>JAWPHD010000939.1:0-375575 GCA_037043455.1 Cyrtodaria siliqua
ATAAAAACAATATCTCAATATTTTAGTATCTTAAAGGTGAATGGCCACCCTTTTTGTATTATTATTAATTAACATATTTAACTCTTAAACATCATTTGAACATTTCTTGATAGTCCCGGAGAGAAACCATATATTTAAAACTGCTACTAAGTTGTATGTGAAAATATGTATTATTTGCATGACGTAGATACTACTTTTACCACAGCGGGACTGCACGGGGAAATGAGGTAAATCTGAATTGTATAGCTGCACAACTATTGCCAGATAATTGATAAATACATTTACCTGTGGATTAATTTACCTGTTCGGCAAAGAATAGGGCCACTGCAGATCCCTTTGTAGGGATAGGCAGAAGGGTAGAATCCCCCCAAATTCATGTTCATTTTATCATTTTTTGTTCATGTTCATTAAAGGTCTTCATCATTATCCCTGCATTGTTTCAGGTGCGATCTCGCTCGCATCTAAAGAGCAGTGGCAGAAAAACAATAATGTGGCTCCAGCGTAAATGGAGTTTCTACGATAGAATTTGCAGCAACTCTGCAGTTCAGGGTGAGAAGGTTCTAGGCCCATTTTCCATATTTTATCTCGATGTACATGGAAGATGAGCCTGGCATGTTCATGCCTTTTAGGCGCCATATAACCTTTTCATGTGTTGGTGCGCCTTAAAACCCCAATTCAATTCAATTATTATGAATGCTTGTTTTTGGTTCACTGTGTATTGTGTTCACTGTGTACTATTTACCTTGAATTCGACCTTTCTGCCTACCTTTATATTCGAAATAATAATATTTAACAATATATTGTTGTATGTTTTGTTTTATTTCCAAAAATACATATCAAACAAACCAGCAAACAAAATTAAATTGATTTTATATTCTTTTGACTAGTTACAAAAATCACATTTATGCTACACGTAAAACTATATGGTAGAATATGTATGTTTATTGTTATCGTTTATATGAAAGGATATATTTAACATACTAAACCATGACGAATCGGACTCGAGCGGAAGTTACATTCTGGTGAGCTCTGGTGCCCGGCTAATGAGGATGAAGCGTTCCAGTTTCTATAGATATGTGACCACAGAGGGAATCCAACATGCCAAAACTGTCGCAGATAATGAAAGGTATAGTAGAAACACATACTATACTCCTTAAAATAATTTAAGGACCATGTTCCGATTTGTTTCATTTTATAATTGTGCCATTATTGAATTAATTTACCTGTTCAAAGTTTTCAACGCCATCAAATAAAATCGTATTCTTTTCACAGATATTGCAATGTGTGAATTGTAAATATCTATTGTTGTGTATTGATTTCGATTTAAACAAACATAAACATGTTCATGAAACAAAACATGGCCAGAGAACTTTAAGGCAGTTGGTTTGTATTTACGAAAATGTCGTGAAGTATTTAAAGATAATTTAACAAATTTTACATATGCAGGCTGCAGCTATGGAGTGGTAAAAGACTTGCTTGTAGTTTAAAATCAGTAATTATTTGTCTGTTCAATTGAAACGTAAATGTAATGATATCATAGAAGAGAAGGTGTTAACTTTCCATATACAGGTATATAACTTTTAAACTCTTTTACACAAAAAATGGTGATTATCAAATTCCTTACAGGCCACCCCACGTATGATGGAGCCGTACTATTTTGTTGAAGTTCTAGCCCCAGCTGACTGTGTGTCTGCCGTCTACACAGTGTTGGCCAGACGCAGGTAAGTAGTTCAACTAGCGCAAACAATGTTTTATTCGTCAAATAACTGTATACTGAATTCTAACGGTTACACAGTATCTATAAATCAATTTAAATGAATTTGAAAAATCTTGAAGCATTTTTATCTGCTACCAGCGTTAAAGTTGGTACATCAGGCTTTCTTCTAAAAGAATCTAAAATTTAAAAAGTGTTCCACGTCGTGATGATGAAAATGTCCTATTATCAAAATACAGTAGTAGCATCGTGTTCTTCAGGTCATAAATTTGAAGTCACCATAACATTTTGGAACCAAACTCAAAATGCTACACATAACGTAGGATAGCATTTCATATTACTGTGCCAAATTAATTTCCGTTTAAATCCTTGTCAATTTTAGGCTGATATATATTAATTATGTTTAGTCCCTTTAGAATAGAAACTATCATTATTTGTCAATTTGAAGTTGGACCCCTAAACCCCTAAAAAAACAACTTTCTTGATAAAAAGCATTTACTTAATATGATCACGCTCTCTTTTCATCCAAAAAACAGAGGTCATGTGACACAGGATTCACCGGTACCCGGCTCACCTTTGTACACTATCAAAGCTTTCCTGCCAGCTATCGATTCATTCGGCTTTGAGACGGACTTGCGAACACATACGCAGGGTCAGGCGTTCTGTCTGTCCGTATTCCATCACTGGCAGATCGTCCCCGGTGACCCCCTGGATAAGAGTATTCAGATACGCCCCCTGGAGGCACAACCAGCAACACATCTGGCGAGAGAGTTTATGGTGAAGACAAGACGACGCAAGGTTTGTGTATTTAATTTATTGTGTCGCCTGCATAGCATGGCATAAACTTAGCGTTCACTTTGTTCATCGCCTGTCAACCAGTCTTCATCACACTTTACCTGCAACCTAACCTTGGTCATAACTTGAAAAGTATTTAACCTATGTTCATGAAACTAAACACACATCTTCATCTTACCCAAAGAAATGTTGTTACACATGTCCAGTAACTTTCATTTTTGCAGAGTAATGTCCCTTTTCATAAAACTTTAAACATCAAAATATTGACCTATGGTCATACAACTTTATACAGCCATTGACATGTACAATAACTCAGAATTTTATTTTGGCAGAGTTATGGCCCTTTTCATAAAACTTTAACCTGCAACCTAACCAAGCTCATAACTTACATAATTTGACAAATATTGATCTATGCTCATGAAACTTCACACATGTCTTCAGCTTACCCAAAGAAATGTTGTTACTCATGTCCAATAACTCTGACTTTCAATTTGGCAGAGATATGCCCCTTTTCCTTAAACTTTAACCGGCAACCTATTCTAGCTCGTAAAATTTTCAGTTATAGTCGTGAAACTTTTTTGTAATTTCTCCTTTCAGTTATCCAATTATCCAATGCAGAGTTATGGCCCTAATCATAAAAAATTAAACATATGCTGCTTCATAATTTATGAAGGAATGCACCCTCTGTCTTCAAACTGTTTACTATATTAGATTGTACTTGCTGAACTAAGCCTCCTAGCTATTTGATACTTTTATACGAATGTACAGTGAATGATCTGTCTTGATCAAATCATTTAAAGAAACTAACTCACCAAATAGTGATAAAACTACACCACAAAACCGTTAAAACTCTATCCAGGTGTTCAGCTCATTTTATAATGTATATACCTGTAGACACAATGTTTTGAACAAGTTCGAGAATCGCCCATGTTACCATAGTAATTTAAGAGTTATGCCCTTAGGAATAATAAAAAAATTAATGTTGTCTGAAAGACAATTTTCTTACTAATATGTGAAGCAAAAGCGGAAGCATTGGTGTCCTGTGGACACATTTCTAGTACTAAACAAGTTTTCTAAAGTTGTTAAAACTAAAACATCTAGTGAGTATCATTTTATTAAAAGAACACTTAAAACATGTTTTGTCTAATATACATATCTGTAGAAGTCGCTCACTGCAAAGTGTGCACACACCAACATCATCAATATTACACATCTGTTTTATCTACTTAATGATATATTGTAGTATATTTTTAATTCTTATGTTCACAGGGACTCAGTGAAGATGTCAGCATCAACAAGTTTTTTTTGACGATCCTATGTTGTTGGAGTTGGCGAAACAAGATGTCCTACTCAGTTATCCAATGTAAATATTCTGAGTTGGAAAACAGAGACATCCTACTCAGTAAATGCAGGTGGCAAACTATTAATGAGGTCCTACTCAGTCATCAGATGTAAATGTTGGAGTTGGAAAACGGAGCCGTCCTAAACTCCTTTATCAGATGGGAAATAGTCATCTGACAAAATTGATGCACGCTCTAGCGACCTAGCTACAAGCCTGGCATATTTGAGTATCAAGTTGTTTTGAAACGATGAAAATAAGACATATTTCGGGAAATAAACATTGCTAAACCCAGAATTAAATAAATTATGACAAGTTGTTTTGGAATGATGAGAATTAGGGAGATCTTTCTTATACGGTTACAGAACATGCCTGAAAACTGTTCCAGTGAAACATTGTGGTAATGAATAGTGAATAGTGAATATGAGGCCATCCAAATCTTTCTGTCGGGGGTTTACGACGATTTTGGGCATACACACATAACAGATTGGATAGCGGTAAAGACTATTTTGATATGTTTTCAATCAGAACTTTTGAGTATGCCATTTAGCATCACTTATGGTGATATTTCTGTGTGCTTTACTCACTGAACAGTCATGACTTCTTCAAAGATAAATGAAACTTTTACCACTAACAGCGATTTTGCTGAAATTGTTTGCGCTGCTCTTGCTGATTGTCAAATGTGGAGCTGCATGTAAAAAGAATAATAATGAAACATTTACTGTAGTTATACGATTTCTGGAAACTCATTTGAATATGTGCTTTAATAATAACATAATAAAACATTGAAGGTCTTTGTCTTTGTTGTTAAAATGTATGGTGCAATAATCATGAAGGCATTTGTGGTGCACTAATTATGAAGCATTTATGGTGCACTAATCAGGAAAGTATTTATGGTGCAATATTCATGAATGCATTTATGGTGCACAAATCATGAAAGTATTTATGGTGCACTAATTATGAAGACATTTATGGTGTACAAATAATGAAAACATTTATGGTGGACAAATCATGAAATGATTTATGGTGCACTAATCATGAAAGCATTTTATGGTGCACTAATTATGAAAGCATTTATGTTGCAATAATCATGAAGGCATTTATGGTGTACTAAACATGAAATGATTTATGATGCAGTAATCATGAAAGCATTTATGGAGCAATAATCATGAAAGCATTTACGGTCAACTAATCATAGACGCATGCATGGGTACTAATCATGAAAGCATTTATGGTTAAATAATCATTAAGGCATTGATGATGCAGTTCTCATGAGAGCATTTATGGTGCGATAATCATGAAAGCATAAATGGTGTACTAATCATGAAAGCATTTATGGTGTACACATAATGAAAGCACTTATGGTGCACTAATCATGAAATCATTTATGGTGCACTTATCATGAAAGCATTTATTGTGTACTAATCATGAAAGCATTTATGGTTTTCTAATCATGAAAATATTTATGGTGCACTAATACTGAAAGCATTCATGGTGCACGTATCATGAAACCATTTATGGTGTACTAATCATGAAAGCATTTATGGTGCACTAATACTAAAAGCATTTATGGTGCACTAATCATGAAATCATTCATGGTGCACTTATCATGAAACCATTTATGGTGTACTAATCATGAAAATATTTATGGTGCACTAATCATGAAAGCATTTATGGTGCACTAATCATGAAGGCATTTATGGTGTACAAATAATGAAAGCATTTATGGTGCACTAATCATGAACTGATTTATGGTGCACTAATCATGAAAGCATTTATGGTGCACTAATTAAGAAAGCATTTATGTTGCAATAATCATGAAAGCATTTATGGTGTTCTAATCATGAAAGCATTGATGGTGCAATAATCATGAAAGCATTTATGGTGTACAAATAATGAAATCATTTATGGTGCACTTATCATTATAGGATTTATGGTGTACTAATCATGAAAGCATTTATGTTGTACTAATCATGAAAGCATTTATGATGCACTAATCATGAAATCATTTATGGTGCACTAATCATGAAGGCATTTATGGTGTACAAATAATGAAAGCATTTTTGGTGCACTAATCATGAACTGATTTATGGTGCACTAATCATGAAAGCATTTATGGTGCACTAATCATGAAAGCATTGATGGTGCAATAATCATGAAAGCATTTATGGTGTACAAATAATGAAATCATTTATGGTGCACTTATCATGAAAGGATTTATGGTGTACTAATCATGAAAGCATTTATGTTGTACTAATCATGAAAGCATTTATGATGCACTTATCATAAAAGCATTTATGGTGTACTAATCATGACAGCATTTATGGTGTACTTATCATGAAAGCATTTATGGTGCGAAAATCATGAAAGCATTTATGGTGTAATAATCATGAAAGCATTTATGGTGTTCTAATCATGAAAGCATTGATGGTGCAATAATCATGAAAGCATTTATGGTGTACAAATAATGAAATCATTTATGGTGCACTTATCATGAAAGGATTTATGGTGTACTAATCATGAAAGCATTTATGTTGTACAAATCATGAAAGCATTTATGA
Source organism: Cyrtodaria siliqua (assembly GCA_037043455.1). Taxonomy (NCBI): domain Eukaryota; kingdom Metazoa; phylum Mollusca; class Bivalvia; order Adapedonta; family Hiatellidae; genus Cyrtodaria; species Cyrtodaria siliqua. Next base: position 6,410 of record JAWPHD010000939.1, read on the forward strand.
TGCACTTATCATAAAAGCATTTATGGTGTACTAATCATGACAGCATTTATGGTGTACTTATCATGAAAGTATTTATGGTGCAAAAATCATGAAAGCATTTATGGTGTAATAATCATGAAAGCATTCATGGTGTACTAATCATGAAAGCATTTATGGTGTACTAATCATGACAGCATTTATGGTGTACTTATCATGAAAGCATTTATGGTGTACAAATAATGAAATCATTCATGGTGCACTTATCATGAAAGGATTTATGGTGTACTAATCATGAAAGCATTTATGGTGTTCTAATCATGAAAGCATTTATGATGCACTTATCATGAAAGCATTTATGGTTTACTAATCATAAAAGCATTAAGGTGTACTAATCATGAAAGGATTTATGTTGTACTAATCATGAAAGCATTTATGGTGTACTAATCATGAAAGCATTTACGGTGCACTAATCATGAAAGCAGTTATGATGAAATAATCATGAATGCATATATGGTGTACTAATAAGCATGTAAGGTGCACTTCTCCAAGGTTCGTATAGCCTTAAAACGTCCTGAAATTTCAGAAGTAGCCTTTAAAAGTCCTTAAATCCACTCCAGCCTTAAAAAGTCCTTAAATTCTTACAAAAGTATCATTAAATGTCCTTGAATTTCATAATCAGTCGATTAAACAAGAGGAATATTATCTGACGTAGTTTAAAAAAAATCGGCAAAACAGAAAAATCGCCGATATTTTAATAATCATTGCCGGTAATAAAATAACATTCATGCACCTGTTCCATATCTCAGTCTACCATTATATCCGGTTATATGAAGCAATTGTTTTTATTGGATATCGTATTTCTACAAACCAATTACTGTTGCCATTACACTTGTTTTTTTTCTCTTATCAAAATGCACATGGCCCCCACTCATTGAAAAATCAATCATGCCTGGGAAATGTTTGTTAAACCAGAAGTGGTTAGCGAGTTATAAGTAGTTGAGTGAAGTCAGGGGAGACGAGCACAAAGGGTACTGCGGATGTTGTCGCAAGTCAATAGATTTAGGTAAAATGGGGGAAAGCGCGATTAAATCTCACGCTAAAAGCGAAAGACACATACTTATTTAACTCAAAAACTCTCGAGTCCCCAACTTCAGGTAATTTACTCATGAAAAAAGTGTCTATGTAAACAGATGCAGTGGAAATGAAAAGGGACGACATTCTGACATTTAATGACCCGGCCCCTCCACAAATAGCAAGTCCATCTACCCCCAGCATCGCTGGATTTTTGCAGAAAAATGATGTTTTAAAAACAGAAATACAATTTGTAAAATCAGTGAACATTGGCAAATACAAACAATGAAAGAATCATAAAAATCAGTGAACATTGACAAGTACAAACAATGGAAGAATCATAAAAATCAGTGAACATTGGCAAATACAAACAATTAGGAATAATCAGAAAACTGAATATTTACAAGTATAATCAATACAAAGCAAGTAGTGCAGTACACACCTTGAACAGATACAGTAGAACATAAAATTGATAAAGGTAAGATTAATGTTATGAGTTAAACCGGGCCTTAAAAATGGTTATTAGGCTTTAAAAGTCCTTAATTTCATAATGATAATTCTGCATGAACCATGTTCTCCAGAAAGCATTTATTGTGTCCTCTTCGTGAAAGCATTTATGGTGCACTCATCATGAAAGCATTTATGGTACACAGATCATGAAAATGTTTATGGTGCACTCTTCGTGAAAGCACCTATGGTGCACTTCTCAGAAAAGCATGTATAGTGCAATATTCATGAAATCATTTATGGTGCACTAATCATGAAAGCATATATGGTGCACTAATCATGAAAGCATTTATGGTGCAATAATTATGAAAGCATTTATGGTGCACTAATCTGGAAAGCATTTATGGTGCACTAATCATGAAAGCATTTATGGTGCACTAATCATGAAAGCATTGCTGGTGCGCTAGTCATGAAAGCATTTATGATGCAATATTCATGAAGGCATTTATGGTGCACTAATCAGGAAAGCATTCATGGTGCACTAATCAGAATAGCATTTATGGTGCAATAATCAAGAACGCATTTATGGAACAATAATCATGAAAGCATTTATGGTGCAATAATCATGAAAGCATTTTTGTTGCACTAATCAAGAAAGAATGTATGGTGCCCTACTGAAAGCATGTATGGTGCACTAATTATGAAGCATTTATGGTGCACTTATCATGTACATGAAAAAGAGTCAATTCTTACAGATGTCGGGAGGTGTACAGTACTGGTACTACCCAGGAAAAGTGGGTGGTCTGCCTTCACCGCAAAAACATCATACAAAGGAAAGCATTTATGGTGAACTAATCATGAAAACAATTATGGTGTAATAATCATGAAAGCATTTATGGCATTTGTATTTATGGTGCACTTATCATGAATGTATTTATTGTGCACTAATCATGAATGTATTTACGGTGAACTAATCATGAGTGTATTTCTGATGCACTACTCATGAGTGTATTTCTGATGCACTACTCATGAATGTATTTATGGTGCACTAATTATGACTGTATTTACGGTGCACTAGTCATGAGTGTATTTATGGTGCACTAATCATGAGTGAATTTATGGTGCACTAGTCATGGGTGTATTTATGGTGGACTAATCATGTGTGTATTTATGGTGCACTAATCATGAGTGTATTTATTGAGCACTAGTCATGAGTGTATTTATGGTGCACTAATCATGCATGTATTTATTGTGCACTAGTCATGAGTGTATTTATGGTGCACTAATCATGAGTGTATTTAAATGTGCACTAGTCATGAGTGTATTTATGGTGCACTAATCATGTGTGTATTTATTGTTTACTAGTCATGAGTGTATTTATGGTGCACTAGTCATGAGTGTATTTATTGTGCACTAGTCATGTGTGTATTTATGGTGCACTAATCATGTGTGTATTTATGGTGCACTAATCATGTGTGTATTTATTGTGTACTAGTCATGAGTGTATTTATGGTGCACTAGTCATGAGTGTATTTATTGTGCATTAGTCTTGAGTGTATCTATGGTGCACTAATCTTGAGTGTATTTATGGTATACTAATCATGTTTGTATTTATGATGCACTAATCATGTGTGTATTTATTATGTACTAGTCATGATTGTATTTCTGGTGCACTAATCATGAGTATTTTTGGTGCACTAATCATGATTGTATTTATTGTGTACTAGTCATGATTGTATTTATGGTGCACTAATCATGAGTGTATTTATGATGCACTAATCATGAGTGTATTCATGGTGCACTAATCATGAGTGTATTTATTGTATACTAATCATGAGTGTATTGATGGTGCACTAATCATGAATGTATTCATTGTGTACTAGTCATGAGTGTATTTATTGTGCACTAATCATGAATGTATTTACGGTGCACTAATCATGAGTGTATTTCTGATGCACTACTCATGAGTGTATTTCTGATGCACTACTCATGAATGTATTTATGGTGCACGAATTATGACTGTATTTACGGTGCATTAGTCATGAGTGTATTTGTGGTGCACTAATCATGAGTGAATTTATGGTGCACTAGTCATGGGTGTATTTATGGTGGACTAATCATGTGTGTATTTATGGTGCACTAATCATGAGTGTATTTATTGAGCACTAGTCATGAGTGTATTTATGGTGCACTAATCATGCATGTATTTATTGTGCACTAGTCATGAGTGTATTTATGGTGCACTAATCATGAGTGTATTTAAATGTGCACTAGTCATGAGTGTATTTATGGTGCACTAATCATGGGTGTATTTATTGTGAACTAGTCATGAATGTATTTATGGTGCACTACTCTTGAGTGTATTTATTGTGCACTAGTCATGAGTGTATTTATGGTGCACTAATCATGTGTGTATTTATTGTTTACTAGTCATGAGTGTATTTATGGTGCACTAGTCATGAGTGTATTTATTGTGCACTAGTCATGTGTGTATTTATGGTGCACTAATCATGTGTGTATTTATGGTGCACTAATCATGTGTGTATTTATTGTGTACTAGTCATGAGTGTATTTATGGTGCACTAGTCATGAGTGTATTTATTGTGCATTAGTCTTGAGTGTATCTATGGTGCACTAATCTTGAGTGTATTTATGGTATACTTATCATGTTTGTATTTATGATGCACTAATCATGTGTGTATTTATTATGTACTAGTCATGATTGTATTTCTGGTGCACTAATCATGAGTATTTTTGGTGCACTAATCATGATTGTATTTATTGTGTACTAGTCATGATTGTATTTATGGTGCACTAATCATGAGTGTATTTATGATGCACTAATCATGAGTGTATTCATGGTGCACTAATCATGAGTGTATTTATTGTATACTAATCATGAGTGTATTGATGGTGCACTAATCATGAATGTATTCATTGTGTACTAGTCATGAGTGTATTTATTGTGCACTAGTCATGAGTGTATTTATAGTGCACTAATCATGAGTGTATTTATGTATGGTGCACTAATCTAGATACAATGTTATGCTACATCTATGGTGCTCTAATCATGAAATATTTTTTCTGCACTAATGCTTTTTTAGCTCTACTGATCAGAGATCAGCAGAGCTTATGCCGTGGTGCGGCGTCCGTCCGTCCGTCCGTACGTCCGTCCGTCCGTCCGTCAACTTTTATTTGTAGCGACTACTCCTCTGAAACTACTGGATGGATATTCATAAAACTTTACAAAAATGTTGCCCATGAAGTCTAGTTGATCCTAGCAAAAATTCATGTTGATGTGAAATCCAAGATGGCCGCCAAAGCTAAAAATAGATTTTTTAAATACAAGTTTGTAGCGACTACTTCTTGAAAACTATAAGTGATATTGATATTGGACTTTTTCTAAAATGATCAGCATGACATGATGTTGGTCCTTGTCGAAAATCGTTTTGATTTGACGTTAAACATGGCTGCCAGCGGCCATCTTTGTTTACATAGAGTTATATAATGAAAACTTGTAGCGACTACTCCTCTGAAACTACTTGACGGATTTTCATGAAACTTCACAGGAATGTTGCTCTTGATGTCTAATTGATCCTAGCAAAATTTCAGGTCAGCCGGAAATTCAAGATGGCCGCCACGGCTAAAAATAAATTTTCAAAATACAAGTTTGTAGCGACTACTTCTTGAAAACTATAAGTGATATTGATATGGGACTTTTTCTAAAATGATCAGCATGAAATGATGTTGGTCCTTATCAAAAATTGTTTTGATTCGATGTTAAACGTGGCTGCCAGCGGCCATCTTTGTTTACATAGAGTCATATAGTAAAAACTTGTAGCGACTACTCCTCTAAAACTACTTGGCGGATTTTCATGAAACTTTACAGGAATGTTGCTCTTAATGTCTAATTGATCCTAGAAAATTTTTCGGATCGGCCAGAAATTCAAGATGGCTGCCACTGTTAAAAATAGATTTTTAAAAAATAAGTTTGTAGCGACTACTTCTTGAAAATTATAAGTGATATTGATATGGGACTTTTTCTAAAATGATCAGCATGACATGATGGTTATCCGAGTCGAATATTATTTTGATTCGACATTAAACATGGCTGCCAGTGGCCATCTTTGTTTACATAGAGTTATATAATGAAAACTTGTAGCGACTACTCCTCTAAAACTACTTGGCGGATTTTCATGAAACTTTACAGGAATGTTGCTCTTAATGTCTAATTGATCCTAGCAAAATTTCAGATCGGCCAGAAATTCAAGATGGCTGCCACAGTTAAAAATAGATTTTTAGCTCTACTGATCAGAGATCAGCAGAGCTTATGCCGTGGTGCGGCGTCCGTCTGTCCGTCTGTCCGTAAACTTTTATTTGTAGCGACTTCACAGCTGAAACTACTGGATGGATATTCATGAAACTTTACAGAAATGTTGCCCATAAAGTCTAGTTGATCCTAGCAAAAATTCATGTTGATGTGAAATCCAAGATGGCCGCCAAAGCTAAAAATAGAGTTTTAAAATACAAGTTTGTAGCGACTTCTTCTTGAAAACTATAAGTGATATTGATATGGGACTTTTTCTAAAATGATCAGCATGACATGATGTTGGTCCTTGTCGAAAATCGTTTTGATTTGACGTTAAACATGGCTGCCAGCGGCCATCTTTGTTTACATAGAGTTATATAATGAAAACTTGTAGCGACTACTCCTCTGAAACTACTTGACGGATTTTCATGAAACTTCACAGGAATGTTGCTCTTGATGTCTAATTGATCCTAGCAAAATTTCAGGTCGGCCGGAAATTCAAGATGGCCGCCACGGCTAAAAATAAATTTTCAAAATACAAGTTTGTAGCGACTACTTCTTGAAAACTATAAGTGATATTGATATGGGACTTTTTCTAAAATGATCAGCATGACATGATGTTGGTCCTTATCAAAAATTGTTTTGATTCGATGTTAAACGTGGCTGCCAGCGGCCATCTTTGTTTACATAGAGTCATATAGTAAAAACTTGTAGCGACTACTCCTCTAAAACTACTTGGCGGATTTTCATGAAACTTTACAGGAATGTTGCTCTTAATGTCTAATTGATCCTAGAAAAATTTCAGATCGGCCAGAAATTCAAGATGGCTGCCAATGTTAAAAATAGATTTTTAAAAAATAAGTTTGTAGCGACTACTTCTTGAAAATTATAAGTGATATTGATATGGGACTTTTTCTAAAATGATCAGCATGACATGATGGTTATCCGAGTCGAACATTATTTTGATTCGACATTAAACATGGCTGCCAGTGGCCATCTTTGTTTACATAGAGTTATATAATGAAAACTTGTAGCGACTACTCCTCTGAAACTACTTGACGGATTTTCATGAAACTTCACAAAAATGTTGCTCTTGATGTCTTATTGATCCTAGCAAAATTTCAGGTCGGCCGGAAATTCAAGATGGCCGCCATGGCTAAAAATAGATTTTCAAAATACAAGTTTGTAGCGACTACTTCTTGAAAACTATAAGTGATATTGATATGGGACTTTTTCTAAAATGATCAGCATGACATGATGGTTATCCGAGTCGAACATTATTTTGATTCGACATTAAACATGGCTGCCAGTGGCCATCTTTGTTTACATAGAGTTATATAATGAAAACTTGTAGCGACTACTCCTCTAAAACTACTTGGCAGATTTTCATGAAACTTTACAGGAATGTTGCTCTTAATGTCTAATTGATCCTAGCAAAATTTCAGATCGGCCAGAAATTCAAGATGGCTGCCACAGTTAAAAATAGATTTTTATCTCTACTGATCAGAGATCAGCAGAGCTTATGCCGTGGTGCGGCGTCCGTCTGTCCGTCTGTCCGTAAACTTTTATTTGTAGCGACTTCACAGCTGAAACTACTGGATGGATATTCATGAAACTTTACAGAAATGTTGCCCATAAAGTCTAGTTGATCCTAGCAAAAATTCATGTTGATGTGAAATCTAAAATGGCCGCCAAAGCTAAAAATAGAGTTTTAAAATACAAGTTTGTAGCGACTTCTTCTTGAAAACTATAAGTGATATTGATATGGGACTTTTTCTAAAACGATCAGCATGACATGATGTTGGTCCTTGTCGAAAATCGTTTTGATTTGACGTTAAACATGGCTGCCAGCGGCCATCTTTGTTTACATAGAGTTATATAATGAAAACTTGTAGCGACTACTCCTCTGAAACTACTTGACGGATTTTCATGAAACTTCACAGGAATGTTGCTCTTGATGTCTAATTGATCCTAGCAAAATTTCAGGTCGGCCGGAAATTCAAGATGGCCGCCAAGGCTAAAAATAAATTTTCAAAATACAAGTTTGTAGCGACTACTTCTTGAAAACTATAAGTGATATTGATATGGGACTTTTTCTAAAATGATCAGCATGACATGATGTTGGTCCTTATCAAAAATTGTTTTGATTCGATGTTAAACGTGGCTGCCAGCGGCCATCTTTGTTTACATAGAGTCATATAGTAAAAACTTGTAACGACTACTCCTCTAAAACTACTTGGCGGATTTTCATGAAACTTTACAGGAATGTTGCTCTTAATGTCTTATTGATCCTAGAAAAATTTCAGATCGGCCAGAAATTCAGGATGGCTGCCACTGTTAAAAATAGATTTTTAAAAAATAAGTTTGTAGCGACTACTTCTTGAAAATTATAAGTGATATTGATATGGGACTTTTTCTAAAATGATCAGCATGACATGATGGTTATCCGAGTCGAACATTATTTTGATTCGACATTAAACATGGCTGCCAGTGGCCATCTTTGTTTACATAGAGTTATATAATGAAAACTTGTAGCGACTACTCCTCTGAAACTACTTGACGGATTTTCATGAAACTTCACAAAAATGTTGCTCTTGATGTCTTATTGATCCTAGCAAAATTTCAGGTCGGCCGGAAATTCAAGATGGCCGCCATGGCTAAAAATAGATTTTCAAAATACAAGTTTGTAGCGACTACTTCTTGAAAACTATAAGTGATATTGATATGGGACTTTTTCTAAAATGATCAGCATGACATGATGGTTATCCGAGTCGAACATTATTTTGATTCGACATTAAACATGGCTGCCAGTGGCCATCTTTGTTTACATAGAGTTATATAATGAAAACTTGTAGCGACTACTCCTCTAAAACTACTTGGCGGATTTTCATGAAACTTTACAGGAATGTTGCTCTTAATGTCTAATTGATCCTAGCAAAATTTCAGATCGGCCAGAAATTCAAGATGGCTGCCACAGTTAAAAATAGATTTTTAGCTCTACTGATCAGAGATCAGCAGAGCTTATGCAGTGGTGCGGCGTCCGTCTGTCCGTCTGTCCGTAAACTTTTATTTGTAGCGACTTCACAGCTGAAACTACTGGATGGATATTCATGAAACTTTACAGAAATGTTGCCCATAAAGTCTAGTTGATCCTAGCAAAAATTCATGTTGATGTGAAATCCAAGATGGCCGCCAAAGCTAAATATAGAGTTTTAAAATACAAGTTTGTAGCGACTTCTTCTTGAAAACTATAAGTGATATTGATATGGGACTTTTTCTAAAATGATCAGCATGACATGATGTTGATCCTAGTCAAAAATCGTTTTGATTCAACGTTAAACATGGCTGCCAGCGGCCATCTTTGTTTACATAGAGTTATATAGTAAAAACTTGTAGCGACTACTTCTCTGAAACTACTTGGCGGATTGTCATGAAACTTTACTGGAATGTTGCTCTTGATGTCTAATTGATCCTAGAAAAATTTCAGGTCGGCCGGAAATTCAAGATGGCCGCCACAGCTAAAAATAGATTTAAAATAAATAAGTTTGTAGCGACTACTTCTTCAAAACAATAAGAGATATTGATATGGGACTTTTTCTAAAATGATCAGTATGACATGATGTTGGTCCTTGTCGAAAATCGTTTTGATTTGACCTTAAACATGGCTGCTTTGTTTACATAGAATTATATAATGAAAACTTGTAGCGACTACTTCTTTGAAACTACCTGACGGAATTTCATAAAACTTCACAGAAATGTTGCTCTTAATGTCTTATTGATCTTAGCAAAATTTCAGGTCGGCCGGAAATTCAAGATGGCCGCCACGGTTAAAAATAGATTTTCAAAAAACAAGTCTGTAGCGACTACTTCCTGAAATCAAAATCAATCAGTAGAGCTTCAAGGTCATTGACCTCTTGTTTTTATTATGGTAAATGTATACTTAAATAAATTTGGTGCATGCATGAAAGAATGTATGGTGAACAACATTAAGTATTTTCGGTATGCTGATGAAAGCATTCACTTATTATAGAAGAAGCAGGGCACGAAAACTGCACTCGTCCGCTCGCCATGATGAATGCTCATTGATGCAAGACTAGTAGAAATTTAGATAAATTCTAATTGACCATTCAAATATTACGTAGGCGAGTAACTCAGAAAGAAATTGTCCTGCCTGAGAAGTTATCGTTCGTTCGCACGTCCGTTGGTCCATCTGGCCTACTTGTATTTATCTTTTATGTCTTCCTTATTACCTACAGAATTTTCACCAAACTCCGCCAGAATGTTCCTTATTTGCATCTTACGTCATGTGTCAAGTTTAGGGGTAGGCAGAGGGGTAAACCCCCAAATTCTCCTACTTTGACGAAATATAGGTCATGTCTGGTCTCCGCTACGACATTCGTATCTTGCTAATTTCTTTAGCATTTTCATCAAACTCCACCAGAATGTTCCTTATATTTCCTCTTGGTTCTAAATAAAATCCAGGTTAGTCTGAATCCAAAATGGCCATCATGGCTAAATACAGATTTAAATATAGATTTAAAAAGACAAGTTTGTGTGATCATTACTCTAAAACCATTAGTAGTATATCTTTGAAACCTTGAGCACAATGACTGATGATGTTGGTCATTAACAACATTAATTTCGATTCGATGTTAATCTTGGCAGCCAGCGGCCATCTTTGTTGACATAGAGTTATATAGGACTTGGACCGGTAACCAGAGAGTTCAAAAGTTGAAAATGGTCGTACTCGAAAGTAGTACCATCAGTGGTGTTATTTGGGACTGTGTAATTGATTTAGTACATAAAAGAGGTAAGTATTTTTACTGTTGTTGTTTTGAGGATAGATTTCCGAAGATATGGGTGCAAAAAGCAAAGGAATCGGTCATCAGAGTGCTGAGTGGTACTACTTTGTATGAGGTAAGATTTTAAACAAAATGAGGTGTGGTTCGGCTGTTGTTGTCAAAAAAGGTCATCTACTTTCATTTTGAGCCAAATGCTGGTGCATAGAGCAGTTATGGTCATTGTTGTTTTGCTATTTTTGTGTTTTGTTGTCACGTATATACATTTTAATGGATATTTGAAGTGTCACGGAGCATTAGGGTAAGTGTTATTCTGTGTAGAGCTAACATTACGGTCTATGTGAAAATAATGGTGGTTCAAATCCATATAGTAAACATTTGTGATGTCTAAGTGGTTCATTTGAAACTGCCCCGTGTGGTTCCGGGGGCCCCATTTGGTTACGTGGCAAAGAATAGGGCCACTGCAGATCCCGTTGGAGGAGAAGGCAGAGGGGTATTCCTTTATTAGGTGACCTATCGATATAAAAATAAGTATTTACAATAACGAATACCTTAATATTTATCACAGAGTCAGTTAACATATTAGAGTAAATATAATCATGTATCCCATCCTAGTTCAATTCCAACTTTAACATATATGCAAAAGATAATATATCACATTCTCAATATATCGCATTCTCTATTGAACTTAGACATATAAACAACCGTCGCCATTATTGCTGGGCCTTTGTAAAAGACTTTGTCACACCAACATTACAATTAGCATCAAGTCCATGATAAATTATTACAACAAGTTTAGCAATGACTTACCATGGATGGATGTATATTGAGATCTCTTAAGATATAGTTGTAGTGCATGAAAATGCAAATACAGTCAACAATCTATAAAATGGCGACTGTTCAAAATAGCCTAGTGCGAGCATGTCCCCAATATGCGGGAATTCATATTACTTATAAAGAAGAGGTTATGGTTCAGTCATACCCAATCAGATCACTCGACCACACTGACGTATACATGCACATGACATAACAAAACATGGACTGACCTGACTTACATATACAAACAATGGGTAATACCGGACACTTAGTATATTGGACTGAACAGGAGGGCCACAGGGAGTGGCAATAAAACAACCAACCTACAACAGAATTGCAGCATCTCAGCTGTTTGGAGATGAGAGGGTTCTAGGCCCATTCTGCATATTTTTATTTCGATGTTAATGGTTGGTGGGTGTGGAATGTTCATTCGTGATGGGGGCCATATGTCCTTTTTGTGTGGTTGCGCTCATCACGAGTTGAGCAATCAAGTAACAATGCCAGTAATAAATTAACAAATTATAAAATGTATTGTCCAGGTACACATATTCCGTCCATTGAAGTTCAACACTAGCTCGGTGATTAAGATCGCTGTGGAGCCCGTGAACCCCTCTGAGCTACCCAAAATGTTGGACGGTTTACGTAAAGTGAACAAAAGTTATCCACTCGTCACTACAAAGGTATGAAACATTTTTCTTGACTGTATTGTCGATCCCTCAGGGACCTAGGAATCTGTATGTGAGGAAGCTATCCAGCTGGCTTGCGGAACGTCGGTGGTTCTACCCAGGTGCCTGCCCGTGCACGAAAATTGCCCGGAGGGGCACCTGGGGTCTTCCTCCACCAATGGAAGCTGGAAAGTCGCCATATGACCTTAGCTGTTGGTGCGACTATAAAATTCAATTCAATCAATCAATTGACTGTATTGTTACTTTCTTCTGCCTCTGTGGCATATTACTTTGTTCAGTCCATCAAATTAACATGATATTCTTTCAGTCTCCTCGTTTTAGAATCTCTAATAGATTAAACAAAAAAAGCAATCTGACAAGTATGCTCTGACAATATGCTAATGGGAAGAAAATTATGTAGATTTGTTGAGCAAGAAAGTGAATTGTGGACATCATTTCAAATGTGTTCGGAGAATAGTTAATTCCTGTTTTTTTTTGTTTTTTGCTAGAATAATTACAAATGTATTATTTTAAAAATGTATAAAAAAGAAAGAAAGTAATATACCAAACGTTTATGCTTTCTCTCTAAATGTTCGTGCTTTCTGGGCAAACATTTATACTTTCTCACCATGCATTCATGCTTTCTCAGCAACAATTTATGCTTTCACACTTAATGCTGATGCTTTCTCACCAAATGTTTATGCTTTCTAACGAAACATGCTTTCTCACCATACATTCATGCTTTCTCACCATACAATCATGCTTTCTCACCAAACATTATTCTCTCTCACCATACATTCATGCTTTCTCACCAAACATTAAAAAATTTATGCTTTCACACCAAACAGTATTCTCTCTCACCATACATTCATGCTTTCTCATCAAACATTTATGCTTTCACAATTAATGTTAATGCTTTCTCACCAACTGTTTATGTTTCTCACTAAACGTTTATGCTTTCACACCAAATGTTCATACTTTCACACCAAAGGTTCATGCTTTCTCATCAAACATTTATGCTTTCTCACCAACTTTCGTGCTTTCTCACTAAACATGTATGCTTTCTCATCAAATGTTCATGCTTTCTCACCAACTGTTCATGCTTTCTCACCATTTCTGTCCATTTCCAGGTAGAAGAATCAGGGGAGCACATCATTCTGGGTACGGGGGAACTTTACCTGGACTGTGTCATGCATGACTTGAGGAAGATGTACTCAGAAATTGGTAAGCAGCTAAAGGGTGTATCTTATGTGTATTTAATTTTATTTTTATTACTCCCTCCACCACATTACTAGCTACAGAACCTGAAATTCACCAATTATTTGCTAGGGTGAGACGGTTCTAGGCCCATTCTGCATTCTGTTATTTCAGTGTAAATGGAGATGGGCCTGGAATATTGATTTCACCCCTGTTCAATGGCGCGAGATGACCTTGGTATTTGATCTCCTTTGAGTGTATCACAGTAGTGTTATATTCAGTTATTTCCAGCATAAACAGGTATAAGGGTTATTCCATTAAAACCTACCCGGACCCTATTTTCTGTAATTTGTTTTTTTAAACTCAATTTTGCATCTTTGGGTGGGTTTTCAATTTCAAAATTGCCTTCCTGGGGTCTTATGTATGTTTTGAAATACCCCTAATTTCAATACAGTATGATTTTCAAATTTTTAAAGGACACAGTCATGGCAATCTTCAGGGTTTTTATCAAGCATTAACCCTTAACCCGCTAAGCACGACTATAATAGCCTTTGCGTCCATTGTGAACCCAGATCAGCAAGCGAGTAACTCATCAGGGTACAATGTCCGGCTTCATTTTTCCCAAAACACCCCTTTGTCACATAAATGGAATGGTCTTAATTTAAAGAAAGAACAGTCCATTATATATATCTAGCGGGTTAAGGGTTAAAATCAGCACCTGAAATCTTTAATCTGTGCCGTGTGTCCCTTTAAACAAATTTTAATAAAAAAAAGAGTGCTATGGTTTATATTTTGTTTGTAATTTGTTACACAAATGCATTCTGATATTGTAAAACAACTATAAAAACGGAGTTGAACCAAATGTTTGTTTGGAGGGAGTTAACAGGGAGGACCAATCAGTGTTTTTCCTCATTAAGTTCAAAGCGCAGCCATGGCCCGGATAGTAAAATGCTGCATCTCGCCTCCCACCGCTGCCGGTTTGAATTCCACAGGGAGCTTGACTTGTCAAGTGAGAAAGTGGTTGATTCTTACAGATGGCGGAAGGTACACAGTACTGGTTCTACTCAGGAAAATGGGGTGGTCTGCCTCTAGCACAAAACAAATTGACCGTCATATATGGACTAAAATGTACTGTAGATGATGTAAAACACCATTCAAACAAACAAACATCCTCATTAAGTTTATTACATTTCTTTTCATTTTATATATATTATGCATTGGTAATGGGTAGTAAGTAATATTAATACACATTTATCTTCCACTGACATATCATTGTAATTTATATTAAGAAATGTAATGACATTGTCTATTTCAACCATTGCAGACATCAATTAAGGTAGCTGACCCGGTAGTATCCTTCTGTGAGACAGTTGTCGAAACCTCGTCACTCAAGTGTTTTGCAGAAACTCCAAACAAAAAGTAAATATACATATTTATATTACTGATTAAATATGTGTTTTCTGTAAATAACGGTTGTGTAAACTTTATGGAGTCACCTGACACACAAATTGAATAAAGTCTGAAGACTGGATTTTAAATTTATGCAGACTTTTCACAGCGGAGATTTACAGAAAGTATCAATTTAATTCTTTAATTTTCAACAATTCACATTTAAAACACATTTCATTTGATAATTTGAACATTCTTTCTACTGCTTTTGTTTTGAAACTTTTTTCTTAGCTCGACACATCGAAGGCAGGCCTTCTTTAACCAGGAAGACATGTTTCATGTGGAATACCTAATGACCCTAGTGGAAACCCTGCTATTCTACTTGCCCTGTCGTTGGTGTCAGTTGACCTTTAACATTAAGCTCACATCTCAGAACCGCCTAAAAGAATTGAAATTGAAGATTTACACATTCACTTTCTTAAGAAGAACTCGTACCGACAAGTGCCATAACTGTGGTGCGAATATAATGCACCCTTTTCTAGTACTAAGTTACCCAAGGCAAGGCCCCGAAAGTAGAGTGCGCCATCATATATGACCGTTCTTGTTTCTTCTTAAAAGAAAATTTAAAATTAAATAGTCAAATATCCAAGCATTGAGATTATTTATTATGGAAGTTATTGATATCTAAATTAAGATCAAGTGATGTGATTCACACATGAAAGAAAGCAAAAGGTATCTGGACTCGGATGAAAACGCAGAATAGCTCAGCAGAGCCTCACCATTTATTAGTTTCTAAGCCTCGCCTTATAAAGGCAGTGACATAATTATCTCTATTTATATGTCTGCTTTAACCCTTTCGCCAGTCTAAAACATTGATTTTACGACCAGTGTAGGCCTAGAGCAACATGCACACTATGTACAGGCTGATCAGGGTTTACAATGTTTTCCATAACACTTTATATATAAAATATTACCGGAATGTTTAAATTTCAATTTAGCAGCCGCCATTTGAAATTTGGCAGCGAAAGGGTTAAAGCCAAGTCGGTCAACTGGTGTATTTCTTATTTTAGAAATTCACAATGCATTTTTGTAAATCTTGTTTTAAATTGCATCTCCTAGTATGCGCGAATTTCAGTATGTATGCGCAAATAGTACTACACATAGGACACATGTTTATGGATCTGCAAAATCAAAATCAGCGAGTATTCAACTAAGCATGTTATTGTTACAAGATAAAATGGTTTTCTTTGTCTATATACGGTTTAACAATTCTTTTGCAATGGTAATTGATCAATAATTATTAACATTATTCTGTAGGAATTAGTGACCCCATACAGTACCAATTTTGCTGCATATAAGAATCATATTATATGATACTTTATAGTACATGATTGTTATATAACACCTTTCATATAAGAATCGTATAATTCTGTTATTATTATCATATGAATGATACCTGTTATACGATACTTATATAACAAGAGGTCAATGACCTTGAGCTCTACTGATTGATTTTGATTTCAGGAAGTAGTCGCTATAGACTTGTTTTTCGAAAAATTATTTTTAGCCGTGGCGGCCATCTTGAATTTTCGGCCGACCTGAAATTTTGCTAGGATCAATGAGACACCAAGAGCAACATTGCTGTGAAGTTTCATGAAAATCCGTCAAGCAGTTTCAGAGGAGTAGTCGCTACAAGTTTTCATTATATAACTCTATGTAAACAAAGATGGCCGCTGACAGCCATGTTTAACATCGAATCAAAACGATTTTTGACATGGACCAACATCATGTCATGCTGATCATTTAAGAAAAAGTCCCATATCAATATAACTTATAGTTTTCAAGAAGTAGTCGCTACAAACTTGTATTTTGAAAATCTATTTTTAGCCATGACGGCCATCTTGAATTTCCATCCGACCTGAAATTTTGCTAGGATCAATAAGACATCAAGAGCAACATTCGTGTAAAATTTCATGAAAATCCGTCAAGTAGTTTCAGAGGAGTAATCGCTACAAGTTTTCATTATATAACTCTATGTAAACAAAGATGGCCACTAGCAGCCATGTTTACCGTCGAATCAAAATAATGTTCGACTCGGATAACCATCATGTCATGTTGATCATTTTAGAAAAAGTCCCATATCAATATCACTTACAGTTTTCAAGAAGTAGTCGCTACAAACTTATTTTTTAAAAATCTATTTTTAGCTGTGGTGGCCATCTTGAATTTCTGGCCGATCTGAAATTTTGCTAGTATCAATTAGACATTAAAAGCAACATTCCTGTGAAGTTTCATGAAAATCCGCAAAGTAGTTTCAGAGGAGTAGTCGCTACAAGTTTTTACTATATAACTCTATGTAAACAAAGATGGCCGCTGGCAGCCATGTTTAACATCGAATGAAAACGATTTTTGACAAGGACCAACATCCTGTCATGCTGATCATTTTAGAAAAAGTCCTATATCAATATCACTTATAGTTTTCAAGAAGTAGTCGCTACAAACTTGTATTTTGGAAATTTATTTTTAGCCAGGGCGGCCATCTTGAATTTCCGGCTGTCCTGAAATTTTGCTAGGATCAATAAGACATCAAGAGCAACATTCCTGTGAAGTTTCATGAAAATCCGTCGAGTAGTTTCAGAGGAGTAGTCGCTACAAGTTTTCATTATATAACTCTATGTAAACAAAGATGACCGCTGGCAGCCATGTTTAACGTCGAATCAAAACGATTTTCGACAAGGACCAACATCATGTCATGTTGATCATTTTAGAAAAATTCCAATATCAATATCACTTAGAGTTTTCAAGAAGTAGTCGCTACAAACTTGTTTTTTAAAAACCTATTTTTAGATTTAGCAGCCATCTTGGATTTCACATCAACATGCATTTTTGCTAGGATCAACTAGACTTCATGGGCAACATTTCTGTAAAGTTTCATGAAAATCCATTCAGTAGTTTCAGAGGAGTTGTCGCTACAAAAAAAAGTTTACAGACGGACGGACAGACAGACGGACGACGGACGCCGCACCACGGCATAAACTCTGCTGATCTCTGATCAGTCGAGCTAAAAATGAATGGTGTTTTACGGCACGTCGACACAAATACAGGTCATATTGTGCGCAAAAACTGATGAAAGATGAAGAAATGAAGTAGTATTTAAAATAAAAATTAATTTAAATATATAAAGATAAAACTATTTACAAATATGGGATGATATGGTAGTATATAAAATATGTATAAGTGTAAGTCAACAAATGCCCGTCAACGGGTGTATAAACAAGTCAATATATATAAGAACATACTTATATAAAAGGAGCAATACACGATTCTTATATAAAACCATTCATTCAGTATCATATATAAGTGCCATATGAGAATCATAACAGTTGATAAAAATGTTTTTTTTCATGAGAATCATATGAAAATGTGTGTTTATTCTCATATGAAAATCATATGAAACTCATGTTATATATATAAATATCATATGGTAGGTTTTATATGCGAATATAAAAAAAAAAGATTCTTGATAATCATATGATTTTCATATTAGAATGCAATCATATATTTATTCAAGGCTCACACTGGGATACGCAAATAGCGCACAATGCGCGTAAGAATATTATATATGGCAAAATTGCCTATGTAATAGCCAATGGCTTTTGAAATCACTAGGCATGTGTTGACAGACAATATAGTGAAACACAGGTATTCACTATCGTTTTCGTAACTCAAATGCTATACTGGGAACCGGCCACTTTCAGTCCTCGCCCAGTTTCCGTCATTCTCATTTAAAAACTGTTTTAACACTGCAAATTAATTACACAATGTTACTAATTCACAGTCGTTTAGCACTGAAGATTGAAAACAGAAGAAACAACCAAACTGTAAATAAACGAAAGTGATTTCTTCGAAAATTGTGTTTACTTCCTTGTGTCAGAGATGCGCGTGCATACTGCTGCATAATAAATTATTTAAAAAAATAACACTGTTATGATGTCATATTTTTATCACACTTCAGCGTAATAAGGCAACTCATACAACCTGTATCTGTTTGATTACACATAGTTACCCTTTGTTATATTCTAATATTGGCATCGTGGAAAGATATTACAATGAAATTTACAGGCGCATTGATATAGCGATCAAGGTGAATGATGGAACAATGCAGACATACAGTTTTTAGCTCTACTGATCAGAGATCAGCAGAGCTTATGCCGTGGTGCGGCGTCCGTCGTCCGTCTGTCTGTCCGTAAACTTTTATTTGTAGCGACAACTCCTCTGAAACTACTGATGGATATTCATGAAACTTTACAGAAATGTTGCCCATAAAGTCTAGTTGATCCTAGCAAAAATTCATGTTGATGTGAAATCTAAGATGGCCGCCAAAGCTAAAAATAGAGTTTTAAAATACAAGTTTGTAGCGACTACTTCTTGAAAACTATAAGTGATATTGATATGGGACTTTTTCTAAAATGATCAGCATGACATGATGTTGATCCTTGTCAAATATCGTTTTGATTCAACGTTAAACATGGCTGCCAGTGGCCATCTTTGTTTACATAGAGTTATATAGTAAAAACTTGTAGCGACTACTCCTCTGAAACTACTTGACGGATTGTCATGAAACTTTACAGGAATGTTGCTCTTGATGTCTTATTGATCCTAGCAAAATTTCAGATCTGCCAGAAATTCAAGATGGCCGTCACAGCTAAAAATAGATTTTTAGCTCTACTGATCAGAGATCAGCAGAGCTTATGCCGTGGTGCGTCGTCCGTCGTCCGTCGTCCGTCTGTCTGTCTGTCCGTCTGTCTGTCCGTAAACTTTTATTTGTAGCGATAACTCCTCTGAAACTACTGGATGGATATTCATGAAACTTTACAGAAATGTTGCCCATAAAGTCTAGTTGATCCTAGCAAAAATTCATGTTGATGTGAAATCCAAGATGGCCGCCAAAGCTAAAAATAGAGTTTTAAAATGCAAGTTTGTAGAGACTACTTCTTGAAAACTATAAGTGATATTGATATGGGACTTTTTCTAAAATGATCAGCATGACATGATGTTGATCCTTGTCAAAAATCGTTTTGATTCAACGTTAAACATGGCTGCCAGCGGTCATCTTTATTTACATAGAGTTATATAGTAAAAACTTGTAGCGACTACTCCTCTGAAACAACTTGACGGATTGTCATGAAACTTTACAGGAATGTTGCTCTTGATGTCTAATTGATCCTAGCAAAATTTCAGATCTGCCAGAAATTCAAGATGGCCGTCACAGCTAAAAATTGATTTTTAAAAAATAAGTTTGTAGCGACTACTTCTTGAAAACTATAAGTGATATTGATATGGGACTTTTTCTAAATTGATCAGCATGACATGATGTTGATCCTTGTGGAAAATTATTTTGATTCGACGTTAAACATGGCTGCCAGTGGCCATCTTTGGTTACAAAGAGTTATATAGTAAAAACTTGTAGCGACTACTCCTCTGAAACTACTTGACGGATGTTCATGAAACTTCACAGGAATGTTGATCTTGGTGTCTAGTTGATCCTAGAAAAATTTCAGGTCGGCCGGAAATTCAAGATGGCCACCACAGCTAAAAAAAGATTTAAAATAAATAAGTTTGTAGCGACTACTTCTTCAAAACTATAAGAGATATTGATATGGGACTTTTTCTAAAATGATCAGTATGACAATGTCATGATGTTGGTCCTTGTCGAAAATCGTTTTGATTTGACGTTAAACATGGCTACCAGCGGCCATCTTTGTTTACATAGAGTTATATAATGAAAACTTGTAGCGACTACACCTCTGAAACTACTTAAAACTACTTGACGGGTTTTCATGAAACTTCACAGGAATGTTGCTCTTAATATCTAATTGATCCTAGCAAAATTTCAGGTCGGCCGGAAATTCAAGATGGCCGCCAAAAATAGATTTTAAAAAAACAAGTCTGTAGCGACTACTTTCTGAAATCAAGATCAATCAGTAGAGCTTCAAGGTCATTGACCTCTTGTTACAATATAATTGTTGAATAGACTTGCAAACATATTTTTAATTCATAAAATATTACTGTATCATGACCTAGTTGAATCTATCCGAACGGAAACTGGGCTTGTAAACAAAATGATTTCTCAGTTTTAGTCTTTTTATAAAAAGGTCACGTGGCACTTTGATAATTTATATAAAACAAAATTCTTTTAGTGTCCACTTTCCAGGAAGAGGTAACCTAATTAAAAGTAGAATAAAAATTGTCAGGATACATAGATTTGTCTGAAAAACCAGTTTATGCTTACATAAGTGACGGAAAATGGCCCCCGACCAGTATTTATATGCATAATTTCCATAAGTCCAATGTACATCAAATATGTTTGTTGAATGTCGCATCAATTACAGCATGTGCGATCTTCGTATATTGTCATACCTATTCGACTTTAAGTGGCATTCTTATTTTAAACGCAAATTCTACATCATTTTCAGTTTCTTTGAAAGAAATATGGATTATTTTAACTTTTAAAATTATCGTTAGACGATTTACACTGATATGCAACTTCCACAGGGCAGATTAGGCCTTAAAAAACAGCAGTTTATTTATTTGCCAATCGCTGTTGAATGCTATAAATAGGTGTACAATGTTCTAAATTTTAACACTTTTAAAATATAAATATATTTCTTGCATACCAGTTTATGTTATCCAATGTTTACATGGGTGAGGGGAAGCCTGATCTTACACATGGAGGAAGATAAAAGTCGCGCGCTGACAACAATGACAGTTGCATGATGTCATTGTGTAAATAAACATGCAAAACATTAGTAGTTGGTGATGTCATTGTGCAGAATGTAAATGATGCAAGAAAAAGAATCTGGTTCAGATAGGGAATTCCTCTCGGTATAACTGTTTTTAATCAGAACCTCGGGAGAGCAATTATAAACACTTATACCTCGTGTTGGAATTCCAAATCTTCACCGGATACCCATGAAAGATTCTTATATTCTATCACGACAATGCATGTACCTTCCTCGGTGGTCTAGAGGTTAGCACGCATGAGATCCAATTCAATCCCAGCCATCTGTTATTTTGCTTTCTGTTTTCTTTCTTTAAATCTAAACACTATTTATTTTGCTTTCTGTTTTCTCTCTTTAAATCTAAACACTTTAATATCAGAATGCCATTTTGTCGGAAAGGCCATAGAATGTCATTTTGGCAGGAGGCTCAAGAACTTCATTTTGGCGGGAAGGCCCTAGAACTTCATTTTGGCGGGAAGGCTCTAGAATGACATTTTGATGGGAGACCCAGGAACGTCATTTTGACGGGAGGCTCAAAAACGTCATTGGTGACCATTTTGAGCTTGTTTACCCTACCAGCATAATGTAAAAAGGAATTCATACCATGTAAAGTTCACTCAACAAAAGTGAAAATCGGGGATTCCAACAAGTGGAAAACAGGCAACTACTACCAGATATTGTAATGTCTAATTATTAGCTAGATTGCGTAGCAAATCCAGGCTTATAGTTCGACGATTTCCGTCTGTCTGTCTGTCTAAGCGTTGTGACATTTTGTTTAAAGTTTTTGTTTTTCCTCATTTCTCAAAAACGAAATGTCGGAAGGCTTTGTGACTTAGCACAAATGTTCATTGTCGTAACACAATGTTATATGACAAGAACCATAACTCTGTCATGTATTTTACCAGAATTATCCCCCTCTTTTTACTTAGATTTTTAAGTTAAAATGTTGAATTTGCAACCCGGCGAAACCACTGTTGGTGCTCCGCTTGTAAAGGGTTGAAAACGTCCCAATAATTTCTCTATAAGTGGCAGAGTTTATTCGCTTACACCATTTTAGAGGTGAATCTGAAAGTGTAAACACAAACCCTTTAACCCTTAACCCACTACATTATAATGGACTGTTCTTTCTTTGAATTAAGACCATTCCATTTATGTGTCAGAGGGGTGTTTTTGTGAAAATGACTGATCAGCAGCCAGACACTGTAAACCCTGATCAGCCCTGAAATTTGTGCTTAGCGGGTTACGGGTTAATAGACAGTAATAATTATTCACTGACAATACAACTTGAATTATTTAAGTACCTAATTCACACCTCACATCTTTCAGTTGCCAGTCTTTAAAGGGACGCTCAGCAATCTTGATTCTTAAAGAAATTGTGGTGTAACGTTGAATTTTTTACACTAATTGAATCTTTGAAAATCATGAAATTACCTTTTTATATTCCTTATTGTCGATTACACTGTATCATTAATTATTACACCTGTTGCATATTAAAATCAAAGAAAATATCAATTATTCAATATTTCGATGCAGATTTGGCATGTTTAATGTAACTGACTAAAAATGGAATTATATAAATAAACAAAGTTACAAATTTTAGAGCATAAAACTGCAAAATTGCTGTGTGTCCCCTTAATTATTTGTTTAACCCTTAACCCGCTACATATATAGATAATGGCATATTATTTCTTTGAATTAAGACCATTCCATTTATGTGACAAAGGGGTGTTTGGGGAAAATGACCAATCAGCAGCTGGACATTGTAAACCCTGATCAGCCTGCAAGTAGCGGGTTAAGGGTTAATAGTAACTCCATAAAATAAAGCTGGGACTTTTAATTCTTATTTCAACTGAAACACTTTAACAGCAGTGTTCTGATACATTCCCACATATAGTTTGTCCTCCCTGTCACAGTAAGTGATGGAGTATGGCACAGACACTCCATGTTCCTGTCCCAGTAGTATCTGCATCTTGGTACACTCGGCTGTTATCCGATGGACGTTACTGGAACCATAGCCACATACATACACTGTCACTGTCCTGTCTATAGCCAGACCTTCTGGGTACTTCAGGTTATCATCCTTGTAGACTGCCTTCACGGTACCGTCCATCGTCATACACGTCACTGTGTGCTTGGTGTAATCAGACACGTACACGGCCGTCTTATCTGGGCTGATGGCTATGTACCTCGGTCTAACAAACAGTTGTTTATTAATGGTATCATTCATCAGACTTCTCAACACGGTGCCGGCCATGTTGATTACTTCCACTTTAGCTGGGCTTACAAGTGTCACTATCAGTGTCCCATCATTATGCACTATACCCCAACACTGACCATTGACCTTTATCACTTGACCTTTGGACAGGGATTGGGATACTACTGACAGAAACTGGATTGTATTCTGGCCAGGTATCGTCACAGCGACTTGCGTGTTGTTCACCTTTGTTATGTCCCATGGTTTTGATGACAGTTGTATTTCAGATATTATTTTGTTGTTTTTTGTATCCACTAGTTGCATCTTTTCGTTGTTAAAGTCAGCAATGACAAGTTGCTTGTCAGGAAGCAGGGCTGATCCTGTGATCCAGCAGGCTAATGCGTCATTGGCTGATTTGACATTGATGTCAGTTTCGTGTGTTGCTGTTTTGGGTACTGTTATCTCTGTTTGCATTGCTTTCCTGTCAATGTGTTTTTCTGTTTGTTTCATTTTGCTGTCATTTGATGTCTCTGTTTGGGTTGTCTTGCTGTCATTCGGCTGTTTCAGTGGCTGTGTTTTTCTTTCTTTTGGTTCGTTCACTTGTGTAGTTTTGTTGTCATGTGGATCATTCATCAGCGAAAGATTCCCCAGTGTTTTCAGATTCTCCATCAAATCTTGAATCTGTTTCTCTGGCTCAAAGCGGTACCTCTTAATTGTATTGTCAGTTTGTATCTGAGTCAGACCATCCACTAAGGTCTGCATTTCAAGTTTGGTTTTGTCCATAACAGGAAACAGTTTTCCATTTTGTTTAGTTTTGTGTAAAGTATCGAGGTCGGAGGTCGTAGAATAAATTTTAGTTCTCGTGTCGTCCAATTTGGCAGCAATTGAGGCCATGTTTGCCTGATCTTCAATGCGGATCCTGTTTGTTTCATTTAAAACATCATGTTCAAGTTTGTCTAAAAGGTGAGTTATTTCTGCTCTAAACTGCCCAATGCTTTATGTTGCCTCTGTGCAATATTTGTCTATATCTGTAGCATTTTGTTCAGTTGTTCGTTTATTGCTATCAACTTGTTGTCCGAGGTCAGTGAGTTTCTTTTGTAAATCTTCATACTCTGTTTCTACATAACTGATACTGTCACAACTTCGATGGTCAATTGCAATACAGGTGCCACAGACAAGCTGGTCATGTGACCTACATTTAAATTTAATAGCCTCACCTTGATCAAGTTGATGTTGGGAACATTTGTTGATATTCTCTTCCAGACTCGGGGTCTGGGGTTTACTTCTTGGCATACTTGTCTTGTCTTGTAGAACGTGATGTCTCATTTGTCGTGGTGTGCAATGATGCTTATAACATTTCTTACACAAATATTCGCAACAATCCACACAAAATCCTGCGGCGGGTAGCTGCTGACCCTCATCACTACATGGGTGGCAGACAAGTTCAGAACCTTCCTCCAACTCCACATCCCTGGGGGCATCAAATTCTCCAGCTTTCCTACCGGGAACTGACATTTTTGTTTAGTAACTTCAGCTCAAACAACTTACTTTCCTTGTAGGATACACAATTTAACTGTAACTTGAAATCACTTGATAGTTTAATTTGCTAAAAAACACTTCCTTGTTGTTGTAAAATAAATGTTGCTATGTTTAATGTCATCCAGTGCAAGGGCTGATCCAGTATTTCAGCTTAGGGGGGGCGTAATATTTTGGTCAATTTTCGGGTCCGTCTCTAGCCTCATAAAATGTTTGCGGTAGTGCATTTATAGGGAAAAAAAGTCCGTTTTCAAATAAAAAGATTTAACAATGTGTTAATTAAACCACTTATTAGCCATTATGCGTCGAGCGAGCGAGAAAAAAAATTATACTGAGGGCGTCCATCTAAATTGTTTGATGTTTTATCTACATTAATATGGAGATACACGTATGAATAACAAAAGTCCGTTTTCAAATAAAAGAATTTAACAATATGTTAATTAAACCACTCATTAGCCATTATGCGTCAAGCGAGCGAAGCGAGCGAGAAATTTTTTTATACTGAGGGCGTGCAACGAAATTGTTTGATATTTTATCTACAATAACATGGACATACATGTATGAATAAAAAAAGTCTGTTTTCAAATAAACGGATTTAACAATGTGTTAATTAAACCACTCATTAGCCATTATGCGTCGAGCGAGCGAGAAATTTGTTTATACTGAGGGCGTGCATCAAAATTGTTTGATATATTATCTACAGTAACATGGACATACATGTATGAATAAAAAGTCCGTTTTCAAATAAAAGGATTTAACAATGTGTTAATTAAACTACTCATTAGCCATTATGCGTCGAGCGAGCGAGATTTTTTTTTATACTGAGGGTGTGCATCGAAATTGTTTGATATATTATCTACAGTAACATGGACATACATGTATGAATAAAAAAGTCCGTTTTCAAATAAAAGGATTTAACAATGTGTTAATTAAACCACTCATTAGCCATTATGCGTCGAGCGAGCGAGAATTTTTTTTATACTGAGGGTGTGCATCGAAATTGTTTGATATATTATCTACAGTAACATGGACATACATGTATGAATAAAAAAGTCCGTTTTCAAATAAAAGGATTTAACAATGTGTTAATTAAACCACTCATAAGCCATGAGACAGCATGGTTATGGTAAACTATTTGGACTCGAGTTATCACCTCTATATTGTACTTGTACTTGAACATATCCCAAAGTTTATGCCTGATTTCACTTTTTTTGCATCCGATTGAGTATAGACCACTTATTCTCCCAACCATCTTGTGGAAAAGTCTGTGTTATTTATTAATAAACTGCTGATCAATTGAAAATACTCCTACCATATCTAGCAAAATAAATGAGAATAAACTGTGTTTCATAAGTATATAAAAATAATGTATATTTATTAAAAAAAATATTACATACCGTATTTGTCGGGGTATAGCACGCACTTTTTTACCCCAGATTCTGTGGCTGAAGTTGGGGTGCGCGGTTTAAGCAACAAGTAATGATTTACTTCTTTTTTTCAGCCAAGACGAGAAGTTTTGTGGTTTTCAAAAAGTCGCAAGACCGGCCGTTTACTACAGAGATTGAATCGAACAAAAGTTGGCTTGTTTCTATTGTTTCAATAAAATGCGTTGTATGCTATATGCTTATTATCAATAAAAATAATAAAATCAAACTTTACCATGTTTTATGTTGATTATTGTTGAGAAAATACCATTGAAATGTTGAAAAATACAATTGTTTACGTCAATCGGCATTTTGAAATGAAAACGAGGCTGGGATTTTCCAAACGGGTACCATCAAAATGATCAAGCTCAATAAAAACTTTCTGAAA
The DNA here is from genome assembly GCA_037043455.1 of Cyrtodaria siliqua. Lineage (NCBI taxonomy): Eukaryota > Metazoa > Mollusca > Bivalvia > Adapedonta > Hiatellidae > Cyrtodaria > Cyrtodaria siliqua. The sequence goes on from JAWPHD010000939.1 coordinate 33,406, forward strand.
TTCAGTTGATTCTGATTTATTCTTCACAGTTTGTGTTTACCTTCGTCTGCTTCTCTGATTTATTCTTCACAGTTTGTATTTACCTCAGTCTGGTTCTCTGATTTATTCTTCACAGTTTGTGTTTACCTTAGTCTGCTTCTCTGATTTATTCTTCAGGTTACATTGCACCATTGATTTTCCTTCTTTGTTTTATATAGGACGAATGTATATCAAGAGATAAAAAATGCGCATTTTCCTCCGTAGAAAATTTTAAAACACATATCAATCAAACGATCGAGCGTCCGCCAATATAAAAATGCAATAAAAACAGGGGGTCATGTATCATGTAAGAACAAGCCAATCTGTTGAATGACGTCACGTTCTATTTTGACACGTCACAGATAGATTTACCCCATTTCTACTTTCGCTTTACTGTCTATGTCAATTATAATTAAATATCTCAAACAAACACTAATCAATGTTCACAATACACCATTTTCCTGAATTATAGGTGGTAATAATAACAAAAAGCAATCAACAGTATGCATTTTGTATCACTAGCAAGGCAGGGAAACGTTTTTTATTAGGCACTATTTGACTATACACACGGAAGCACAAACGCAATGGTGCAATGTAACCTTCACAGTTTGTATTTACCTCAGTCTGGTTCTCTGATTTATTCTTCACAGTTTGTGTTTACCTTAGTCTGGTTCTCTGATTTATTCTTCACAGTTTGTGTTTACCTCAGTCTGGTTCTCTAATTTGTCTAAAGGTTTCCATAAAGCTTAATCAGTTTCTTAATAGAAACTTTCCCATGTTTATCTATAAATATAATATCAGATACTGAGATTTAAATTGTTTGAAATAAAATTCAACAGTAGAATTTAAACAAAGAAGTTGTAGCACGTTGCCTAAACAACGGTACTCTTCAAAGATATGAAGTAACTTCAGATGGTTAGCGATACTCTCTAGCAAACTCAATATCTAGCTTTAATCTCTTCTAATTATATTATTCTTTTTTTTTTTTATTATTTGTATAAAATATAGTCATAAATACAATAAATATTCATAAATACAATAAATATTGATTTATTGTTTCAAAACTATTGTGTTATGTGTTTGTGTGTTAACATGTTAATCATCTTATTTTGATGCAATAAACAATAATGAACAAATTAAAAGGTTATTAAAGAAATAAAAATCCCCATGTTACATGTATATATTGCCTTCATCATTTAAAAAGGTTAAAATATGTGATGTACAAACTCTGTTTATTATCTAGATTGTTGATAGATAACCTACTACATTATCAGCTCGCTGGATAATGTGTAGAACCATTATGAATTATGTTAGGTTAAGCTTAAATTTGCAGTCAAGGTATTATACTGAGCAAAATAAATTGTGTATGTCCAGGGTCAATGATAAAGTGACATAGATATGAACTAAATTGAATTGAATTGGGTTTTAAGGTGCACCAACACATGAAAGGTAATATGGCGCCTAACAGGCATGAACATGCCAGGCTCATCCTCTATGTAAGGAATATGGAAAATGGGCCTAGAACCTTCTCACCCTAAATAGCAGACATATATATGACCAATAATAATGTTACAAAGGCATTTGTAAACAAAGTTGGTGGTAAACAAAGCGTTTTCATTTCAATTAAAAGGGAGGTAACTTTAAAATTACAAAATTTGCAATGGTTTTGATTGAGAATAACATTCATTTGTGAACACATTTTTTTTTTTTTTGTTAAACAATGACAGAATGGGCAAATCTTGTCAATGTCGCACATTAAATTTGATAAAAGCAATATGTCTGTATAATGAAATAAGTGGTTTTCTATACATATAGGAGGTAATTCTGACACTTCACTTAGAAAATATATATTTTTTTTTTGAGAATCACTACCTAACATTTCTAATATCTTTATAATAGTTTATGTGGCTAAAAATAATTTTACGTGGCTAGAAGAACAATAGGCAGAACAAAGCCACACAAATATACATTTTTGAGAACTTTTTAACATTTTTCGTATTTGCTCCATAACCTCAGACATGCATGAAGTTTTATGTATTGGCAATAATACATACCTTCACAATTAATTGAATTGAATTGAATTGGATTTTATAGTCGCACCAACAGCTAAGGTCATATGACGACTTTCCAGCTTCCACTGGTGGAGGAAGACCCCAGGTCTCCCTCCGGGCAATTTTCGTGCACGGGCGGGCACCTGGGTAGAACCACCGACGTTCCGCAAGCCAGTCACAATTAAGATCAAGGTGATAAAGGCCATAAACATATGCTTATAATTGGGTCCATTTCCTGTTCGCTTCATAACTCTCACCACATACTCGTCTCATCAAGATGATGTGCAGACCTCCACATGCCAGAGTGTCCATGACCCTCCTCCCCTCCCCTCCCCTCCACCACCCCCACCCCAACCCCCACCCCAAAAAAAAGGAGTTTTGTTCTGCTCTTTTTTGTTCCTCATCAGTGGCCACACTCACAGCACTCTAACCCCGAATATTGTACTTGTTTTGTCTTATCCCCCACCCCACCACCACACAAGACACTTTTTCTTCTGTTTTTCCTCTTCTCAAACTTCTATCCAGACAATTAACATGCCTTGATGGGGAAAATACATTCACAGAATTTCTTGTTTCATTGAGATCTCGATAGAGTTTGACATTTGACAATGAGCAAAATTGGCCAAGCATTACAGTGTTTATAGTGACCTTGAGTATGTCAAAATACGTGAATTTCAGTTGGTTTACCATACACTATAACAGTCATGTTCCCGATATTAGATTTGAAGAGTTGTTTCGCCCCATGTGTTCCGGGGGCCCCTTTTGGTTCCGGGGCAAAGAATAGGGCCACTGCAGATCCCGTTGGAGGGGTAGGTAGATGCGTAGAACCCCCCCACCACCCCCAAATTCATGTTCATTTTATCATTTTTTGTTCATGCTCATTAAAGGTCTTCATCATGACCCCTGAATTCAGGTTCCATTTCACTCAAATCACTAGAGCAGTGCCAGAAAAACAATAAACTTGGCTCCAGCTTAAATGGAGTATCTACAATAGAATTTGCAGCAACTCTTCAGTTCTGCAGTTGAGAAGGTTCTAGGCCCATTCTCCATATATTATCTCGATGTAAATGGAGGATGAGCCTGGCATGTTCATTCCTGTTCGGTGCCATATAACCTTTCATGTGTTGGTGCGCCTTAAAACCCCAATTCAATTCAATTGAAGGGTTGTTTCAATAATATCTTGAATAAAATTGACATTACAGAGTTATTTCCCTTGATTATGTCAAAATAAGGGAATTTCAGCTTGTTTACACAGTAACTTTAGTACATGGCCTCTGATAATCCCCAGGTTGAGTTCAGTAGGATCTTGGATGAGTAGACAATGAGCTACATCGAAACACTTGTAAGAGAGTTATTGCCCTTGATTAAATAATATGTATTTGTTCCGTCCATAATCTCTAATTAAACCCTTCAGATAATGAGGCAAAACGTTTTCTATGTATGTATGTATATATTATTAATAGAAATTTTACAGTTGTATGTTTAAGATGATACAGTTTTCTTAACGTCCACTGTTTTCTTAGTTTTATAAGTTAATAAAGAAATCCAAATAAAAAAAATTGACCGTCCTACATAGCCTCAAATGTGCAGGATTTTTTTGTTCTTTCCTTAGATTTGTATTTTCTCATTCCTCAGAAACAAACTAACGATGATAGCTGAGCCTCTGGAGAAAGGTCTTGCTGAGGACATAGAGAACGAGGTCGTGCAGATCACTTGGCCACGAAAACGTCTTGGAGAGTTTTTCCAGACCAAGTATGACTGGGATTTTCTGGCTGCCAGATCCATCTGGGCCTTTGGGCCTGACGCCACTGGGCCTAACATCTTGGTTGATGATACGCTGCCCTCTGAGGTATAACATTTTATTCTTGGTTTGGGGACCAATAAATTCAATAATCATGATAATGTGAAAGGAACAGGTGTCTGCTTTGTCTGGCGCTGGATACTGTATGGAGTCTTAACAAAAGAAACACCTACTTCAGGTTCACGAAAAAGGGTTGGTAGACTACAGCACTACCTACATGTATGTATTACATATGTAGTGCTATGGTTACCAACTCTTTTTTTTATTCATCTGCACAAAAATCCGAGTGCCATTGCTGTACCTCAAGCATTGTAGTGTTGTATGACTTACAATTTCTTGTGTGTTCAACTCTATGAAAAGTATCAGGTCTTTTACTAGTTTTAAAAAGTATATTTTACGTCAATTTGGACAAGAGTAATTGGCCTTTTTTTGAATTTTTTGTCAACATTTAAAGGCATTTTCTATATTTTTTTCTGCATAACAGGTTTTCTTTAAACTTTTTGTACAGTAAGTCTGTTATATATATATATAGACAGAAAAGGCAAAAATAATGGTAGGTCACCATGATTGTTAAAATTTTAAAAAATAATTTGTAATGCCACCGTCATGTTAGTCTGTCCAAAAAGTTGAACAAGTCCATGAAATAGCTAAAGAAGACATTTTTGAAGTTTACTAATTTATTCATTGGTCACAATTCTGCTAAATTTGTATTAAATTAAAGAACATTTAATTACAATAACATTTAAAGCTCATCTTTATGTAAAACCTATATTTGTTTTACAAAATCTGTTGAGACCATTACCACAATTTATGCACAAATTAGCCTATAATGATATATTATTTATAAATTGAAGCAAATTATTAATATATATTTACACAATGTCAAATTTAATGGACATTATTGCCTATGCTTGACTTAGAACACTCATTTCAAACTTCATTTGACTTAGAACACTCATTTCAAACTTCATATACAGATACATAGTAATGATACGCACCACCCACCACATAACTATGACCAACTTTGGACAAGTGCCGAGTCGAGCTTTGCTGTCAAGTTGCTATTTATTTCAGTAATATAACAAACCGTGTTATTCTCACTTGCATCATCTTGTGTCAAAGTCTTCTTCTTAGAATTATAAAAAACATGTTGAAGCTATTATAACGTTAAGTAATCCTTTGTTGTAGGTGGACAAGAGTCTGCTCGGCGCTGTCAAGGACAGTATAGTACAGGGATTCCAGTGGGCGACTAGAGAGGGACCGCTCTGTGACGAACGTAAGTTATTATCTAAATCTGGGGTAAATCCCTGGACTTTAGTCATGGAATGGTGGGGTTTATCTTCAAAAAAAATAATTTAAGAAAGAAGATAAAGAAAGTAAGTGCTGTTGGTCTATACGATATATTTTTCTTGCATACCAGATAAGGCTTTCAACGTTTTACATGGGGGTGGAAAGTCTTTTCTTGCATACCGGACAAGGATATCCGTCATTTTACCGGGGCTATTTATTTCCATCTCACCCTAGGGGACGAGATAAAATTCACGCGCGCCAACATCCAGTATGCAGGAAAACATGCAAAACGTTAGTAGCTGGCGGCATCTACGCACAACATGTCTCTGATATGCAAGAAAAAGAATCTGTCATGGGTATTCGGTTCAGATAGAGAATTCCAACCCTCGGAATTCCCAGATAGAGAATTCCAACCCTCGGAATTCCCAGATAGAGAATTCCAACCTTCCCAGATAGAGAATTCCAACCCTCGGAATTCCCAGATAGAGAATTCCAACCCTCGGAATTCCCAGATAGAGAATTCCAACCCTCGGAATTCCCAGATAGAGAATTCCAACCCTCGGAATTCCCTATCTTCACCGGATACCCATGAAAGATTCTTATAATGCTATTTAAGCATACATTTGGCGCAGTTTTGAGAAACTGCATGAAGTTTTGAGAAACTGCATGAATTAACCCCTTTTCTGAATTGTTTATATTAAGGTCTGTTCTGTATTCTTAAATAGACACTTGAGTTTCTTTAACAATTTAATACTTCAGGATTGTTGTGTGTCTCTTTAATGTATTTTATGTTTAACACCTGTAAGTATTTGACATTTGAATGCATTATGAGTTAATGGCAACACAGGAATTTAACATCTAAGAGTATTTTAAGTGAGTTTTCAAAAAAACTAGGTAAAAGATAGACAACTATACATTATATAGTAAATACAACACACAGGTTAAATCAGGTATAACATCGTTGTAATGATATTTAGCACTACGTTTGAATATAAATTATTTATTTTTTCCATATTTTTAAGCCATCCGTAATGTGAAGTTTAAGATCTTGGATGCCGTGATTGCTCAAGAGCCTATACACAGGGGAGGTGGTCAGATTATTCCAACAGCCCGTAGAGTGGCATACTCTGCCTTCCTTATGGTGAGTAATGTAAGATGTTTATACACAGGGGAGGTTGTCAGGTTATTTCAACAGCCCACATAGTGGCTGACCGCCTTCCTTATGGTGAGTAATTTAAGATGCTTATACACAGGGGAGGTTGTCAAGTTATTTAAACTGCCCTCAAGATGACATAGTCTGCCTTCCTTATGGTGAGTAATTTAGATGCATATACACGGGAGGTGGTCAGAACGATACAACAGGCAGCAGAACGGCTTACCTTTTCTTTCTTATGTTGAGTAGTGTGCAAGATACATATATGCAGTGGACGGATAAATATACACTGTGGACGTGGTCAGATTATTCCAACAGCCCACAGGGTGGCTTACTCTGCCTTCCGTATGGTAAATAATTTACTTATGGTGAGTTATTTAAGTTGCATATATGCAGGGGAGGTTGTCAGATTATTTCTACAATCCTCGGGTTGGCTTGCTCAAGGTGAGTAATTTAAGTTGCATGCAGGTGATACATCAGCCCTCAAGGTGACTAAACTCCTGCTTGGCTTCCTTATGGTTAGTAATGTAAATAGTGGGGAGGGAATCTGATTTTTACAACATCCCTCAACACAAAGATATATTTTCAAGCCTATTGTATTGTGTCTGTTGTTTATGAGAAATATTTAACACATTTTAATCCTTTACCATCAAAGAAAACTCATATTCCCATAAAAACAATATCTCAATATTTTAGTATCTTAAAGGTGAATGGCCACCCTTTTTGTAGTATTATTAATTAACATATTTAACTCTTAAACATCATTTAACATTTCTTGATAGTCCTGGAGAGAAACCATATATTGTTGTGTATTGATTTCGATTTAAACAAACATAAACATGTTCATGAAACAAAACATGGCCAGAGAACTTTAAGGCAATTGGTATTTACGAAATTGTCATGAAGTATTTCAAGATAATTTAACAAATTTTACATATACAGGCTGCAGCTATGGAGTGGTATAGGACTTGCTTGTAGTTTAAAATCAGTAATTATTTGTCTGTTCAATTGAAACGTAAATGTAATGATATCATAGAAGAGAAGGTGTTAACTTTCACATATACAGGTATATAACTTTTAAACTCTTTTACACAAAAAATGGTGATTATCAAATTCCTTACAGGCCACCCCACGTATGATGGAGCCGTACTATTTTGTTGAAGTTCTAGCCCCAGCTGACTGTGTGTCTGCCGTCTACACAGTGTTGGCCAGACGCAGGTAAGTAGTTCAACTAGCGTAAACAATTTTTTATTCGTCAAATAACTGTATACTGAATTCTAACGGTTACACAGTATCTATAAATCAATTTAAATGAATTTGAAAAATCTTGAAGCATTTTTATCTGCTACCAGCGTTAAAGTTGGTACATTAGGCTTTCTTCTAGAAGAATCTAAAAATTAAAAAGTGTTCCACGTCATGATGATGAAAATGTCCTATTATCAAATACAGTGGTAGCATCGTGTTCTTCCGGTCATAAATTTGAAGTCACCATATCATTTTGGAACCAAACTCAAAATGCTACACATAACGTAGGATAGCACTTCATATTACTGTGCCAAATTAATTTCCGTTTAAATCCGGGTCAATTTTAGGCTCATATATATTAATTATGTTTTGTCCCTTTAGAATAGAAACTATCATTATTTGTCAATTTGAAGTTGGACTTAAAAAAAAACTCTTGATAAAAAGCATTTACTTAATATGATCACGCTCTCTTTTCATCCAAAAAACAGAGGTCATGTGACACAGGATTCACCAGTACCCGGCTCACCTTTGTACACTATCAAAGCTTTCCTGCCAGCTATCGATTCATTCGGCTTTGAGACGGACTTGCGAACACACACGCAGGGTCAGGCGTTCTGTCTGTCCGTATTCCATCACTGGCAGATCGTCCCCGGTGACCCCCTGGATAAGAGTATACAGATACGCCCCCTGGAGGCACAACCAGCCACACATCTGGCGAGAGAGTTTATGGTGAAGACAAGATGACGCAAGGTTTGTGTATTTAATTTAATGTGTCGCCTGCATAGAATGGCATAAACTTAGCGGTCACTTTGTTCATCGCCTGTCAACAGTTGTCTTCATCACACTTTAACTGCAACCTAACCTTGGTCAAAAGTATTTAACCTATGTTCCTGAAACTTTCATTTTTGCAGAGTAATGTCCCTTTTCATAAAACTTTAAACATCAAAATATTGACCTATGGTCATACAACTTTATACAGCCATTGACATGTACAATAACTCAGAATTTCATTTTGGCAGAGTTATGGCCCTTTTCATAAAATTGTAACCGGCAACCTAACCTTGCTCGTAACCTGGCAAAATTTTCAGTTATATTCATGAAACTTTTTTGTAGTTTCTCCTTCCAGTTATCCAATTATCCAATGCAGAGTTATGGCCCTTATCATAAAAAAATAAACAAATTCTGCTTCATAATTTATGAAGGAATGCACCCTCTGTCTTCAAACTGTTTACTATATATGATTGTACTTGCTGAACTAAGCCTCCTAGCTATATGCCTCATCTTTTATACGAATGTACAGTGAATGTTCAGTCTTGATCAAATCATTTAAAGAAACTAACTCACCAAATAGTGATAAAACTACACCACAAAACCGTTAAAACTCTATCCAGGTGTTCAGCTCATTTTATAATGTATATACCTGTAGACACAATTTTTTGAACAAGTTCGAGAATCGTCCGTGTTACCATAGTAATTTAAGAGTTATGCCCTTAGGAATAATAAAATTAATGTTGTCTGAAAGACAGTTTTCTTACTAATATGTGAAGCTATAGCGGAAGCATTGGTGTCCTGTGGACACATTTCTAATACTAAACAAGTTTTCTAAAGTTGTTAAAACTAAAACATCTAGTGAGTATCGTTTTATTAAAAGAACACTTAAAACATGTTTTGTCTAATATACATATCTGTAGAAGTCGCTCACTGCAAAGTGTGCACACACAAACATCATCAATATTACACATCTGTTTTATCTACTTAATGATTATATATTTAATTCTTATGTTCACAGGGACTCAGTGAAGATGTCAGCATCAACAAGTTTTTCGACGATCCTATGTTGTTGGAGTTGGCGAAACAAGATGTCCTACTCAGTTATCCAATGTAAATGTTCTGAGTTGGAAAACAGAGACATCCTACTCAGTAAATGCAATTGGCAAACTATTAATGAGGTCCTACTCAGTCATCAGATGTAAATGTTGGAGTTGGAAAACGGAGCCGTCCTAAACTCATTTATCAGATGAGAAATAGTCATCTGACAAAATTGATGCGCGCTCTAGCGACCTAGCTACAAGCCTGGCATATTTGAGTATCAAGTTGTTTTATAACAATGAAAACAAGACATAAATCGGGAAATAAACATTGTTAATCCCAGAATTAATTAAATTATGACAAGTTGTTTTGGAATGATGAGAATTAGGGAGATCTTTCTTATACGGTTACAAAACATGCCTGAAAACTGTTCCAGAGAAACATTGTGGTAATGAATAGTGATATGAGGCCATCCAAATCTTTCTATGTCGGGGGTTAACGATGATTTTGGGCATACACACATAACAGATTGGATAGCGGTAAAGACTATTTTGATATGTTTTCAATCAGAACTTTTGAGTATGCCATTTAGCACCACTTATGGTGATATTTCTGTGTACTTTACTCGCTGAACAGTCTAGACTTCTTCACAGATAAATGAAACATTTACCATAACAGAGCGATTTTGCTGAAAATTGTTCACGCTGCTCTTGTTGATTGTCAAATGTGGAGCTGCATGTAAAAAGAATAATAATGAAACATTTACCGTAGTTATACAATTTCTGAAAACACATTGGAATATGTGCTTTAATAATAACATAATAAAATATTGAAGGTCTTTGTCTTTGTTGTTAAAATGTATGTTGCAATAATCATGAAGGCATTTGTGGTGCACTAATTGTGAAGCATTTATGGTGCACTAATCAGGAAAGCATTTATGGTGCAATATTCATGAATGCATTTATGGAGCACTAATCAGGAAAGCATTTATGGTGCACTAATCATGGAAGCATTTATGGTGCACTAATCACGAAGGCATTTATGGTGTACAAATAATGAAAGCATTTATGGTGGATAAATCATGAAATGATTTATGGTGCACTTATCATGAAACCACTTATGGTGCACTAATTATGAAAGCATTTATGTTGCAATAATCATGAAGGCATTTATGGTGTACTAATCATGAAATGATTTATGATGCATTTATGTTGCAATAATCATGAAAGCATTTATGGTGCACTAATCATGCAATCATTTATTTAGCACTAATCATGAAATCATTTATGGTGTACTAATCATGAAAGAATTTATGTTGCAATAATCATGAAACCATTTATGATGCACTAATCATGAAACCATGTGTGGTGCACTAATCATGAAATGATTTATGGTGCAATAATCATGAAACCATTTATGGTGCACTAATCATGAAAGCATTTATGGTGTACTAATCATGAAGGCATTTATGGTGTACTAATAATGAAAGCATTTATAGTGTACTTATCATGAAATGATTTATGATGCAGTAATCATGAAAGCATTTATGTTGCAATAATCATGAAGGCATTTATGGTGTACTAATAATGAAAGCATTTATGGTGTACTAATGAAATGATTTATGATGCAGTAATCATGAAAGCATTTATGATGTACTTATCATGAAAGCATTTATGGTGTACTAATCATGAAAGCATTTATGGTGTACTAATCATGAAATCATTCGTGGTGCAATAATCATGAAGGCATTTTTGGTGCACACATTATGAAGCATTTATGGTGTACTAATCATGAAAGCATTTATGATGTACTAATCATGAAATCATTCGTGGTGCAATAATCATGAAGGCATTTTTGGTGCACTAATCATAAAAGAATTCATGGTGCACTAATATTGAAAGAATTTATGGTGCAATAATCATGAAATCATTTATGGTGTACTAATCATGAAAGCATTTATGGTGTACTAATCATGAAAGCATTCATGGTGCAATAATCATGAAGGCATTTTTGGTGTACTATTCATGAAAGTATTTATGGTGTATTAATCATGAAAGCATTTATGATGTACTAATCATGAAATCATTCGTGGTGCAATAATCATGAAGGCATTTTTGGTGCACTAATCATGAAAGAATTCATGGTGCACTAATATTGAAAGAATTTATGGTGCAATAATCATGAAATCATTTATGGTGTACTAATCATGAAAGCATTTATGGTGTACTAATCATGAAAGCATTCATGGTGCAATAATCATGAAGGCATTTTTGGTGTACTATTCATGAAAGTATTTATGGTGTATTAATCATGGAAGCATTTATGGTGCACTAGTCATGAAAGCATTTATGGTACACTAATTGTGAAAGCATTTATGGTGTACTAATCATGAAAGCATTCATGGTGCCCTAATATTGAAAGAATTTATGGTGCAATAATCATGAAATCATTTATGGTGTACTAATCATGAAAGCATTTATGGTGTACTAATCATGAAAGCATTCATGGTGCAATAATCATGAAGGCATTTTTGGTGTACTACTCATGAAAGTATTTATGGTGTATTAATCATGGAAGCATTTATGTTGCACTAGTCATGAAAGCATTTATGGTACACTCATTGTGAAAGCATTTATGGTGGACTAATCAGGAAAGCATTCATGGTGCAATAATCATGAAGGCATTTTTGGTGTACTATTCATGAAAGTATTTATGGTGTATTAATCATGGAAGCATTTATGGTGCACTAGTCATGAAAGCATTTATGGTACACTCATTGTGAAAGCGTTTATGGTGGACTAATCAGGAAAGTATTTATGGTGCACTAGTCATGAAAGTATTTATGGTGCACTAGTCATAAAAGTATTTATGGTGCAATCATCAGAAAAACATTTATGGTGCAATCATCATGAAAACATTTATGGTGGACTTATCATGAAAACATTTATTGTTCACTTCTCAGGAAAGCATTTATGGTGCACTAATCAGGAAACTATTTATGGTGCACTAGTCATGAAAGTATTTATGGTGCACTAGTCATGAAAGTATTTATGGTGCACTAGTCATGAAAGTATTTATGGTGCAATCATCATGAAATCATTGATGGTGGACTAATCAGGAAAATATTTATGGTGCACTAGTCATGAAAGTATTTATGGTGCAATCATCATGAAACCATTGATGGTGGACTAATCAGGAAAATATTTATGGTGCACTAGTCATGAAAGTATTTATGGTGTAATCATCATGAAATCATTTATGGTGGGCTTATCATGAAAACATTTATTGTTCTTTTCTCAGGAAAGCATTTATGGTGCAATAATCATGGAAACATTGATGGTGCCCTAATCATGAAAACATTTATGGTGCAATAATCATGAAATCATTTATGGTGGACTTATCATGAAAACATTTATTGTTCACTTCTCAGGAAAGCATTTATGGTGCAATAATCATGGAAACATTTATGGTGCCCTTATCAGGAAAACATTTATGGTGCAATAATCATGAAATCATTTATGGTGCAATAATCATGGAAACATTTATGGTGCAATAATCATGAAATCATGTATGGTGGACTTATCATGAAAACATTTATTGTTCACTTCTCAGGAAAGCATTTATGGTGCACTAATCAGGAAACTATTTATGGTGCAATCATCATGAAACCATTGATGGTGGACTAATCAGGAAAATATTTATGGTGCACTAATCATGAAAGCATTTATGGTACACTCATTGTGAAAGCATTTATGGTGCCCTAATCAGAAAAACATTTATGGTGCAATAATCATGAAATCATTTATGGTGCAATCATCATGAAACCATTGATGGTGGACTAATCAGGAAAATATTTATGGTGCACTAATCAGGAAACTATTTATGGTGCAATCATCATGAAACCATTGATGGTGGACTAATCAGGAAAATATTTATGGTGCACTAATCATGAAAGCATTTATGGTACACTCATTGTGAAAGCATTTATGGTGCCCTAATCAGAAAAACATTTATGGTGCAATCATCATGAAATCATTTATGGTGGACTAATCAGGAAAACATTTATGGTGCACTAGTCATGAAAGCATTTATGGTACACTCATTGTGAAAGCATTTATGGTGCCCTAATCAGGAAAGTATTTATGGTGCAATAATCAGAAAAACATTTATGGTGCAATAATCATGGAAACATTTATGGTGCAATAATCATGAAAGCATTTATGGTACACTCATTGTGGAAGCATTTATGGTGCCCTAATCAGGAAAGTATTTATGGTGCAATAATCAGAAAAACATTTATGTTGCCCTTATCAGGAAACTATTTATGGTGCAATCATCATGAAATCATTTATGGTGGACTTATCATGAAAACATTGATGGTGCACTAGTCATGAAAGCATTTGTGGTGCACTAGTCATGAAAGCATTTATGGTGCAATAATTAGAATAGCATTTATGGTGCAATAATCATGAAAGCATTTATGGTGCAATAATCATGGAATCATTTATGGTGCAATAATCGTGAAAGCATTTATGGTGCACTAGTCATGAAAGCATTTATGGTGCACTAGTCATGAAAGCATTTATGGTGCACTAGTCATGAAAGCATTTGTGGTGCACTAGTCATGAAAGCATTTATGGTGCAATAATCAGAAAAGCATTTATGGTGCAATAATCATGAAAGCATTTATAGTGCAATAATCATGAAAGCATTTATGGTGCAATAATCATGAAAGCATTTATGGTGCAATAATCATGGAATCATTTATGGTGCACTAATCATGAAAGCATTTGTGGTGCACTAGTCATGAAATCATTTATGGTGCAATAATCATGAAAGCATTTATGGTGCACTTCTCAGGAAAAAACATTTATGGTGCACTTCTCCAAGGTTCGTACAGCCTTAAAAAGTCCTTAAATTTCTGAAGTAGCCTTTAGAAGTCCTTAAATCCACTCCAGCCTTAAAAAGTCCTTAAATTCTTACAAAATATCATTTAGAGGTCCTTGAATTTCATAATCAGTCAATTAATAATACAAGAGGAATAATGTCTGACGTAGTTTAAAAAAAGTCGGCAAAAAACCCCCAAAAAACGCCGATATTTTAATCATTGCTGGTAATAAAATAACATTCATGCACCTGTTCCGTATCTCAGTCTATCATGGTTACCGCTATATCCGGTTATATGAATCGGCTGTTTTCATTGGATATCATATTTCTACAAACCAATCACTGTTGCCGTTACACTTGTTTTTTTTCTCTTATCAAAATGCACATGGCCCCCACTCATTGAAAAATCAATCATGCCTGGTAAATGTTTGTTTAACCAAAAGTGGTTAGCGAGTTATAAGTGGTTGAGTGAAAGTCAGGGGAGACAAGCACAAAGCGTACTGCGGATGGCGTCGCAAGTCAATAGATTTAGGTAAACTGGGGGAAAGCGCGATTAAATCTCACGCTAAAAGTGAAAGACACATATTTAACTCTAAAACTCTCGAGTCCCCAACTTTAGGTATTTATTCATGAAAAAAGAGTCTACGTAAACAGATGCAGTGGAAATGAAAGTGACAACGTTTTGACATTTAATGACACGGCCACACCACAAATAGCAGGTCCATCTACCCCCAGCATCGCTGGATTTTTGCAGAAAAATGATGTTTTAAAAACAGAAATACAATTAGTAAAATCAGTGAACATTGGCAAATACAAACAATGAAAGAAAGAGAAAACTCTGAATATTTACAAGTATAATCAATACAAAGCAAGTAGTGCAGTACAAGCCTTGAACAGATACAGTAGAACATAAAATTGATAAGGGTAAGATTAATGTTATGTGTTAAACCGGGCCTTAAAAATGGGTTATTAGCGCCTTAAAAGTCCTTAAAAAGTCCTTAAATTTCATAATGATAATTCTGTATGAACCATGTTCTCGGAAAGCATTTATGGTGTCCTCTTCGTGGAAGCATATATGGTGCACTCATCATGAAAGCATTTATGGTACACAGATATGAGAATGTTGATGGTGCACTCTTCATGAAAACACCTATGGTGCACTTCTCAGAAAAGCATGTATAGTGCAATATTCATGAAAGCATTTATGGTGTCCTCTTCGTGGAAGCATATATGGTGCACTTCTCAGAAAAGCATGTATAGTGCAATATTCATGAAAGCATTTATGGTGCACTAATCATGAAAGCATTTATGGTGCACTAATCATGAAAGCATTTATGGTGCAATAATCATGAAAGCATTTATGGTGCACTAATCTGGAAAGCATTTATGGTGTGCTAATCATGAAAGCATTGATGGTGCGCTAGTCATGAAAGCATTTATGGTGCAATATTCATGAAGGCATTTATGGTGCACTAATCAGAAAAGCATTCATGGTGCACTAATCAGAAAAGCATTTATGGTGCAATAATCATCAAAGCATTTTTGTTGCACTAATAAGGAAAGCATTTATGGTGCAATAATCATGAAAGCATGTATGGTGTACTAATCATGACGGCATTTGTGGTGCACTAATCATGTACGTGAGGAAGAGTCAATTCTTACAGATGTCGGGAGGTGTACAGTACTGGTTCTACCCAGGAAAAGTGGGTGATCTGCCTTCACCGCAAAAACATCATACACAGGAAAGCATTTACGGTGAACTAATCATGAAAGAATTTATGGTGCACTAATCAGGAAATCATTTATGGCATTTGTATTTATGGTGCACTAATCATGAGTGTTTTATGGTGCACTAATCATGAGTGTATTTATGGTGCACTAGTCACGAGTGTATTTGTGGTGCATTAATCACGAGTGTATTTATGGTGCACTGATCATGAGTGTATTTATGGTGCACTAATCATGAGTGTATTTATGGTGCACTTATCAAGATAAATGTTATGCTACATTTATGGTGCTCTAATCATGAAATCTTTTTTCTAAACTAATGATTTTTTTTATTATGGTAAATGTATACTGAAATAAATTTGGTGCATGCATGAAAGAATGTACGCATGAAAGAATGTATGGTGAAAAACATTAAGCCTTTTCGGCATGCTGATAAAAGCATTCACTTATTATAAAATAAGCAGGGCACGAAAACTCCACACGTCCGCTTGCCATGACCAATGCTCATGATGCAAGACTAGTAGAAATTTAGATAAATTCTAATACAATTGATCAATTTGACCATTCAAATATTACGAAGGACGAGTAACTCAGAAACAAATTTTCCTGCCTGAGAAGTTATCGTTCGTTCGCACGTCCGTTAGTCCATCTGGCCTACTTGTATTTATCTTTTATGTCTGACTTATTACCTACAGAATTTTCGCTAAACTCCGCCAGAATGTTCCTTATTTGCATCTTACGTCATGTGCCAAGTTTAGGGGTATTCAGAGGGTGTAGAACCCCCCGAAAATTCACATACTTTGACAAAATATAGGTCATTTCTGGTCTCCGCTATGACATGCGTATCTTGCTTATTTCTTGAGAATTTTCATTAAACTCCACCAGAATGTTTCTTATATTTCCTCTTGGTTCTAAATAGAATTCAGGTTAGTCTGAAATCCAAGATGGCCATCATGGCTAAATATGGTTTTAAAAAGACAAGTTTGTGTGATCATTACTCTAAAACCATTAGTAGTATTTATTTGAAACCTTGAGCACAATGACTGATGATGTCGGTCATTAACACAATTAATTTCGATTCGATGTTAATCTTGACTGCCAGCGGCCATCTTTGTTGACGTAGAGTTATGTAATAAACATTTGTGATGTCTACGTGGTTCCTCTGAAACTACTGGTCCAGTCAGACGCCGCAGGAATATTGCACGTAATGCCTAGTTCATATTTGAAACACGTGAAGCACCAAATGGTGTGTAGGCCTGGTTAGGAATTCAACATTTAACTGAAAAACCTAAGTTAAAAGGGGAAATAATTCAGATAAAATACATGATAGAGTTATGGTTCTCGTCATATAACATTGTGTAATGATAGTGAACATGTGTGCCAAGTTTCAAAGCTCTCCGACAAATTGTTTTTGAGGAAAACAAAACCTTCAACCTTAACGAAAAACTTTAACCAAAACGTCAAAATGCGTGGACGGATGGAATGACAGACAGACGGAAATCGCCAAACTATAAGTCTGGATTTGCTGCGCAATTTGGCAGAAAAACATTTTGATATGACGTTAAGGAGTTTTTCATTTTTAAGATGAATTTTAATAATTATAAAATATAAACAGAATATTTCCTGGATTAATCGGGGCAGAACCCAAAAACCCTTCCTTGGAAACGACGCTGCCGTGATAATCAAAATTGATTGTGAGCAGTATCAGAAGAAAGAACTTTGACCTATTTGGCTTGTTTGCCAGGTATGCTATACCACGTGACTTTTTGATGTTGTATGTGTGTAAAAAGCGTAATTAAAAGTCGCAAGTAGTTTTTAGTTCTACTGGCCATCCGTCAGTTAACTTTTGACTGTCCGTCCGTTAACTTTTGCCGACACTTGTGACTTTACACATGACGATTTCATGAACATATCTCAAAAACAAAGTTAGTTGTGCATAAGCCAACTAATGCCCTTATTAATACTCCTGCCAAATCTCAAGGTGTTTAATCCGCAATCAAACTATCCAGTTGTGCTAGAGCCTGGTAAGAATGTTATACTTGATGTCTAGTTCGTCTCAAGAATACATTTCCATTGTATAGTTATATACAGAAGATATGAAAGATAAAACACCTCAATAAGGGTCATAAAATAATTTGCATGAATGTAGTTTAGTTGATCTGGTATTGACTAGAGGTAACGTTTGATTTGTTTATTTGATTATATTCAGTGGGTAAGTAGAGTGGGTTTTAACCTACACTATCTAAATTTCATATTAGCACATATCAAAAACACATGCACAGCATTATACTGTGTGGTCGCATTATATTGTGTGGTCGACGGCAGGAATGATGCAGGTCAGAAATGATAATGACCATCATTGAGCATGCAGCAAGTAAAATATGACAGGAGTGTAGGAAATGTAGGCCAAGCCCAGCAAAATCTGACATGGGGGCGGGGTATGTTTTGTCCCCACCCCACCTCCCCCCATCCCCGCAAACTAAATTGTTGTCAAATTATGTGTTGATCCATCCAAAGAAAATGGGCCTGTGTCCGGAAAGATTGCGCATACAGGGCTTTAAAATGTCTAAACAAACCAACTGTTTCTATATTTTGGTCGATGATCTCCATCGGTATAGCCATATACACAAACTGTCCTGACTATAGACATGGATATATCGATTGTCTGAGTATAATCTGGTCACAATGACAGGCCTACATCGAATAAAAACTAGCTTAGAAAAGTAGAATGTGAACATCATCCCAAGTGGCAGATCCAGGCGGGAGGGGTGACTCCACCACCCACTCCATATAAATCTGAAAAGTTAGTATGTCGGACTGGGCTCGCTACTTCAGTCATACATAATTGTTAGATCCTTTAACATTCGGATAGACTAGCTCCTTTAATATGCTTGGTGGAAGGACTCCTTTAACATATTTGGCAGATAGACTCATTTAATATGCTTGGATGATGGACTCATTTAACATGCTTGGCGGATAGACTCCTTTAAAAAATGCTTAGCGGATAGACTCATTTAACATGCTTGTCGGATAAACTCATTTAACATGCTTGTCGGATAGACTCATTTAACATGCTTGGTGGATAGACTCCTTTAACATGCTTGGTGGATAGACTCATTTAACATGCTTGTCGGATAGACTCATTTAACATGCTTGTCGGATAGACTCATTTAACATGCTTTGTGGATAGACTCCTTTAACATGCTTGGTGGATAGACTCATTTAACATGCTTGTCGGATAGACTCATTTAACATGCTTGGTGGATAGACAGACTCCTTTAACATGCTTGGTGGATAGACTCCTTTTACATGCTTGGTGGATAGACTCATTTAACATGCTTGGTGGATAGACTCCTTTAACATGCTTGGTGGATAGACTCCTTTTACATGCTTGGTGGATAGACTCCTTTTACATGCTTGGTGGATTGACTCATTTAACATGCTTGGTGGATAGACTCCTTTAACATGCTTGGTGGATAGACTCCTATTACATGCTTGGTGAATAGACTCATTTAACATGCTTGGTGGATGGACTCCTTTAATATGCTTGGTGGATAGACTCCTTTAACATGCTTGGTGGATTAACTCCTTTAACAAGCGTAGTGTATAGACTCCTTTAACATGCTTGGTGGATGGAATCCTTGAACATGCTTGGTGGATGGACTCCTTTAATATGCTTGGAGGATTGACTCCTTTAACATGCTTCGTGGATGGACTCCTTTAACATGCTTGGTGGATGGACTCATTTAACATGCTTGTCGGATAGACTAGCTCCTTTAACATGCTTCATGGATGGACTCCTTTAATATGCTTGGTGGATAGACTCATTTAACATGCTTGTCGGATAGACTAGCTCCTTTAACATGCTTCGTGGATGGACTCCTTCTAACAGCTTGGTGGATGGACTCCTTTAACATGCTTCGTGGAAGGACTTCTTTAATATGCTTGGAGGATTGACTCCTTTAACATGATTCGTGGATGGACTCCTTTAACATGCTTGGTGGATAGACTCATTTAACATGCTTGGGGATAGATTCCTTTACATTGTTGGCGGACAGACTCCTTTAACATGCTAGGCGGATAGACTCCTTTAACATGCTTGGTGGATGGACTCCTTTAACATGCTTGGTGGGTGGACTCGTTTTACATGCTTGGTGGATAGACTCCTTTTTCATGCTTGGTGGATAGACTCCTTTTACCTGCTTGGATGATGGACTCATTTAACATGCTTGGTGGATGGACTCCTTTAATATGCTTGGTGGATAGACTCCTTTAACATGCTTGGTGGATAGACTCCTTTAACATGCTTGGTGAATAGACTCATTTAACATGCTTGGTGGATGGACTCCTTTAATATGCTTGGTGGATAGACTCCTTTAACATGCTTGGTGGATTAACTCCTTTAACAAGCGTAGTGTATAGACTCCTTTAACATGCTTGGTGGATGGAATCCTTGAACATGCTTGGTGGATGGACTCCTTTAATATGCTTGGAGGATTGACTCCTTTAACATGCTTCGTGGATGGACTCCTTTAACATGCTTGGTGGATGGACTCATTTAACATGCTTGTCGGATAGACTAGCTCCTTAACATGCTTCATGGATGGACTCCTTTAATATGCTTGGTGGATAGACTCATTTAACATGCTTGTCGGATAGACTAGCTCCTTTAACATGCTTCGTGGATGGACTCTTTAACATGCTTGGTGGATGGACTCCTTTAACATGCTTCGTGGAAGGACTCCTTAATATGCTTGGAGGATTGACTCCTTTAACATGATTCGTGGATGGACTCCTTTAACATGCTTGGTGGATAGACTCATTTAACATGCTTGGGGGATAGATTCCTTTAACATTGTTGGCGGACAGACTCCTTTAACATGCTAGGCGGATAGACTTCTTTAACATGCTTGGTGGATGGACTCCTTTAACATGCTTGGTGGGTGGACTTGTTTTACATGCTTGGTGGATAGACTCCTTTTACATGCTTGGTGGATAGACTCCTTTTACATGCTTGGATGATGGACTCATTTAACATGCTTGGTGGATGGACTCCTTTAATATGCTTGGTGGATAGACTCCTTTAACAAGCTTGGTGTATAGACTCCTTAACATGCTTGGTGGATGGATCCTTGAACATGCTTGGTGGATGGACTCCTTTAATATGCTTGGAGATTGACTCCTTTAACATGTTTCGTGGATGGACTCCTTTAACATGCTTGGTGGATGGACTCATTTAACATGCTTGTCGATAGACTAGCTCCTTTAACATGCTTCGTGGATGGACTCCTTTAATATGCTTGGTGGATAGACTCATTTAACATGCTTGTCGGATAGACTAGCTCATTTAACATGCTTCATGGAAGGACTCCTTTAATATGCTTGGAGGATTGACTCCTTTAACATGATTCGTGGATGGACTCTTTTAACATGCTTGGTGGATGGACACCTTTAATATGCTTGAGGATTGACTCCTTTAACATGATTAGTGAATGGACTCCGATAACATGCTTGGTGGATGGACTCATTTAATATGCTTGGTGGATGGACTCATTTAATATGCTTGGATGATGGACTCATTTAATATGCTTGGATGATGGACTCATTTAACATGCTTGGTGGATGGACTCATTTAATATATGCTTGGATGATGGACTCATTTAATATGCTTGGATGATGGACTCATTTAACATGCTTGGTGGATGGACTCATTTAATATGCTTGGATGATGGACTCATTTAACATACTTGGTTGATGGACTCATTTAAAATGCTTGGTGGATGGACTCATTTAATATGCTTGGATGATGGACTCATTTAACATGCTTGGCGGATAGACTCCTTTAAAAAATGCTTAGCGGATAGACTCCTTTAACTTAACATGATTGGTGGATAGACTCAACAAGCTTGGTGGATGGAATTCTTTAACATGCTTGGCGGATACTTTCCTTCAACATGCCTGGTGGATGGACTCCGTTAACATGCTTGGTGGATGGACTCGTTTAACATGCTTGGTGGATAGACTCGTTTAACATGCTTGGCGGATATATTTCTTTAACATGCTTGGCGGATGGACTCCTTTAACATGCTTGTTGGATAGTCTCCTTTAACATGCTTGGTGGATAGACTCCTTTAACATACTTGGAGGATTGACTCCTTTAACATGCTTGGTGGATAGACTCTTTAACATGCTTGGTGGATAGACTCATTTAACATTTTTGGTGGATGGACTCCTTTAACATGCTTGGTGGATGGACTCCTTTAACATGCGTGGCGGATAGACTTCTTTAACATGCTTGGCGGATGGACCCCTTTAACATGCTTCATGGATGGACTCCTTTAACATGCTTGGTGGATGGACTCCTTTAACATGCTTGGTCGATAGACTCATTTAATATCCTTGGTGGATGGACTCCTTTAACATGCTTGGTGCACATTCTTGGCGGATAGACTCCTTTAACATGCTTGGCGGATAGACTCCGATACACGGGGGTGCTGATTTACGTCTCCGTCTGACGGACGGGGTTAGACAAAGAACACACCAATGAAACTGGCGCCGGTGAGACTTGAACGCCTCTGGATTTAAAAGTATAGACTCCTTTAACATACTTGGTGGATGGAATCCTTTAACATGCTTTGTGGATGGACTCCTTTAATATGCTCGGAGGATTGACTCCTTTAACATGCTTTGGGATGGACTCCTTTAACATGCTTGGTGGATGGACTCCTTTAACATGCTTGGTGGATAGACCCATTTAACATGCATGGTGGATAGACTCCTTTAATATACTTGGAGGATTGACTCCTTTAACATGCTTGGTGGATAGACTCTTTAACATGCTTGGTGGATAGACTCATTTAACATGTTTGGTGGATGGACTCCTTTAACATGCTTGGTGGATAGACTCCTTTAACATGCTTGGCGGATGGACTCCTTTAACATGCGTGGTGGATAGACTTCTTTAACATGCTTGGCGGATGGACCCCTTTAACATGCTTGGAGGATTGACTCCTTTAACATGCTTGGTGGATGGACTCCTTTAACATGCTTGGTGGATAGACTCATTTAACATTTTTGGTGGATGGACTCCTTTAACATGCTTGGTGGATGGACTCCTTTAACATGCGTGGCGGATAGACTTCTTTAACATGCTTGGCGGATGGACCCCTTTAACATGCTTGGAGGATTGACTCCTTTAACATGCTTGGTGGATGGACTCCTTTAACATGCTTGGTCGATAGACTCATTTAATATCCTTGGTGGATGGACTCCTTTAACATGCTTGGTGCACATTCTTGGCGGATAGACTCCTTTAACATGCTTGGCGGATAGACTCCGATACACGGGGGTGCTGATTTACGTCTCCGTCTGACGGACGGGGTTAGACAAAGAACACACCAATGAAACTGGCGCCGGTGAGACTTGAACGCCTCTGGATTTAAAAGTATAGACTCCTTTAACATACTTGGTGGATGGAATCCTTTAACATGCTTTGTGGATGGACTCCTTTAATATGCTCGGAGGATTGACTCCTTTAACATGCTTTGGGATGGACTCCTTTAACATGCTTGGTGGATGGACTCCTTTAACATGCTTGGTGGATAGACCCATTTAACATGCATGGTGGATAGACTCCTTTAATATACTTGGAGGATTGACTCCTTTAACATGCTTGGTGGATAGACTCTTTAACATGCTTGGTGGATAGACTCATTTAACATGTTTGGTGGATGGACTCCTTTAACATGCTTGGTGGATAGACTCCTTTAACATGCTTGGCGGATGGACT
Organism: Cyrtodaria siliqua; assembly: GCA_037043455.1. Lineage (NCBI taxonomy): Eukaryota > Metazoa > Mollusca > Bivalvia > Adapedonta > Hiatellidae > Cyrtodaria > Cyrtodaria siliqua. The sequence goes on from JAWPHD010000939.1 coordinate 57,177, forward strand.
CCTTTAACATGCGTGGTGGATAGACTTCTTTAACATGCTTGGCGGATGGACCCCTTTAACATGCTTGGAGGATTGACTCCTTTAACATGCTTGGTGGATGGACTCCTTTAACATGCTTGGTCGATAGACTCATTTAATATCCTTGGTGGATGGACTCCTTTAACATGCTTGGTGCACATTCTTGGCGGATAGACTCCTTTAACATGCTTGGCGGATAGACTCCGATACACGGGGGTGCTGATTTACGTCTCCGTCTGACGGACGGGGTTAGACAAAGAACACGCCAATGAAACTGGCGCCGGTGAGACTTGAACGGCTCTGGATTTAAAAGTTCACCGCGCTATCTACTTGGCTACGTCAGCCCGTGTATTTAAAAACGATAAAACTTCGAACTCAAATCATCTTGAATATTTGTGTATGCAACCTCAAGTTTAATATGTTTATACTGTTATTTAAATTGTTCTGTCCTAGAATAATAAATGCGTACTTGATACATTTGTGGATCATGACAAGTTGTGCATGTATCAATACACATTTTATCTCAAGTTTATAAATTTATATTCAAGTGTAACACTGTATAGATAAAAGTGTAACAGGATTATTCGTGTTCTTAATTTTAATAACAATTTCAATGACATTACTTCAATGGCATTACACTAAAGGGGACATAATCCTTAAGCACTTTATTTAAGGAGAGATAGCAATGTAATCTCGTACAATATGTTTGGTATAAGAACAGTCGGAATGGTCAGTTCTCATATAAATCTATTTATCCTGCATAATTGAATGCCATATATGCACTTTTCAGTCATTCCAATAATTATACCCCTGCTTCCACAAAGTGAAGTGGGGCCTATATAGAAATCCTGCTGTTCATAACGACCTGTGGGGTCGCGTCCCGTCACGTAACACATTTTTGTCCCGTCGCGTCGCGTAACACATTTTTATTACTTGCATTCCTCGAACAGTTTTGAATGGGTTGTTCCCAAACTTCATATACACATATATAACTGACCTTATGTCCGCCTACATCACCGATTGTTGATTGCCTATTACATGCTTATGGCCCTTATGGGCTAGTTTCTTTAATTGTGAATTCCATGTTATTTTTTAGAAGTGAGCTTATGTTTTCTTGGATGCTACATTTCCTGTTCGACTTGTGTATCTACCTTTACGTGAGTTGTATCATTTAGTTCCTTTTATGATACTTACATAGAATGCCACCAACACGTTATCGAGGACAATGCCAACAACAAAGTTCTAAAATTATAGGATAGAAAAATAAGAGAACAAAATAAGTTGTGCATAAACCAACAAATGCCCTTAATATACATGCCAAATTCATAAACATATGGCGTTTAATCCACTATCCATTTTGCAAGAGTATGGTAAGAATGTTGCTCTTGGTGTCGAGGTTGTCGTAATAATAAATGTCCACTGAATAGAACACATCGATAAGGGTACACAACTTACTAAGATGTATAACATAAATGCAAATCGGTCGATTTAGTATTGACTTGACGTAAAAACATTACCTGTTCAAATTGTTTTAATCATTGTTATTGTTTGCCGTTTATCACGAAGGTGTATTGTAATTCCACCTTTATTTGTGCAATTTGGGATGTCTGCTGGGGCATATTATTCAAATCAGGATAGAAGCATTTGATATGTGGGCAACTTACCCCATCGTGCACATTAAATATGTCTGGCTGCTGGGGTGTGGTCAGAAGAGCGCTTCACTGTTATTTACCTTTTGGACAGCAGAGCTTATGCGATCGCGAAGCTGGATTGTTTTCCAGACATATCATATTAATAATTTCTAAGAAACTATTAATTCCAAATTTTATTCTCTCATATTTAAATATTTACATGCAGTTTTAAAGCTACAACGACTTTACCAGTAGACCTTATTGCCTACTGACCGTTCCAAGTCGGTAACCCTGTATTCACCGCGTTTCTGTTGTTTTTTGTCTCTTTCATTGTATTATCAAGTCCTTGTTTGCAGTGCAGTGCGGACCTACGATGCCATTGCGTTCAGACGCTGTGGTTTCTATAGGACCATATATCTCATTTAAATAATTCAAGGTATTAATTTTAAATGCTCAATAACTACTTCAAAATTGTCATGTGTCCCTTTAAAATTGAAAATAGAAACATAATTTGCATTTTGACAAAGTGTTATTTGGTAAACTTTTTGGGTGACGATGCTTCCTCAACTTATTCGTTTCTCTAGAGCTTGTAGTCGTGTTGATGACTTTAATATTAATTAACAAGTTACTCTAGCAGGCTACCGTTACCAAAAACTTCAAAAACCTTTGCAAAATTGTATTATCGTAACCCTGATCTACTTTTAAAATATAAAAGTAATAAAGAACTCTAACAACCTGACTTCTAGGTGATGTGATTTACCCACTTCGTAAGATCCTTGGTCATACTTTCTTACACTTTTATTAAAGTTGTTAGCAAGTTTATCAAAATATGTTAGGACCCTGCAACGTACAGCATGTTTAGTGACATTTTACAGTGACTATGCTTTCCTTTCTGATTGTGTGATGACCGGACAGATTGTGGACACTATGATGACGTCTACCTAAATCCTTATAGGACGGTAGCGTTTGATGTTTGTCTTTAATCTTGTCTTGTCGTACACTTAATGGTTTGTTCTCTTGTTCCTCTAGCTTCTGCCAAGTCATTGAGTACTTACTTTGTGACTTTTTAGGCATTTGTTTTTATATTATACCTCCACAATCATTTATGTGTTTTACTTATATTGCCTATTAATGCTTCCTTGTTTGTTAGAGATTATAACCTGGCGGGGATATCTTTATTTACATTGTCCCATTTATTGGGATAACAATAGGGTAACAAGTGAGGTTTGGTGCTCCCTAGAACCTGGACTAACCCACCAGCCGCCTTTTTGCCACTGACCGTTCCATGGCGATATCCCTATTGTCAACCATTTTGTGTTTGTGATGTTATCTTGCCTTTTATTCATCTTTAAAGTTATTCTTTGTTTCTGTATGTGTTTGTGGTTGACCGTCTACCTTTGCAGAGAATATTGACCTTAAAATGTCCCCTGTTAAACCAAATAGCTAAACGTAGTGTATTTATGGGAATTGACAAAAATACATTAATAACATTTACAGTTTATTTAACACAATTAATTAACAGGGATTCTAACAGGTGGCCTGCAAAACAGGCAGCTATCACTGTACGTCATTTTGTCTAATTACTAAATGAGCTGTCAAATTTACCTTTAAACAGCTGGAAGTTAATTCGCATGTATCAAAAGGCGGACCTGATAGGTAACTGTCCGATTGGCGATTTAAACAGCTATGAGTTAATTCCCATGTTTAAAAGGCGGTTACTGTCCGACTGTCGACAGTTGTTGATACAGCATAAACGTTATATTTGAAATGAATGGACACAATATAATTAATAAGGAAATAATATAATACAACTTCAGCTATTAGTTCCTAATTCCCACCTCATCTTTTAATTACCAATAGTCTAGCTAAAGGGAAACAATTGATTTGTAAATAACAAATAAATTGTGGCGTTATTCTTTACACAATTTGAATATTTGCGGATCAGGAAATTATTTTTACTTATTTCTAATTGTTGATTACAATGTATCATTAATATAGTAAAACATTTTATATATTATCAACAAACTTGCGGTTTGGGAGTGTAGTAAACCCATGACATACATGCCATAATGCACAAGTGTAATACATACGCATATCAATGTTTCCGTTCTGCTCGATTTGCATTCAGAATTGCCGCATCTGTTTCCATAACCGTTATAATACCGAATTACGGAAGACGACGGGGTAGTTTCGTTGCTCTTTGTGGTACAGAGAAGACATATATATGACAATATGTATATATATGCACATACATTAATAAATGTACGTTATGTGGCATGTTGGAGTCATGTGATGAATATAATCTCACATTTAGGCCTATTTACTATTAGATTTATTAAACTCGTTTCCTATAATTTTATCTAACTCGTTACATTAGTTCAGTATTTAACATGCACTCATGTAAGATCCTCGATGTACCTAAAGAAACGGTTTTCCTACTATCGACACTTCAAATACTGAGTTCTGCTAAACCCGGTAGAACAGTAGAAAGCATGTTGTTTCTCTGCCGTTCATGAACAGCCTAAATCAAACCGAGACTGGGATATTACTTCTGTATCTGTTCCACGATTTCCTAATTTCTCCTTTCATACTCTGTTATATATATCATTAAATAAGTCGATCAGATTTAATAATGAGTTTTAAATATATAGTTTTTAATTTAACGCGTGATAAATTCTTCAAGATTACTGTTTGTCCCCTTACGTATTTTTATGTCTCTCCATAATCACTTTACGATGCAACTTAACTTTTTTATTTCAAATGATACACTTCTACAACCCTGCTACTTTCCGTTCCAACGTATAATTCGTCCTCCCTATCACAATAAGTGATGGAGAATGGCTTCGACAATCTATGTTCCGGTCCCAGTAGTATCTTTATCTTGATACACTCGTCTGTAATCTGGTGGATGTTATGGGAACCCTCACCACACACATACACTGACCCTGACTTTTCTACAGCCAGACCACGTGGGTTTTTCAGGTTAACATCCTTGTAGACTCCCTTCACGGTACCGTCCATCGCCAAACACGTCACTGTGTTTCGGATGTAGTCAGATACGTAAATGCCTATAGTATCTGGGCTGATCGCTATGTAGAACGGATTGACAAACAGTTGTTTATTAATGGCATCATTCATCACACTTTTTAACACTTTGCCGTTCATGTTTACTATATCCACTTTAGCTGGATTTTGAAATGTCACTATCAGTGTCCCATCATTATGCACTATACCCCAACACCTACCATTGACCTTTATCTCTCGAGTTTTGGTCAGGGATTGGGATACTACTGACAGAAACTGGATTTGTTTCTTGTTATGTATTGTCACAGCGACTTGCGTGTCGTTCACCTTAGTTATGTCCCATGGGTTCTGTGGCATATGTATTTCAGTCATAATTTTGGTTTGTTTTGTATCGACTAGTTTGATCTTGCTGTATGTATGGTCAACGATGAGGAGTTGGTTGCCAGGAAGCAGAACTGAGCCTGTAATACAGCTGTTATGCCATTCATTGGCTGATAACAAATTGATGTCTGTTTTGTGTGTCGCTGTTCTTGGTTCAGGCATCACTTTATATTTTTGTATCATTTTACTGTAATTTGGTATCTGTGTCTGTGTTGCTTTGCTGTCATTGGCTATCTCTGTTTGTGTTGCTTTGTTGTCATTCGGCTGTTCCAGTGGTTGTGTTGTTTTGCTTTCTTTTGGTTCTACTAGTTGAATAGTTGTGTTGTCATTTGGTTCTTTCGTTAGTGAAAGATTCCCCAGTGCGATCAGGTTCCTCATCAATTCTTGTATTTGTTTCTCTGGTTCAAACCGGTATCTCTGAATCTTGTTGTCGGTCTGTAGCTTGGTAAGACATTGTTCCAATGTTTGCATTTCAAGTTTGATTTTGTCCATAGTAGGAAACAATATTCCATTTTTTTTTGTGTTGTGTAAATGATTAAGGTTGGAGGTCGTAGAATGGATTTCACTTTTCATGTTGTCCAACTTTGCAGTAACCGACGTCACGTTTGCCTGATCTTCATTGCGAACCCTTTTTGCCTCATTAATAACATCTTGTTCAAGTTTGTCTAAAAAGTGATTTATTTCTTCTTTAAACTGTCCAATGCTTTCTACTGCGTCAGAGCAATATGCGTTTATATCTGCAACATTTTGTTCAGTTGTCTTTATATTGTTATCCACTTGTTGTTCAATAGCAGTAAGGTTATTTTTTAAATCGTTATACTCGTTTTCTACATAACTGACTCCGTCACAACTCCGATGGTCAATAACGACACAGATGCCACAGACAAGCTGATCATGTGACCTACAGTTAAATGTAATAGCCTCACCTTGATGCTGAAGACATTTGTCGACGGTTGCATCGAGTATCCTGGTCTTTGGTTTGCTTCTTGGCATGGTTGTCTCGTCTTGTAGAACATGATATTTCATTTGACGCGGTGTGCAATGATGCTCAAAACATTTCTTACATAAATATTCACAACAATCCACACAAAATCCAGCCGCGGGAAACTGCTGACCCTCATCGCTACACGGCTGACAATAAAGGTCCATAAATTCATCCGATTCGACATTCTTGGGCGCACCAAGTTTTCCTGCTTTTCTGCCAGGGACTGACATTTCTGTTTAATAACTAATATTAACTGTAACTTGAATTCGGTTGTCCAGTTTAATTTACTAAATACCACTTACTTGTTATCGTTATCTACTGTCTTTATCATTTTAAAAGCTTAAACTATGTGCTAAATCAGTTCGTTATCCAAATGGTTGTGGTCTATAATGTTACCTTTATTATTAGACGTCAACATTTTTAAAAATCCCAGATTATTTATAAAGGGTAGGCTAAAGTTCTAACAGTTTGGTGCGTCAATTCTGCTCAGCTTTTTGACAAATAAATGAGAGTCAGATTAATTGATTGATATGGCACTTGTTCTCCCAACTATCATTCTGAAAAACATTGCAATTTTTCTAAAGGAACACACTATACTGCATTTGTTGAGGTTGGGGCCGGGGTGGGTGGGCGGGCGTGTGTGTAAACTACCCTCATAATTAGAAAATAATATTATTATTAGACATAAGTTCAGTTCCGAAGACACTATTAAATTCAGTCTTCTTAATATTGAAACTCTCTGACAAATCAATACCAAAAGAAGGTCAACAGTATTGACCTTGATCTACTTAATGAACTTGTTTTGGTTAACAGGACTTTCTAACTCTATTCCTACAATTTCTTAGACGTCTTCAAGCTTCCTACAATATCAATGCAGGTCACTGGCCGACCTTGAACTACTTAGTGGAGTGTGTGTGTGTCGTTCAAAGGTGTGTGTGTCGTTCTAAGGTTTAACGTCCCTCCACCACATAACTCAATAAGACGTCTTAAAGAGATGGGCACAATATAGTCTGGACTGTGCTTCTTGTAGTATCTGCATTGCATCTGTATCTGTATCTGTAGTGCTGGTGTTGTTATCTGCGTTGAGTGCGTGGCGTCTTGTCGCTGTTGCTCTATTTAGTTTTCGCTGCGGCGGTGAGGTGGTGGTGGGGGGGGGGGGGGGGTGTGTTGTGGTTCTGGACGATATCCGCTACGATGGTTGCTCAACGAACTACGGGCTGGTGTAGTTTTGGTAGCCCAGTTTGGGGCCACACCCAGCACAGTATGACCCCCGCGCTGCACATACCCTCCGACTTCGGCGTAGCCATCAGGTGATATGTGCTGTGACGGGACGCAGGAGACATCTTCACTCTCGGTCAAATGACACTCAAGCTACTAACCGCAAATTAATGCAGGTACAGTAATACCACTCTACGCGAATAGAGTATACGGCAATAGTGTATAGGTCTGGAAAGGCGACCCCTATACAAACATCATGAGTGGCATCAGTGCCCACGCTGCGACGTGCACGCGGTGAAGATCCAGGTAAACTACTTACTTAGTGGACTTGCTCTGGTCAACAGTTATAATATCTTTGGGTAAGAAGCTATTACATACTATCAAGCTCAATAAAACGTTCTGAAATATGCTGCACCGAAAAGCGTCTGTGTCCGCCAGCAGTGTTCTTGTTAGTTTGTGTTTCTTAAGCCTAGTTCCTCTAATTTCTGGTTCCTCTAAATTCTGATTTCCTCTATTTTTTAGAAACATTTATATAAAGCGTGACTGTTCAGTTCTATCTCATAATAGAAACATCCCCTTATTATCTACTCCTTTATCATTCGTTAATGTTAAATATGTGATGTGCAAAGTCTGTTTATTATCTTTATGTTATAACTGAATGTGCAATCCAGCGTTCGCACCACTGTTGGTGCTTCGCTTGATTGAAGTATATCCACCTGATAATGTTATGCTGCATGTTTAGTCAAAACTTAAGCTCTAGACTATCGGGGTCCATTGCCTATCGTTGGTATACAGGCCTGAAAGGAACAGGTAACCCTATCGGGCTAAAGAAATTCGAAACTTAGAAACATTGGAATTTTACATGTATACTCTTTTTGCAGTCTATGACCTGGAACGACCCGGAAGTACTTCCTGACTGGCCTTATCGGACGTCCTTAGTAAAACGGTGTGTACGTGTGCTGCGCGTAATGTTTGTCCACAAAGGAGAGATATCTACTGAACATACTCTGACGAGTCGTCTCCCTTCTAAATAACTAATGAGGGCCTTCTTTTTTCTTCTTCCAAAATTCATCTTTTCCAGTGTATAAAGGTTTCCATATTACCTTATATTGTTCAATATAATGGAGTAAGTGCATCAATGTTACAGTAACTATGTTCCATACACCAGTTACAAACTCAATTAATTTTAGCTAACGTTGAAATCCAACTAAAACGACAGAGGTTCCAAAGACTTACATGATACATTTTACAGAAAAAAAAAGGAAAATTACCTACATCGAAATAAAAATGGGATCAACTTTAAGTTATCATGAATGAAAATATATTTATAAATCCCCTACAATTAGCTAGTTACAATTCATAGAAAGCCCTCTTTGTATCATTTTCATTCGATCAGTATATTAATTGGCTTACATTTTCATACACATCCCTTAAAGTTCTCGCCAACAACAGCCACATTTTACAACATACGTAAATCTTTTCTAAACCTACTGACGACGATGTACATATATAACTTACACATTTTGAGAATCGAAACTCTACAATCACAATATAAACGGCTTTAACCAGCAGGGTCAAACCCAAAACTGCAGCGTTGAATTAAGAGTTCATATTTCATTTTACGCATATTCAATCAAGGGTGTTTTAAGGACCCGTGAAAAATCCTATACTTTTAAGTGGCACATAATATATTATTATATGACCTGAATATATTGATAGAGTTTTGATAAACGGTTTTATAATTTAGTAGTGTAATTTTGCCGTTATTTGGCAGGTTAGTTTCTTTAAATATACAATTTTTAAAATCAGTTCCCAAATATGGACAAACTATAAAGACGCTTTAGACGACTAATCATATAACACTACCACAACAATCCACATGTGGCTGGCATTTAATTACATTAATCAATCACATAGGCTTAAAGACGCAAATTTCGTTTTCCGGACTGTATTTTGGGTTAGTGTTTTTGACAATTTAAGATAAAGCTTGACCCAGGCATATCTGTCCTAATAGCATCTAGATGAGATTTTAAAAACAATTTAAAACAATGTTGTGTATACATTGAATTTTATTAAGCAAGGACAAAGATATATTCTTGTTCTTTTAAAAGTGTACATAATCAATAATATTTTATTATTATTCACTGTTCTGATGATTGAACGTGTTGTGAAATATATTTGTATATGCTTTGTACAGTATACCGTTTTATGGCCCTCCCCGCTCCACAACACACTCATTAACGGGAATAAGAATTAAGGGGGGCCCTTTTTTGCCACTGACCGTTCCAAGGCGATAGCCCTATTGTCAACCCTTTTCTATTTGTGATGTGTTATTTGGCCTTTTATTCATCTTTAAATTTGTTCTTTGTTTCTATGTGTGTTTGTCGTTGACTGTCGTCCTTGAATGCTGCTTTTCCTGTTCGATCTTTATATCTATATTTACCAGTTTGGTAACTGGAAAAAAGCACATAGAAAGTAACGCAAATCACTGACATGAGTAAATTTTCTGTTCCACTACTTCTTGTGATTCTAGAGGAGTAGCGACTACAAACTGTTTTTATTTATAAATTAATTTGGCCATGGATGGCCATCTTGAATTATGCAGTAAGTTTTCACCTGTTGCTATTGTCCGTCCGTCCGTTCGTCTGTACATCACACTTTCGTACGTGCTTACATCACAATTTCTTGTCCAGACTACTTCTGAACTTCTCGTAAAATGTTGCGATGCTTGGTAGGAAATATCGGTGTGGCGGGGGTGTGGTGGGTGCGGGGGTAGAAAGGTGGGGTCTCATAACAGAATAACAGCAACTCGACAGTCAGAATAAATGGTGTACTCTAACTCCACTTTCAGTTGTCGGCAGTTAGAGTATGGGAAACAGATGAAATAGACATGCTACAAAACAAACAGTATGGTCTCATCTTGTTGGTTAATTTAAACACCTCGATGAGACCATGCCCTATCTATACTACTCAAAATATGCTAAGGATCACTGTTTTGCTGTCTAAATTTCTTGCTGAAATAAATAGCATTATTTCTATTTTACATGAAATTATTTAGGGCAGTGTATGGTCATGTGATCTCATGACTTGATTCAAATTGTAGAAATGTTGACTTAAGTATCAATGAAATTAATATCGTTATTGTGAATTAATTCTAATAAAATTATATGGAAGAATAAAAGTGATCCTTAGCAAAGTGTGAGTAGTATATTACTTATACTTGTAGATATAACTCAATAACATAATAAACGTCTGACATTACTGCGTATCGGGTATCACCTGAGTTTAACTTACTCGTGCGTTACCATCCTAAAGGGACACTCGTCCTAATGTTTTTTTTTAAAAACGTTAGTGTTCTACATAACTTGTATGTTTGCAAATGATTACTATTACTAACTATTTGAACATTTCAAAAGCAACTTGTTTTTGCATATTACTTTTTGTTGATTATATTGCAACAATATGACAATATGCAACAATAGGATTATATTGCACCAATAATATGGTTATGCCTAGATTAATAATTCGAGGTGCTAATTTGATTGATTCATGCATACTTCAAGAATGCCGTGTGTCCCTTTAAAGTGATACCAAGATTTGAAACGGAATCTAAGCCCACTACTGGTTTATATATTTAAGGTGGTCAGTTTACCTTTAAAACGACGCCATCAGGATGTCTTATGGTTGTTTACTGATATGCTAGCACGGTGGTCGTGAAACCGGAGGACCCGGTTCAAGCCTAGGACATAAAAAGAGTGTGAGTGTTATTTGTTCGTATTGCAATGACATGTGTTAAACTACAGTTAATGAAGGAACATACACTCAAGTGGATACTGACATTTGTTCAGATTTAATTGTATAAAGTTTTCTTAGAATTAAAGACATTTTCTATAGTTTTTTCTGCATAACATATTTTCTTTAAACTTTTTGTACAGTAAGTCTGTTATATATATAGACAGAAAAGGCAAAAATAATGGTAGGTCACCATGATTGTTAAAATTTTAAAAAATAATTTGTAATGCCACCGTCATGTCAATCTGTCCAAAAATGTGAACAAGTCCATGAAATAGCTAAATAAGACATTTTTGAAGTCTAATCATTTATTCATTGGTCACAATTCTGCTAAAATTGTATTAAAGTAAAGAACATTTAATTACAATAACATTTAAAGCTCATCTTTATGTAAAACCTATATTTTTTTACAAAATCTGTTGAGACCATTATTACCACAATTTATGCACACATTAGCCCATAATGATACAATTTCCTTTTTTTTTTGGATGTTCCCAATAATAGAATTTGTTTAACATTTCTAAGCACATAGCTTAACATATATAAAAACAAAATGTGCAATAAAAATGATAGGTCCCCATGCTTGTTTAGAAAATAAATTTGAAACCCTACCCCTATGCTAAAAGGGCAAGTTTTGTATGAAATTATATAGAAATGGTATATTTTCCTTTTTTGTTATGTTCCTAAAAGCATAATTTGTTCAAACTTCCTAGGCACTTATTTGAACATATATTTAGACAATATATGCAATAAAATTTATGGGTCACCAGGCATATTGAGATTTAATATTGGTTTCTGGAACCGTACCATTATGCTTATTATTTTTAATTTTGTTGGAATTTTTACAAAATGCTATAATTTTCCTATTTTATGTATCTAATAATAATGCCTTTATTTAAATAAAGACAATAATTTTTTTTTTTTTTTTTTTTTTTTTTTTTTTTTAAAAATTCAAAAAGAAAAGACGAAAAATACAACTAAACATCAAAAGCAACATTCCTGTAAATTTGTAGGAAAATCCATCCAATAGTTTTAGAGGAGAAGTCGCCCAAAAAAGCTGCGCATGGAAAACTACCGAAAATGCCTTTAAATAGACAAGTTCCAAAATGAATATGCCATGTTTGATACCAAAGTTTTTATCATTACATTGTCAATATCATGTCGTCATTTGTTTTTCAATAGGTCGAATCAATAAGGGACTGTCGCTTGATAAAGAGGATAGGGTGTTAAGTAACATGTTGATAGTGTCCAGTTTCTCTGTAAGTCAAAGGATCGGTATTTAGTTTTCTGTACGTAACTCTCTACGTATACCGATAACTTCATTGATTTTACATTTTGATGAGGTTTATTCTGCAAATATATCGTCGTCGAACAGAAGTTAATTAAATTTAGAATCATGTATAGCATTGTGTCAGTTCCGTCATACATATTTGTAATAACTGTAAAGTATGTTTTCCTTCATAGCGAGTTCAAACTGTACCATTCGGAGTCGCATTGTTTTCATCGAAATCCAAGCCGGAATCTTTGCTCGCTAAATCTATTATCGAGTTACAAAACAAATCCCGGCTTGGCACCACATCGTAACCATTTCCTGTGTAGACACATTTAAACCTCGAATACCTGTCAATTATGTGTCTTAACATTTCGGGCATTCGGTTTCGCTCAACGTGCTCTGCCAATATCAGAATAATCGGTTTGTTTTGCTCTACTGCCTCTCTCAGTTCCGTGGTACACCATGATGGTTTCTTAAAAGATTCCTTTGACACTACAAAAATGATGATTGCCGAGTCTTTAATGCACCGCATTGCTTCTTCTAAGACGGCATATCCGGGTCTGAAGTAATTATCTCCAATACAAACATGCTCTTTGTTGGTTTGTGTAATTGCTTGTAGTTGTCGCGATAGCTCGGTGTGGATAACCTTAAGCACCAACTTGTCGTCTGTACTACTGAACGCCAAAAATACCGGGAATTTCATACGAAACTTGTCTTGCTTTATGTTGTTAAGTAACAGTGTTATTTGTTGTCGTAAAAGAAACGCTTTCTCATAAACGCCAACACGACTAGAGCTATAATTGCGATAGAGCTAATGGAAGACGATGCAATAATTGCTGCTTTTACTTGTCTTTGTCGAACACTTAAGTCGCTTGTCACTATGTATGCGTTTACTTTTATGTCTACGCTTCTTCCGTCAAGCAGATATAAGTATTCATCCATTTTACTATCCTGTAAGAGAAACTTTGATTTTTCAATCCATGAAATAAATGCTAAGTTAGAACAGCTGCATGCATTATATACTCAGTTGCAAAAGAAACTGGACACTTTGAAATTTTACTTTACACCCTATCCTCTTTATCAAGCGACAGTCCCTTAATGATTCGACCTATTGAACAACAAATGACAACATGATATTGGCAATGGAAGGATAAAAACTTTGGTACCAAACATGGCATATTCATTTTGGAATTTGTCAATTTAATTCTAAAAAAACTTTATACAATTAAATCTAAACAAATCTCAGTGTCGACTTTCTTTTGCAACTGAGTATAGTATATGTGGAGACTCACATCATTGCAGGTTGATCTTTTCACAAAAGTGACCCACTGGTTTATATTACTTATTTCGTTTTCATTTAGTTGAACTATTCTGTTGAACTGCATTCCCAAATACTTCATATTGACTAAAGGATATAAGTCGAAGGAGATGACTTTTAGTGCATTGTGAGAAATATTTAGATGAACCAGCAGAGTATTCGCTGTAAACAGCTTATTCGGGATGTGAGTTAGCCCATTATAAGATATGTCAAGATGACGCAAATTGACGAAATTAAAAAATAATCTGCGGAAGTCTTTGTCATAGTCAAGCGCCATTTTGTGCAAACTGATGTTCGAACGTTTTAATATTTGCACCGCATCTGCCGGCTCAATACAATTTGGTGATAACTATTTAATTCCATTAGAAGAAATATCAATGTCTTTAAGACAAGAATCTTTGTTGAAAACAAATGTTGTATTGACAAACATCAACTGGTTACCTTTACCCTCGAACTTCTCCAAAGGAACATGATAATCTGTCATCTTCAAACGCATCCACCTTACCATCCTTATAGGCCACTTTAAGATATAATTGGCAATTATTGTATTGGCGCCCAGAAAGTAGCTGATACTCATCATCTCACGTGCGGATACAAACAAAAATAGTATATCTAAAGATGATCTTATAGCCGGTGTATCAAGTATGCTAGTGAACGGGGTGATGTCCAGCGAGCTTACATCCAAGATGGATAAATTGTAACATGGACTCGGACATTTTCCGGTAACTGTTTTTCAAAAAGTGTAATGTAGATCCTTCAAGTGAAAGCTGGTTCATTTAGCACATCATCTCTGGTTTAGGCAGTTGCAACTTCCGCAAAATTAGACGCTTGAACCCAAGGTAGTGCAGATGACGTTTCCGATGCGTAATTTGAAAGAAACTGTCCCCAATAATCAGTGGATCGAAATTTAGTGTTGTAGTGCCATCTAATACTAATATTTCAACGTTTGGAACACTACTCTCATCCTTCAACGCCGCAAGTATATTGTGAAATCCCAATTTTTTAGTATCTTTAAAGTGTAACTCTTTCAGATTATCCAATCCGTAGAGCGATAATGGTGTCAACAAATGCAAAATTCATATCTATTGGCATCCCATATCTGTAGTTATGTCACAGATGTCCAACTAGAATCAGAAAAATTAGCATTATTGTATTGTTGCCTAAATTCCAAATGTAAATTATGCAGTTGAACAGTTGAACTGTTGTAAGGAACACTGATTGGGAGCAATCCTCCCGAGCATTTCATGGTGTCTCCGTCACATTCACATGTATCTAAACAGAACCCGATACATGTAATGTAAGCAAATATAATGTTAATCCCATCTTATTTCATTTGTCACACTGATTAATCAAGTTCTACCGCTACATAGGTACAGACAATACTTAAAATATACCTATAGGCTAAATTTGTAAATGTTTAAACTATCTAATGTTATGTTGTATATTTAAACATTTCTGAGGAGAAATACCGTTTTAAAATCCAGTTCTCTTTGTGTGATGATACGCAGTATGAATTGTGTTTAGTTTGCCATTAAGGTGGAGCATCAAACTTCTTGAGCATGAGGCATACCTTTACGAAATTAATGAGCGTTTTTGATGTCGTTTAGACTGATGGTTATACCAGAAAAATGTAGTTCACTGCATATGCTACTACTTATCACAGGGCAGGACGAGGTCGGTACAGCCAGTTTGATATATATTTGACATATGTTTTACTTATGTAAAGCCTCTGATATATATAACGTATATATTGTGTATAGCTGTTAATGTTGTTTGCATGCAGTGGTCCAATCAAATCGATGGCCAAATATTACAATGGTCTTGCAGGTAACTATTTAGATGATCTTTGTCTTGATGAATGACAACCATGCCATGATTTAGAATATTGCTCTACATATGTGTTAATACCGGCCCTCCATAACTTTTTTTATTATTGTTGCTGTTTACCTACAGTACCAAGGTTCTTTTAAATCATCAGGATTAGGGGATACATTTGTTAAAAAATATAAAAAGGGATAAAATGACTTATTTTTTAATGGTGTTTGACGTCATTTTTAATATATGTTGCGTAATATAATTTTATGACTAAAAATCGAATTTTGTTTGTTTTAGAGACAGACCACCCCCTCTTTCCTGGATAGAAACAGTAATGCATACCTCCCACCACCCGAAAAAAGGAAAAAAATCGAGCTCCCAGTGGGATTCGAACCAGAAGCGGCGAGAGGCGAGAAAGTTTTAGATGCAGCGTCTAATATAGTTCAGATATATCGATGGAACATTTACAGATTCATATAATAAAGCGCAATAATAATTAATCTTAAATAACAACACGTTTATCAAAATATAGAGGAATCCATTAGTTATAAATATGTGTCACGCGAATCACCTCGGCGATATCTACATGTGACACTCTTGCTGCAATAAATTGCGATGTTTTACCACAAAGTTTGAAATAAAAAACCCAGGCGCGTAAAACATACCAATCCTGATGTACTTACTCCCTTTAATGTATCAATTCAATAGACTTGGTTTCAACTGATTGGGAATAGTATTAGTTTCTCAGTAGTCCTGCATTCATTGCACGTAGGCATTCACAGTTTTGTCATGTTCTCCTAAGAAATATAAAAAGATCGGACAGGGAAAGTAGCTTTCAAGAAGGACAGTCACAAAACACAGAAACAAACATGCAAACAGACAAACAAGAAGGCAAAAGTAATAATAAATGCAAACAAAGACATCACAAACACAAAATGGTTGACAATAGGGCTACCGCCTTGGAACGGTCAGTGACAAAGTAGGCCTCTGGGGGTTAAAACCGGTTCTAGGGTGCACCAAACCTCACACTTACCCTGCTGTCATCCCATAAAAACAGGACAGCGTAAATAAAGAAATCCCCGCCATGATCTAATCTTTAACCAACAAGGCAGCATCAATAGGCAATATAAGTAAAACACAAATATGCTCGTGTAAATATAATACAAAAAAGGCCTAGAAAACCACAATGAAAGTATTCATTGACTTGGCAGAAGCCAGAGCAACAAGAGAATAAACTAATAAGGGCACGACAAGAAAGATCATAGACAAACATCAAACGCTACCGTCCCAATGGGCTTTAGGTAAGCGTCATCATAAGGTCCACAGCCTGTCCGGTCATCGTACAATTAAAGAGGAAAGCATAGTGGCGAACTGTAAAAGGGTCCACCACTAAGCATGCAGTACGTTGCAAAATGATAGGGTCATAACCTCTTTTGATAATTTTTTTTAACAAGTTTAACAAAGACAGTATGAAAGTGATCATGACAAAGAATCTTACGAAGTTTATAAATCACATCACCATAGAAGTCAGGTTGTGATAGTCCTTGTCGCAGAAGAGTCCTTAAATTACTTTTATATTTGGAAAGAAGATCAGGGTTACGATAATACAATTTTGCAAAGGTTTTACGAAGTTCATGGTAACGGTAACGCTGATTGAGTAGCGTTTTAGTTATACAAAGCTTTAATAGTTTGTTCTATTGTTGTTCTGACTTCTGCCAAGCCATTGAGTACTTGCATTGTGGCTTGCTATGCTCTTTCTTATATCCATATCTACATGATCATATATGTGTTATATTTATAGTGCATACTCGTATTAATGCTAACTTGTTTGTTAGAGATATAGCCTGGCGGGTATTTATTTATTAACACTGTAAACGGTTTCGTTTTATTGGGATGACAGTAGGGTAGGAATGAGGTTTGGTGCACCCTAGAATCTAGTTTACCCCCCCCACCACCACCCCCACCACATCCCCACCACAGCTGCCTTTTTGCCACTAACCTTTGCAAGACGGTAGGCCTATTGTCAACCAGTTTGTGTTTGTTATGTCTCATGCCTTGCGTCTTATTAACATTGTAATCGTTGATTGTTTCCATGCGTGTTTTTCCAGATAAATTAAATTTATATTTGTATCTATGAACACAGCAACGTACGATTTGAACTTTTGCACTGAAACAGAAAGAAACAGAGAGTGTTTGCAGAAAAAGTCAATAGTGAATTTGATGAAATCAGATGCAAATATTCGAGATCAGGTTAAAGAGAAATGTAGGTCAAATGGGTTAAGAATGAAACTTTTAGGAAGAGGACACAATCTGACACTCCAACAATTGAGAAATATCCCATCTGGCTCATGGACTAACCAACGCATCTCAAAATGTACGAACCAGCCGAACTGGCTCCTGAACTAACTGGTGTGTAATAACAATATCTATAATGCACATGTCACGGAGCATGGATTTGCTAAAAAATATTCATTAAATATCCCTTCGTTTATACTTCATTTGTGTTTTCATTAATATCTAAAATATATATCATATATGTGCACCTCTGTGCGGCCATTCATGAACCGTGTCTATAAAATATAAATGATGACATCAAACGATCCCAGCGAGGTCATCCGTTTTAAATTCCAATTAAAAAACAACACATTTTTGAACCCAGGTTATAATTATTTTAGCATTAAATACTATTATATACTTGTATTACAAATAACGCGGACTTATTCTAAAGCGTGTGTTTAGTGAGCTATAAAGCCCGTAACCAGAAAAACAAACACAGATAAAGATTATAGCAAGTATATTTACTGCCTAGAATAATAGTCTTTAAGACTGCATCTGTAGCTTAAATAACCATTCATTTTTGTGACATAATCTGATTTGTCGCTACGTAGTCTAGCTATGTAAATTTGTTTGAAGCTTTCAGACATATTTACGGAGCCATAATGACCAATGATATTTACAGTGCTACCACTAGAAACAATCTACGCCGTGCACTCTTCCTACAATCGAAGTGGTGGCAAGATATTGGAATAGTGTTTCAACCTCCGGGACAAATTGTGATATAGTCGACACTAATGTTTCGGAATTACCTCGGTAAAAAAGGCATTTGTCAAACTCTATTAGCTTATGTCAGAAAGTATGCTATTTTATTTCTCCTGTGGTGGGTGGAATGATAACAATATATTCAGCCATTTTGTGTTAAAAAACCTTATATAATTTGTTCAAATTTAATCATAGCAAGAACGATAAAATGTTTTGCAATGCTATGAGTTTTTATTGCATACATTCAATAAAAAGGTGATATTGTTTCTCTTATACAGTTATCCTCTATATGGAATTATACAGCAAAGTTAGGTGAATCGTTTAACTGAAGAGAGTTCAGAATGAACGATTAAACAATTGTGTCAGGAAACAAGTATTTCGTTTATATTTTAGCCTCTAGAAACATGATATTATCTGTCACATCTTTTCATTAGTGGAAGAACATGTAAATTATTTCCCTTCCACCCTTACTATATTTAATAACGTTTCAGTAAGTGTTTATGATGTCGGAATATGAATCACATGCTTGTTTTATACATAGAATATTGGTTGAATAAATAATTAGACAAAATGTTTAGACTTGACTGATGACAATGTATATTGTCGAACAATTCTTAAGCTACACAGTCACTATTTTAACTGGTAATAACTCATGAAAATGAATGAGTCACGTGTGAAGTAGTTTCAAATCGACGAACACCCTAAAGGTCGGTATATAACAGAAATCGATGCGTAACATTTCACATATTTATTTAGCCTCCCTACAGGTAACATCGGTAAATATACGGATTCAAAATATGTTATTAAAATAGTTGCCAGAAACGGGATTTGAACCACAGCCTTGCACTTTTAAGTTTTGAGGGATGTACGCTGAACCAATAGACCGCGGCCATTTATTGGTATGTTGTAGCATTTTTAACCGTAAATATGCATTACGTTATAACTAGCGCGCACACACAAACTCATCAAGCGCTAAATAACAAGTCGTGATATGGTTGTTTTGAGGCGAAGTATATCAGTTTTATATTGATAACACAATATTACACCAGACAATGTTCATTTTTTACACGTGCGACTATATGTACTATATATTTATTTATACATCTTGAGTTGCGTTCAAATATGTGTTATTTCTTAATAAATGGTAGTTAGTACACTATTTTCTCAAGTAGCGTTATAGTTCAGTGGATAGAGCACCTGACTTGAAATCAGAAGGCCGAAAGAGGCTAACTTTTTTCCCTGTAAACATTACTGTTACCTGTGTATAGGTACGATGTGCACTGGTCGATGTCTATACAGTAAATGATTTTCTGCGCTATATTTGCTCGTTTAAATACCCAATTTCGACATGAGCTGGTGAACATGAAGTTCACTGCCAATTTTGTACTGGATTCCTAAAGTACATACAAATCCGTATAAGGCCCGCTTTATTTCGAATTCTAGTGCCTGCACCACCACAAACATCTCCAAACTTTTAACTTCTTATCTTACTGCCGTCAAAGATCACGTTAAACAATACTTTAATACAACTTATGAAAACTCTGGGATTAATTTGTTTTGGACTATAAAAAATTCAGGAGACGTTCTTGATAAATTTGCAATAAACGTCAAAAGAAATATAAAAAGATCGGACAGGGAAAGTACCATTCAAGGAGGACAGTCAACCACAAAACGCAGAAACAAACATGGTAACAGACAAACAAGAAGGCAAAAGTAATAATAAAAGTAAACGACATCACAAACACAAAAGGGTTGTTTTCCACTATAGCACTTATGAATTCTCTACACTATATACAACCTTACCACATCACCTTATCAAAGACAAGCTTATTGCTCTTATTAAAAAAAACATTCGCTAGAGAAAATAATACATTTTTGGCCTGTTATAATATTAAAGCGTGTTTTTTTTTACTAACGGCAGTTTAGACAATAACATTATGTTTGTGAAGACTCATCATCCTATTAGATAATATTTTCGTCAGGTATGTACAAATTGTTGGTACCCTTTGTCGCAGACTTGTTTTTATATTGCTATGCTAGAGATTTCATGTCGAGACTTTCACCAGATACCCAGGAAGATGTTATTGAGTCATTTAATGACACCTCTCGGATGACATAAACATAGCCAAATTTTTCTTTTCTACTATGGTTAATAATATATACCTAAAGAACTTCAACTTAACAAAGCTAATATTTCTGATACTAACGCTTTTTTTCATGATTTACACTTCTCCATTGAAAATGGTGAAGTAATTAGCAAAATAAACGACAAGAGAGATGATTTTAATTTTGATATTGTTAATTATCCCCATTTAGATGGAAATGTTCCCCGAGCAACTTCTTATGGGGTCTATGTGTCTCAACTTATTCGTTTTTCTAGAGCTTGACCTCGATTTGAGGACTTTAATATTCGTAATCTTTATTTAAGTAAAACCTTTGCAAAATGTTATCATCGTAACCCTGATCTTCTTTCCAACGATAAAAGTAATTTAACTTCTGCGACAAGGACTATCACAACCGGACTTCTATGGTTACGTGATTTACAAACTTCGTAAGATCCTTGGCCATGATCACTTTCATACTATCTTTGTTAAACTTGTTAAAAGGTTTATCAAAAGAGGTTATGACTCTATCATTTTGCAACGCACTTCATACTTGGTGATGGACCCATTTACAGTTCGCCACTATGCTTTCCTCTTTAATTGTGCGAAGACCGTACAGGCTGTGGACATTATGATGACGTGACGGTGACGTTTGATGTTTGTCTGCAGTCTTATATTGTCGTGCTCTCAATGGTTTATTCTCTTGTAGTTCTGGCTTCTGCCAACCAAGTCATTGAGTACCTTCTTTGTGGCTTTCTATGCTTTTGTCCTTTTTGTTTTTATATATACACGAGGATCTTTGTGTTTTACTTATATTGCCTATTAATGCTGCTTTATTGGTTACAGAATATTTCATGGCGGGAATATCTTTATTTACATTGTCCCGTTTTATTGAGTTGACAGTAGGGTAAGTGTGGGGTTTGGTGCACCCTATAACCTGGTTTAAACCCCCAGCGGCCTTTTTTGCCACTGACCGTTCCAAGGAGGTAGCCCTATTGTAAACCTTTTTGTGTTTGTGATGTCTTATTTGACCTTTTATTCATCTTTAAATTTGTTCTTTATTTCTGTGTGTGCTTGTGGTTGACTGTCGTCCTTGAATGCTGCTTTACCTGTTCGATTTTTATATCTATATTTACACATAAGGACACGCCTACAAAGAAGAAATCGATCGATATAGAGACTCTTTAGCTTTAAAAGGAAAAGTAGATGAAAATAAGTTCGTTTTGCGATTTTCTGAGTTATAGGGGCCTCCTACTACAAGAGTATTATTTGTATTCAAACTAAAACAAATTGTACCATGTAACGCTATGGGCAATACTCTAAAACTAGTATGTGTTATACTGCACCCGATGTCTTACCGTTATAAAGGTCCGGCATCTACTCTACCCTATCGGAAATCCAGATAATACGCATTCGCGCAGGCATGCGCACGTTTTAGTATTTACATTTGGTCAGTTTGTAATATAGTATAGATGATGATGACTGTGTGTTATTTGGTAGAGGATTTAGACTCATATTTGTAGAGAGCATCCGAATGGCAAACATTGATTCCAGATGTCTCTAAATATGGGAGATCGTTTGCTCAGTCTAACTAGAAGTTGTACTGGTAGACATCGTTAGCCCGGCAAACGTATTCATTTCGTCAGAACTCTTACTTTTTAATAATCTTTTTAATAACTAGTATTTGATCTCAGTGTTGTTTATCATTGAGTTATAATTAGATGGTGTGCTTTTGAAGTTATTTTGCCCAAATATAACGCTAATTTCAAGCAGTAATAATTTTACAAACATGATTTGATTGGTGATGTTTCTTAGTATTTACATTTTAATCATTTTTTTTCATTTATGATTTCTTTTTGTTTGAAATTGATCATATGCATTCGCCATCGGAGTCTATCCTAAAAGCACGTTAAACAATGTATTCGATAGTAAGAGTATGATGCGGTTTCCGGATTCCTACGTATCCTTCCAATCTCTCTGGGGTGGCTCGAACTAATCTATATAGTAAGTTGATGAGCCGTTAAAACTACTATGGCTGCCTTTAAGGCTTTAAGGCTAGTTGGTGTGTAACTGAAGCAAACAGATACGTTGAAACATTTTTATATCGCCATTACCGTTATTCCACATTAGTGATAAAAAAACACAAAAAAAACACAAAAAAAAACCCAGCGGAAAACAAACGAGAGATAAAATACGATAATAACAACTGTACTGTAACGGTGAAACCTTAACGAGACATTTGAAGTAGCTTGCAATAAGTGTGCGTAGTGATTGGCACTTGACGACGTAATTGGAGTTAGTCTGTGGACTCAGAAACCATTACAGGAATGCCATGGTTTAGGGACTAGCGAGTGTTTAAATATGACAAGGAAGCGTCTAAAAACCCATCTTGAAACGACACAATAATCCAAATTGATTTTAAGCGTTTATATTAGTATATGTGTACTGCTTTCTTTAATAATATATATATATATATATATATATAGTATACCTGCGATAAGGAAAGCAACGTATAAAGTTGGCGCTAACGTTTGAAAGGTAGTAGCAAAGATTTCAAACTTATGAAACTATATTATAATTATAGTTTAAAATATTTCCAACAAAATGCGAAAACACACTACTTTTAAGATAATTTCTAAAAGATTCAATAGCGGTTTTGGTTACTACTCACACTTTCATATATTTATATGTTCATTGTTTAGAATATGCAATGAGATATTCAACCTTTTTGTTGACGTTTTATATATTATAAGACAAAAATCTATTGTTGATGCGTCGTGAACATTGGATTAATGTTTATATCGAGATAAACTAAATTTAAAGAAGCTTTTACTCGCTTTACGCACTCGTTAAACTTTAAGTATCATTTTTTCAATGAAAACACATTTAATATTGACCCCAACCCAAACATCTGTTTTTATATATACTGAAGCGAAAGAAAAAAAACGCAACTCGGGAATTTTCGCTATATATTGTATGTACAATATGCTGCTGTTAATCGAATGGTACATGGCTACGTAAGACATTTCCCTTCGTCAAAAAAGACTGAAGCAACACATAATACACTAAATAGTAATCCTTCAAGGTTTCATTATTGACTGAGTACGCGTTTAGCTCAAGAATGTGAGCAAACTTAGGATGCAACATTTTGCAAACTCTTTACACTTTGTAACAAGAAACTCATACATGTTGAAGTTCCTCTTTGAAAAAATCCTTGGATTTCTTTGGAATATTATGTGGAATTAAATGATTGTGCAGTATATACAATATACAGCGGAAATTCCCGCAGTATAATTTGCAAGGCTATGTTAGTTCGCACTAATAATCTATGCGTCTAAATATTTTCCGATGTCGTTTACATCAGTAAGAAATTGGACTATACAGTATAAATGATAGCCACTAAATGCATCAAAGTAGAGCCGTTTGCGAATGCTTGTGTCATAGAATGTTTTTGATATGATTACGTTTATAATCTACTTTAATTTAGAAGGAACATTTTATTGAATGCATTTCATCAGCTGTATGTATTAAGTAGCCTTTTCCAGACATATTTGAATAAATACTGAAAACTTGAAAGCAACAAACACGAACAAGTGATAAAAGTAGCAGACTCGGTTGTATTGAGTCTGTTCGTGAGAGGTAATGTTAAGTGCAGTTCATACATATATTATGCATGAACATGTGATAAAGGTGAATCAATGTAGGTAAGACAGGAAACGCTGAAAATGAAAAATACCGTACTGTAATCAAGACATAACAAATAAATATGTATATTTGAAGTTTTGTGAATGGTGACATAAAGTCTTACTCAGCTGTTATATTTTCACTTTTCCGCGTATTAAGAAACAGTTCCCTTGACCGCCTAGGAGGGTACTGGAAAACTGTTAAAATGTTTTCGTTTCTCTTGCTCGAAATATCCAGTGTAAAGCAAGTGATCGACCAATGTGTTTACTACAAGTTTTCACAGACTGCTTCAATTATATTTTGAAGTGCATGATTACTTGATATCGGATTGTCAGGTGAAGATTGCCGAGTGTGCCTTTAAGGCGCGCATTCGTTGCATGGGCGGTTAACGTCTATTCAGAAGTTATAACCTCTAACCTTGTGTTAATCTGACACTGTCATTTATTCTATTTATCTGTTCTTTCGTAATTATAATCTATGTCACAATACGTAAGTCGTTTAAGCATTTCACAACGATATATATATATATATATATCGCAAGATGACCCAAGTGGTTGCAACTAACTCAGGAAAGAATCAATATCGGTGATTGCATTTACATAAGTTTAATGCAATTTTTAAAATATGTTAAATATATATACAATTATCAAAGAAAAACAAGCGAATACGCTGATGAAAGATGAACAAGACTGTTCTCATGAATGTATACGACAGTTCGTAATATTATCACGAATACTGAATATGTCGACTGTCTATATATAACACGAAAGTGTTGTTGAAGTTACAACAATGTTGATGATCACAAACGTTACAAAGAATGATGATCTAACGCGATGTATTTGATGCGCGTGAGTTTATGAACATAATGCGCGATTTCTGTGAACCGTTATCATCCAAAGCCTTCTGTAAGGTTTGATGACGCGATGAATAGCCTCCAACGAGGTTGTGTGATGAAATTCCTCCACTGAGGTCTGATGACGGACCAACCACGTGTCCCGGGTTTTGTTGCTTCTATAAACACCTGACCATGTTGTCCAGGTTCGGAGACTGTCTCCACCCGCTCATCACGTTATGCGCTAAATCATCTAAAGGGCCTACACACCCAAAAGGCTTAGCTCAGCTCCGGGAAGCTTAGGCTGTAATGATACGTCTGTTCATTAACCATCAATCATACAATCATCGTTACACAAACAAATCATTATATAGTAAATATGTGTGTGCCATTGTCTAATTATGACGTGTAGCAATTGATACGTATTCTACAGGTCTCACTAAACAGTTATGTCCCTTGCCAGTCACGGTAGGAACTTTCTGGCATTACAAAAAAATCTGTGTTATTCGGTTCTTGTTTATTTCTTGCCATGTGCAAATATATGTTTTTGGTTGCAGGTGACTATTGTTATTAAAAAAAAGCAATTTGGTCAACCCCGTGTTTTTGCTGGATAATTCGAACAACAGACGTCAAGTTTCACAAAGATAATGTTTTTAAGAAAATTCAGGAAGTTCTACAGTGGTCCAGAGGTGTCCTACTACATATATAGAGCAATGCAAAATTAACTGTGTTGTGAGACCTACGACATCATTTATACGCATCGGCATATATACAGGTATTTCATCTCACAGTTAGTCAATGTACCTAATATACAACGTTATCATTTTAATATTGTATTTTAATTAATGATCAGCTTTGATAACTACATCTAATCAGTATTTGGAAGCAAAAAACACAAATAATAGAGAAAAGCAGCAGGCTCGGTTTTTTTGTCGAGTTTGGTTTGAATAATTGTTTTTGAAATGGTTTAAATTGATAGACACATGTCCAGATGTTATGCAAACGCTGGTGACACGTTTGGGTAGTCGGTAAGTCGGATTTTTCACGAATACAAACGAATTGCTTTTCAAAGGCAGTTGTTAAAAGGCCTTAGTGTGTATGCTTTTGTAGTTATATATACACAAGGCCTATTAATAATGTTGTTTATTCCAGCCAAAAGAGAAAAAATAATGGAAACTGCATTAGTTGACATTAAATTAGTAATAGTTCCATATAGAGCTAATATGTCCTATGGATTGTTAATTTTATAACGAGAATTGTAAATACAGAACCATTATCGCAACAAAACATGAGGAGGGTTCATACATTTGTCAAGCATTTGACCAAGAGGAAACTAATGTTGAGATCATGTTACCGTCAGGTCTTTCTTCATCGCAAACGTTATTACCAAATATCTTAGAAGTAGAGATTGCTTACCCAAATCCCACATAATCTCGTATGATAATTTTGCATCTCGTTCTTTATTCTCTCTCTTAAATTTCAGAAAATCAGAATATAACACGATCAATGCCAAAATGTATTCTTCCCTTTTACCAGTGGCAGATTCCTGTTACACATTTTATACAGAAACAATTTCCCGAAAATCTACAAGAAAACTTAAACTAGCATACACTCTGCCATGATTCTTAGACTTTTTAATTAATGTTGGTTGACATATTTTGTAAACATTATTTTCATTATAACAATGCATACGACATATAATTTTCTTGATTTCAGACGATTTGCAGACTTTCGTTACAAGAAATGTCAAAGAAATGACATTTTAGATCAGTCACAAATTAAAATGTATAGTATTACGTCATATTTCAAGAATCTGAACCAGAAAATTCCTCATTATTACGTCTCTGGTATTACACAGCAACGCAACAGGGTATTTTAAACCTGTTTGATGGTCATTTTAAAACGAAAACAAATCTTCTATTAGCGGAAACATTATTAATGAATCCACGTTGACATTCGAAAGATAACAGGCTTTTAACAAGGCATCAATCGACATTTGGCAATACATTATTTGCATCTTTGAAATTTAGACAAACACTTGTCTGACTTCAGTTGCTATTTCGAGAAAAGCACACTTGCCACCATTTTACCGAAATGATGTTACATTACGAAGGTCATCCAACGTTGCAACGATACATATTGCACAAATAATTATTTCATATGTTGATACTATTCGAATCTCACTGGGAGCTCGACTTATAAAGAAGACATGTCGATTCTTACGGATGGCGGGAGGTGTACAGTACTGGTTCTACCCAGGAAAAGTGGGTGGTCTGCCTCAACCACCAAAAAAAATCGACCGTCATATATAAACCTTACATGTGTTGAAAATGACGTAACACACCATACAAACAAACAAACAAACTGTTGATAATATTGTTTTCATTATCACACTGTTTGCATGCATTTGATTAACTAATATTTCCAATATGCCATTGGTATGTAGAATAGGCTGTGCCTACGTAAAGCCTTACTTCCTGTTTAATAAAAAAACTCAAATGCCCAGCAAAAGATCGCTATATATCTGGTGCATGCCTCGTCCAATTAAGTTATTTAGGCGACGAATAATAGATTATCAGAGCATCGTCATTCGTTTTCTAAGGCAATGATACAGTTTAAAAGAGAAAAAACAAATGCCGATAAACAGATCGCTATATATCTAGTGCATGCCTCGTCCAATTAAGTGTTATAGACGACGCTCGAAAACGGATAATAGATTGGCAGAACCTCGTCATTCGTTTTCTAAGGCAATGACACAGTGTTGTCAATCTATGGAACATTAGAAACATTTTATATCGAGGGAACAGTCATTCAGAATCCGATTTGTCTTGATACTGTAACAATTGTTTGTGCAAATAACTGAAAAAAGGTCTGCATTTTTTTTAAAACCTAACAATGCCTATTTTTAAGTTGCAGTAGTTATATGCAAGACTGATTGCGTGCAAGTTGCAATTGACACGTTTACACTTTTCAGTGTCACATCCATGCTTACAAAGGATAATATGACATTCGAAGATGCAACTGATATACTTCACTCGTTTCTAAAACCAGATAGGAAGCTTTGCAGTATACTTTTTTAAATTTGCGTGACAAAGGCGTCAGGTTTTTTATCTTTGGCTGCCACTGATGTGTTCAGTAAAGTTCTTTAAACATTCAGAGATGTTTCTAATAAAGTATATATTTTTTATATCTTTACAACACAGCATTTAAGTGTTATCGTTTGCTAATATCTCTGGATGGTTAGAGATTTCTATTTGATGGGATGTACTTCTATTTACACTATCTTGTCAATTTTAAGCTAACCAGCAGTCCGTATTGCCTACTGACCGTAAAAAGCCATGCACATTTGATTTAGTTATGGTAAAGTACAGACCTACGGTTACACTGCGCTTGGGTGCTGTGGTTTCCTAGAGGATAATTTCTCTCATCTTAGAAGAAATACCCGGCTACACATTTGATTTAGTTTATGGTAAAGTTCGGACCTTCGGTTACACTGCGTTTGGGTGCTGCGGTTTCCTAGAGGATCATTTTTCTCATCTTAGAAGAAATATCCGGTTACATCCATAGGACAAAGAGTATAAAAGGCGAATTTGAAAAATCATCCTACATAAATATAAAATATAAAAATATTGCAGTATCGGTTTAATTGAGGTTGTTCATAAACGGTAGTGAAACATACTTGCTACCGTTCACGCCCTCTAGCCTAGGGTTGAGCAGAACTCAGTATTTAAAATTTCAATAGTACGAAAACTTTAACCACCCCGAAGATGGTATGCATATGACGGTGAACATGGAATCTTCAATGTGGTAATTGCATACCATTCCATATCCAGTGGCGTATGGTTTTAGTTCCTAATGATTTGCCCTAAACAAGAAAACAATGGACGAAATAAACAACATGGAATTTAGTTGTAAGCGAAAGTTATGAAATCTGCGTATCACAGGTAAGAGTCAAAATAATATATTAAAACATAGACAAGACATCCTAAGGGTTATCAAGCAATACTCAGAGCCTTTAAATGCCGGAGTAGTGGAACAACATATTCGAAATTAAAGTAAGAAAGCGAAGTATTTGAGTTAATTTCATATGACACCACTGGATTTTATCGATAAATTGTAAGAAATGACCGAGGGCCGAGTAATATGATGTATAACTCTGTTGGAAGAGAAGGCAGTAAAATCTTGAAGGAAAACTTTGTTTTAATATTTAAAGAATAATATTTTCATTGTAAATAGGGTAAAAAAAAGCAAAACCATATGCTTGTATAATAAACCAATAGTTTTCTTTTAGAACGGATTGTAAAAAACTACAAATGATCGTTTATTAGATAATGGATTATGGAGAAATGCGCCAGAATCAATCGGTATCGCCGGTCAACATGTTGGGGATGAATAGATGCTTATAAAGAATTACTCGAACACACTTGACAAAGTAAACTACTATAAGAAAACGGCAAACATGGTGAATACTAAAACAGATTACCACATATATTGGTAGAAAGTTTTGTCAAAATGATTGTGTTTATTACAAGACCGCCTAATTAACGTAGAGTGTAATAAAATCATTTGCGTTATCACCTGGAGTGAGCATGCCATATCTGCAGGATCTCGCGAGAGGCTTTAGCTTTGAATGTGATCATGGCGATATAGCATAACCATAAAATGTGATAAAAGATGGAATTTTGTAGTATGGTCGATGAAAAGCATTAACTCGTTTAATTCATAATTAGGGCAGGGCTTTATCATGCTCTTACGTCCAATACAAGGAAATAAATACTGAAAAGGGGATCCCTTGGAAGCAACAAACACAAACAAGAGATACAAGTAGCAGACTCGGTATGATTGAGTCTGTTCATGAGAGGTAACATATGTGCAAAACCTCTCACGCCTTCTAGCACCGGCTGAAGCAATATTCTACTTAAAAAGCCACAACCATTTTGCTTGATGATCAGTTAGAGAAAGGTTGTTATTCTGACAGGGTCACTAGGTACACCATAATACAAAACAAATAAACAATCTCGAGATCGGCTTCGCTACATTTCGGTATTTGATTGAAACAACTCGGTGAGACTCTGTCTATCTATTAGATTTACTTAAAATAAAGATTTTTCGACTGCTGAGTTGAGTACGGGATCAATACATCTTAGGCGTTCAGTTCGAGTGAAAGAACAAACTGAAAAAGGCTTACATAGAGTAAAATATTTCCTTAAAATCGAATACAGCAGTTCAATAAGTTGAACGTTCTGGACAAATTAAGCCAACGTCCTCAACACTTGTTTACATCTGACATCATGACTCGCGTCACAAATAGTTACGTTGTATTTCGAGTTAGTTAATACAATACAATTAAACGGTTATTAAACTTGGTGCGCGTCGTCAAAAAGCAGTTATGAACATGCATGTGACAAAAAACATCGTTTCTTTGCTTGTCACCTTTAAATAAAAAGCGCCCCACTTAAAAGAAATATAAAAAGATCGAACAGGGAAAGTAGCATTCAAGGAGGACAGTCAACCACAAAACACAGAAACAAACACGTAAACAGACAAACAAGAAGGCAAAAGCAATAATAAATGCAAACGACATCACAAATACAAAAGGGTTGACAAAAGGGCTACCGCCTTGGAACAGTCAGTGGCAAAGTAGGCCACTGGGGGTTAATCTCATGCATATCCTACATATCGTCCCCTACATAAAATGAAATAAATTGATACATTTGACATCTTCAGTCAAAGTAAGTCAATAATACAATAAAAATGTTTTCTCCCATTTATACGCAATACATGTTATACGATTATTGACATTTTGCAATTTGTAAGTTTAGTTGTATTTTACATTTGTTACATTAAACAGATGTATTAACTTTGTAAATGCATATGGAATCCGGAATATTAAAGATTAGATATTTATTACTCTACCATTGTGGTCCTTACATTGTGTTGAGGAGTATATATAGAGCATGTTTTAGCTTAAAACATAGGACATAGGAAACTATTGCTCAATAAGCTACGAAGTTGCAAAAACGTTCAAGATTCCTTGGCCACATTGAAGACAACGCTGTATTCGTCAAGAAGTATAAAACAAAACAATTACAAACCTTCGAGAATACGACACAACATGATCCAATTATCAATTCGTACATGGCCGTCAAGGGAGGGCTTTAACGATTTGAGAGACTCTGCAAGTCATGTTGAGTCTGGAAAATAATTCGATTCATATCTCCTGTGCGATACTAATTTGACATTTTTTACTGAAAAAAAAACGGTTCACACTTTTGGGATAATGAAATTATAATAGAAACATTTCAAGATTATCGAGATATTTACATTAAACAAGAGGAGGCCCACGAGATTATTGAACGAACTACTGATCAAACGTGACCTGAAATGAATATGTGAATATATGAGAACCAAGCTTGTGCGTTATCTGAGTATGGTTACAATGCTAGAGGCTGCACACAGTTAGAAATACAGTTTATAATATTATGTTTATTCCACGAAACCGAACTTGGTACACAGTTTAGCAATGATATAAAGCCATATCAGATTGTATCCCTAGATCTCAAATAATCAGTACATATATTTACCAGTGACAATGATCTTGGACATTATACACGACAAAACGGTCTGGTTGATGATGTTTACATACTGTCCTTTGGGATCATCAAGCCCAATCGTTGTGGCTTAAACGTAGAATACCACTAAGCAGGTGCTAGGGGGCGTGAGTGGTGTTGCACCTTAAATTACCTCTCATGAACACACTCAATCAAACCGAGTCTGTTACATTTTTCTCTTGTTTGTGTTTGTTGCTTCCAACCGTGTTCAAGGGACCCCTTTTCAGTTTTTATTTACACACATCACGTTCCCAATATATAACACATATTCGATACTACAGCACACAAAAACTGAAATTCAAGTAGATTTACATGATCAACTGTCGTAATTCTGTTATGTATAGCATTCACAAAAAATTGCCGCGACGTATTACACTTCAACTGCCGGAACTTCGAAATTGAACACTTTTACTGGTGTTGAATCATTTCACATTAATGAACATGAATACGCACTATGTAATGCAATGTTTGCGATATATTTAACGTCGTACATAAGAAAGAAATTCTTAGAACGTTCTTAACTCACATGTGGCGTGCAAAAACAGCTCATGGCCTTTATTCGTGTGCTTTTTGTTACATGTTTCCTAGGAAGCCAGACAGATCCTACTCAAACTAAATGATGACACGTATAAGGCTCCTAATGACCAATGAAATGGTACGTTTGTAAATCCATAAGGAAATAGATGTCGAGTGTAATGTGTCATGTTTGCAAGAATAATGGAAATACACCCTCAAACTTAGTTTGTTCTTTGTCCGTAAACACGTCTGATCCATTATCATGTATCCTGACCATTGACATTTCTATATTTTATTTTTTCCAGAGCATACGCATAATGTTAACATATTATCCAGGCATCAGTGATAAATAAAATAGATAGCAATCAAAATATACTTGACGCTGTATTTGTTAGTGTTGGGTGGCAACATAGTAGATATAAAAGTCGAACAGGAAATGTAGTATTCAAGAACCACGATCAACAAAAATACCCATAGAAAGAAACAATAATTACAAAAGAAGAAATAAAAGACAAGTTATGACATAACAAATATATGGTTGACCATAGGGCTCATTCTTGACCAAACCTCACTCTTACCCTATTGTCATCCCAATAAAACAGGACTGCAAAACATCGCGGTCAGTATACATGTAATTCATAAGTCAGTGTTGGTAGCAGTCAATGTATACATGTAATTGTATTACTAGTGTAGAAAGCAGTCTAAGCAATAATGCAAAAGTATATGTTAATGCATATATCAGTCAAAGTATAAGTGTTGTTGTATTTGTTAGTGTAGATAGTAGTCAAACCAATCTAAAATTATATTAAATACATATAAATACATATAGTCTTACATAAAAGTGTAACCATAACAAGAAATATAAAAATATCGGACAGGGAAAGCAGCATTCAAGGACGACAGTCAACCACAAAACACAAAAACAAACACACAAACAGACAAACGAGAAGGCAAAAGTAATAAAAAATGCAAACGACATCACAAACACAAAAGGGTTGACAATAAGGCTACCGTCTTGGAACGGTCAGTGGCAACAAAGGCCACTGGGGGTTTAAACCGGTTCTAGGGTGCACCAAATCTCACACTTACCCTACGGTCATCCCATTAAAACAGGACAGTGTAAATAAAGAAATCCCCGCCATGATCTAATCTCTAACCAACAAGGCAGCATCAATAGGCAATATAAGTAAAACACAAATATGCTCGTGTAAATATAATACAAAAAAACAATAGCCTTGAAAGCCACAATGAAGGTACTCAATGACTTGGCAGAAGCCAGAGCAACAAGAGAATAAACCATTAAGGGCACGACAGGAAAGATCATAGACAAACATCAAACGCCACCGTCCCAATGGGCTTTAGGTAGGCGTTATCATAGGGGCCACAGCCTGTCCGGTCATCGTACAATTAAAGAGGAAAGCATAGTGGTGAACTGTAAAAGGGTCCACCAACAAGCATGCAGTACGTTGCAAAATGATAGGGTCATAGTATAGTTCTAAAATACACAGCACTAAAACATTAGGCATATATATAGCAAGAAATGCACAGTATATGATTTGTAAAACAGCTAAAACTCAAGTTATATAGGTGGCAGAACACCATGCGTCACACGGTTCAATAACCTCCTTAGCGCACACGTATAATAATAATTCCTAACCATTTATGGTGGCAGTACACCATGCGTCACACGGTTCAATAACCTCCTTAGCGCGCACGTTTAAAAACAATTCATGACCATGCATGGACCACGAGTTATGCAAGCCAACCGACTTTTAAAGTTTCGCAAAGACCATACCCGCTTAATATGTTACAAATATCATTTCATTATCATGTTATGCACTTCTCTGCCTGATAAGGGGTGACCTTTATACATTTTGCTTTGTTTGGCAGTGAAACAATGCGGAACATCGGGGTGTGTATTGCACATAACGGTATTATATGTCGTCATAATGGACAG
Organism: Cyrtodaria siliqua; assembly: GCA_037043455.1. Lineage (NCBI taxonomy): Eukaryota > Metazoa > Mollusca > Bivalvia > Adapedonta > Hiatellidae > Cyrtodaria > Cyrtodaria siliqua. Next base: position 91,373 of record JAWPHD010000939.1, read on the forward strand.
AAGCAATATGGCAGCGTCCACGCCAAGCGTAATATTTTCTTTAATAGGTGTGTCACACAATGATATTGTGTTGATCGTTTGTCTGTACAGTTCACTTGCAGTATTGAGAAACACTTTATTTGCTATATGCTTTTACCTATTGTCCTTTCGAAATACGTTCACCTTTTGCACGATTTTACGAGATAACGTTTTACTTAAGATGTAAGACAAAAAGGATGAGGGTTGTAAATAAAGTTAATACACACATTGATGCATGTAAAATGTATAGTTAGGATATTTTTCAACTTTCTAAAGTGGCAGAAATGTGTAAGGTTCCTTCCGTGTCAGGTATCTAAGTTATTCTGTAACCAAGGCCAGCTCGCGGAGAACGTGCATGAAAACCGCGTTGGGCGTGGGACTTTGAATATAATGACCCTTGTTGTCAGATTGCAGCTGGGGAAATAATCAAAAATCGAGTTGATAAAGAGTCGAAACAGGTGATTATGCCCCTGTCACATGAAACTCCCGGGCAGTTTACGGGCCCCGTAAGGGCTAAAACCCTGAGAACCCGTGGGTAATCGCACGGCATGCACGATTTTTCGAAGATTTTTGGACCCGTAGGGGCGCCGTATAGCCCGTGGCTGAGAGTTGAGCATGCACAACTTTCAGACAACGTACGGGTGCCCGTACGGGTCCCTTACGGGCCCGCAGGTCTGTTAGGTCCTATCGGCCCCGTACGGGCTCTCACGGGCCCAGTACGACCTTTAAAACAATCGTACAGGCCCCTTGCGGGCCCCGCACGGCCCCGTACGGTCCCGCACGACTGATCGTACGGGTGTTCTCAAGCCCGTACGGCATCCGCACGGGCCCGTACGGTGTCCGCACGTTACGGAACCCTTAGGGTGCACGCACCGGTTCTTGCGATCCTTTGGCAAAAAAATCGTAAGAAGACGCAGAGAATCCGTAGAACGCCCGTAGACCGCCCGTATGCATGTGACCACAACATCGCAGGAGGGTGATTTCGTACGGACTTCCCACGGGCCACAGGCCCGTACGGCTCTCCAAGTCCTACGGGCCCGGGACCATCCGTAGGTCTCATCTGACCGAGGTATAATTGATGGGAATTATTACACGGGCTATCGAAATATGTGAAAATCGTTTACGCTTTTTATTATGCAAAATTGTATTCATGGAGGCAGCCATATTTTATTGTAATGTTGTTGTACTTCCCGTGCAATATATGTTTGTTTACATTTAATGAGTATGTTTGGGCAAACAGATATAGCTGACATAGTAGATAAAATATATTGGAGATAGTAATACTATTACAAATTTAATATAATTGTGAGATCGAATCAGATGTTAAATTATATGATGTCGTTTATATTATTTGTATTTGTTGAACTTTGTGAGGTAATACCTGTCTTTATTCTGATATATATGAATAGTATTACATGTATAAGATCAACATACATCTACATGAAAACATTACTAAATGAGATTGCTTCACATTTATTTTAAATACTGTATGGAATGTGTAACGAAGATTGTATACGATTGCTTGGTTTATGAACCGATGTCTAAAAGTATGTATCGTTACAGACTAAGTGTAAGCCTTCTGGATGTGTCAGCTCTCAGGGTGAAACCATCACGGTTAAACCAGCTGGTGTATAACGTGATGGGCGGTGAAGACGGTCCTCGTAACTGAGGTCAGGAGTTTGTGGAGGCGACGACTCCAGGGTCACGTGTATTGTCCACATCAAACATCACTGGAGGTCCATCACATCATAATCTTATTGAAGGCACATCATCGTATCATCAACCCTCATAAGAGGCGTTTGATGAGCATCACCGATAATTGGACTCGCGCACCGTATGCATCAACTCGTGCATCAGAGTATTAGTATCATCGAGTTACTTAAAAGCAGAGAGTTAATTTCTCCGTAACTGATAAGAAACATCATCAACATTTATATTTCGTGTCATCTATATACAGTATATTTAGTGACTACATTCGTTACAATGCACAAACATCTTGTACGTTAATACAACAGTCTTTTTCGTCGCTTGTGTTTTTTTATATATATTTAACATATTTTAAAAGTTGCATTAAACTTATGAACTGACATTGATTCTGTCCTAAGTCGGTCCTAACCACTCATGTGACAATTGAATTGAATTGAATTGGGTTTTAAGGCGCACCAAACATGAAAGGTTATATGGCGCCTAACAGGCATGAACATGCTAGGCTCATCCTCCATGTACATCGAGATAAAATATGGAAAATGGGCCTAGAACCTTCTCACCCTGAACTGCAGAGTTGCTGCAAATTATATTGTAGAAACACCATTTACGCTGGAGCCACGTTTATTGTTTTTCTGCCACTGCTCTTTTGTTGTGAGCGAGATGGCACCTGAAACAATGCAGGGATCATGATGAAGACCTTTAACCAACATGAACAAAAAATGATAAAATGAACATGAATTTGGGGGGGGGGGATTCTACCCCTTTGTCTACCCCTCCAAAGGAATCTGCAGTGGCCCGTGGCCCCCGGGAACCACACGGGGCTCATGTGACAAGGTCAATACAGGTAAATCATACATAATATTATCAAGTTATCGACACAAACACGCAGAAAAGCTCGACAGAGTCCCGCCATTCTTTGTTTTCTAAGCCTTGGCGTATAAACTTGACATTTAATAAATAAAAAACACTTTAAAATAGTATTCTCTTTTTACTATCAGTATGCCCTCGTGGAGAAGTATCTATAGCAATATCTCAACATGCCATATGCTCATTCGTCACTGTCGTCTAACGCCGGATGCTCTGTAATGAGAATATTGAACAAACAATCCATAACTTCATTGGCGAGTTGACGTTTTGCAAATTAAGTGACATAAAATGAATGAAAAACATAACAACAAAATTGATTCAGTTTTCTGGTAAAACACAAAAAAAATACAACAACATATAAAATATAAATAAGATTGTAAGATTGTAAGGTAATCATTATGTGAGGCTGTGTCAAATGAAGCAATTTTACTTTTTTATAAAATAATACTTTCAGCGCTTAACAAAAGCGACGTTGTTAATGTGTTCCTTTGAGCCAACAGCAACTTGATTGAAACATTTCTCTCAGACGAAATAGACCAGTTTATAGTACGATATTTAGGTGCATACATTGGGTATGGTTAACATACGTAACATTGATATCATAATTATATAATATGCAGTTACGCGCAGATATTTGATTGTGTACATATAACTGTGCCAACATGTATATATGCTTTCTTGTTTTGTTGGTGTATTTACTTTGTAATTTTTTATCTGTCCTTATTTTTGTATACTATGTGAATCTCCTACATGGAGGAAATATAGAACATTCTTATTATTATTATTATATTATAATTAAAAGTCGCACAAGAAGTGTAGCATTCAAGGACCACCGTCATCCAAAAACACCCACAGAAATAAACAACAATGAAAAGGATAAATAAAATGATAGGCACGTGACATCACATGACAGGCACGTGTCATCACAAACAAACAAGGGTGAAATTAAGTCTACCGACGTTGAACAGTCAGTGGCAGAAAGGCAGATAAGACGTTTAACCCGGTTGATGGGTGCACACAGTAGGTATAAAAGGCAGATAAGACGTTTATCCAGGTTGATGGGTGCACAACAGTAGGTATAAAAGGCAGATAAGACGTTTATCCAGGTTGACGGGTGCACAACAGTAGGTATAAAAGGCAGATAAGACGTTTAACCCGGTTGATGGGTGCACAACAGTAGGTATAAAAGGCAGATAAGACGTTTAACCTGGTTGATGGGTGCACAACAGTAGGTATAAAAGGCAGATAAGACGTTTAACCCGGTTGATGGGTGCACAACAGTAGGTATAAAAGGCAGGTAAGACGTTTATCCAGGTTGACGGGTGCACAACAGTAGGTATAAAAGGCAGATAAGACGTTTAACCCGGTTGATGGGTGCACAACAGTAGGTATAAAAGGCAGATAAGACGTTTATCCAGGTTGACGGGTGCACAACAGTAGGTATAAAAGGCAGATAAGACGTTTAACCAGGTTGACGGGTGCACAACAGTAGGTATAAAAGGCAGATAAGACGTTTAACCCGGTTGATGGGTGCACAACAGTAGGTATAAAAGGCAGATAAGACGTTTAACCAGGTTGACGGGTGCACAACAGTAGGTATAAAAGGCAGATAAGACGTTTAACCCGGTTGACGGGTGCACAACAGTAGGTATAAAAGGCAGATAAGACGTTTATCCAGGTTGGCGGGTGCACAACAGTAGGTATAAAAGGCAGATAAGACGTTTAACCCGGTTGACGGGTGCACAACAGTAGGTATAAAAGGCAGATAAGACGTTTAACCAGGTTGACGGGTGCACAACAGTAGGTATAAAAGGCAGATAAGACGTTTAACTCGGTTGACGGGTGCACAACAGTAGGTATAAAAGGCAGATAAGACGTTTAACCCGGTTGACGGGTGCACAACAGTAGGTATAAAAGGCAGATAAGACGTTTAACCCGGTTGACGGGTGCACAACAGTAGGTATAAAAGGCAGATAAGACGTTTAACCAGGTTGACGGGTGCACAACCGTAGGTATAAAAGGCAGATAAGACGTTTAACCTGGCCTTGAATTCACCAACAATTCTTGATAATATTCTTAGACTTAAGTATGCAAATTTCAATCACATATATTTCTAAAAGTTTAAAGGATAAACGTTCATGAGAAGCTGCTTTGAATAAATATGATAATACTAATAGATAGCAACTTCATACGATTGTTTATCTTTGAAGGTATTAGGAATATTTGTGAACGAAATGTGGGTACTTGAGTACATGTCTAAGAATAGTTTGAAGAACGGTTGGCGAATTCCAGGCCCGGTTGATGGGTGCACACCAGAAGGTATAAAAGTCGAACAGGAAATGTAGCTTTCTCAGAACACAGTCAAGCAAAAATAATCATTAAAAGAAAACAATAATTAAAATGTTAATAAGAAGCAAGGCATGTGATATCACAAACACAAACGGGTTGACAATAGGGCCTAGGGTCACCGCATTAGAACGGTCAACGCGCTTTCCAACATCGCCAACGTAAAATCTGAAAAGTGTTTTTTGGGGGGTTGTTACAAGTTTTTTTGTATACTTATAATGCTACCCGTCTGATATTCATTCTATTTTCATCTGAATATTCGGTATTGGTACTGGTAAAAAGGAACCATAGCTGTAAACTTCTGTCAATATTTGTGAGTGGTTTTATTCAAAATGAATTCATCTTACATCTTAGGTGAAAATAACGTTTCGAATTTTAGAACCCATATTCATTGTGTTGAGTATTCGCTAAATGATAAGGCGCTTAGTTATTAGGCAGATTATGAAATAATAACATCCCCACCCTCTGAAAAGTTATGAAAACGCATATGTAAAAAGCATTTAAAAAACAAACTATTTTATGATTTATTTTTGGCGGTGTGTGTGTGTGGTTATGTGGGGGAGGGGGGGCGGGGTGGGGGTGTTGCTACTTTTTTTTTTGTATATATACTCAACTTTCAATCTGAATATTCATTGGTATCGGTAAAAGTTAACTATAGCTGTAACATTCTGTTAATATTTGTCTGTGATTTTATTCAAAATGAATTCATCTTACATCTTAGGAGAAAATAACAAATAATTTTAGGACCCAGTATTTCAATTCTCACTGAAAATCCACATTCATTGTGTTGAGTGTTCGTTAAATGAAAAAGCGGTCAGTTCGGCAGATTATGAAATAATAATATTGTTTCACATTGTGTATGCATTACACTTTGTTCAAATCAACAAAAAGTAATGAAAATTAAATACATTTGTATACATGTTTTAATTCAGCCAAAAATACTCAATGTGTACATTGAGACATTGAAATAAAAAAACTGGTCGTATTGCGTTTTAAATTTTGTTGAGTATATTACTTTTTTATTTTAGCCGTTTTACAGGAGGATCAGAAGATAGCACGGTTGACATCAAATCGGAATTAATGTCTCAGGGCACCAACGAGCTTTGTCCGTGTGTACTACGACAAGACAATTTTAATTGCCTCGTCTGTCAGATGGATATGTATGTAAACCGGTAGGTAAGATAATGTTTTAACGATTTCCAAATTTCACCTTTTATACTCTTTTTAAGGATAATAATCCTCTGTTAGGAGAATTATCTTCAATTAATTGGGCTACGTTTAAAATGGAATACGTTCCTACAAGTTTTTTTCGTCAATTTCTAGAAAAGACCGGGTGACCAGAAAATGGAGAAATGCTGGCAACTTTAAACATTTTGAGTTCAATTTAATAAAATTACACGATCATAACATCACAACTCTCTTACATGAATTTGTTTATTTTCAAGGGATGGACCAGAGTTTCGAAACAGTTTATAATCCATCAAGTTGCCAAGTATCTGAAAAGAAACGTCGAAATATAATGGTAATATAAATAAATGGTACGCAACATTTTTACTTACATCATAGTTAATTGTATGACAATCTCCTTCATTACAGCGCACATTAGTATGTGGTTATACCTGTTCAATCTATTTCACTCTGTACTTAGGACATGTTCTTTATTCTAGTTGTTATAACTTTAAACTTGACATTGTAACTGTTGCTCTTGTAATTCAGCGTTATTGTTGTTTTTCTGTTGTGTTTTTTTTTATAATTTACACTCATACGTTACGGGTGGGGTATTGCTTTTGGCAATTTTGGCGTTTTAAGTCCCCACACCTTTGATGTGAAAACATATATATATCATTTAGTTAAAAGACAAATGCTATTACTATTTGATAAGTTCGTCATTTCTTAAATAAATGACAATTTCAATTTCAATATTTCTTATTGGTTTTCTTTTGTAATTCCATACACACTTGTTTTATGATTTCCCACATCAAACAAAGCGTAACGTTATGAGTGTAATCTATAATGTGTACATAAAAGCATATTATGTAAATGTATAAAACACATATAAAGTAATGGTGTAAAACATGTAAAATAATAAAAATTGTCAGGTAAATCTATATAACTATATGAAAATTCGCGTCACCGTGGCGGCCATATTGCATATTTGACCGAAACGCAAAGCACAATTTTGAAAGATACCTACCCAAGGAACATGTACATGATGTTTCACAAGAATGGAACATGAGATGTTGTATAACACTTGCTTTAATTTGATCTAATTTTGGCTCTGAATATCATCTTTGATTACTGGCAGCATTGAAAAACACTCATCTGAGAGGGCTTCTCACAAGGAACATTCTAAACAAGTTATATTAAAATCCTGCAAGTCATTTCAGAGGAGATGTCACTTTTAACCTTTCCCTATATAACGCTGTGTACAATTTGTGTCACCATTGCGGCCATGTTGAATATTTGACGGAAAAGAAAAACACACACTTGATAGTGACCAACACAAGGAACATGCACATGATGTTTCACAAAAACAAAACAAGTGTTTTTGGAGGATACGTGGTTTGAAATGTGCCATAATTTTACCAAACGTTGGCTATAACGGTCATCTTTGATAACTAGCCGCAACAAAAATACAAATTTGAGAGGGCCCTTTCTAAGGAACATTGTGAACAAGTTTCAATAAAAACCTTCGAGTTAGTTCAGAGAAGATGTCATTTATAACCTTTCCCTATATTACTCGTAAAATTGCGTCACCGTGGCGGCCATATTGAAAATTAGACGGAAACGAAAAACACAAAATTGATAGCGGCCAAACCAAGGAACATGTACATGATGTTTCACAAGATATATTGAAAAGGGAAAATACTGAAAAAGAATGGATTGCCGAATTAGTCGTTTTGGAGAGTGTATCGTTTAAAATTCGATATATATACATTGGTCTATATTTGGCCATGGAGGGTATCTTGGATAACTGTCGACAACAAAAACACACAAATCTGAGAGGGCACCACCCAGGGAACATTGTGACCAAGTTTAATTTTTAAAAAATGCTATCAGATGGACGGAACAGTGACAAAAGTGAGCGCATTAGCCCTTTTGTCATCTTTGGGTATCTTTCTAGCTTTATGCATTATTCGACTGTTATTCACAAAATCGGACAAACTTGAAATATAATGTATACTTGTTTGTACTTTGTTGTCTAATACAAAACGTGTGATGTGAATGATACAATGATCGGGAATTATTTGTTATCCCTTTGAAACTATTATAAAAGAAAGATTTTGAAATCACCTAACAAGGAAATCACCTAACAAGACAAATATATTGCAGTCTCGCTTTGATTAAGCGATAGTGAAACATTCATGATACCGTTCACGTCCTTTAGCCCCGGGTTGAGCAGAACAAGAGTACTAAAAGTTGAGCCTTCCGAAGATGGTATGCATAAGACGGTGGGGGAACATGGAACCTTCAATGTGGTACCATTCCATGGTCAGCGGCGTATGGTTCCAGGTTCTAAGAAAACGTTTTGTTCTAAACAATGGGCGAAATAAACAAAATGGAATTTAGTTGGGAGCAGTGTTTGCGAAGCCTGAAGAAACATTCAAAAGATTAAAGAAAAAGAAAACAACATAGCGTAAGAGCGGTTAAACAATCCTCAGAGCCTTTAAAAGCTGATGTAGTGGAACCACCATCTATTCGAATAGTAATTAAAACAGTGCTATGACTTCATCCTTTGTTGTTTCTGTACAGTATATAGCATACTGTACTACACACAAGAAATCTTACCTGTTACCGTCCAATATTTCCCACGCAGCTGTCCATTATTTTTAAAAATGGACAGTAAATGGACAGTAACTTTACAATATTTTTATAAAAATAGTTACAGGTAGGGTTTCTTGTGTGTAGTACAATAAGATTGATTAAATGCACACATAAAAACAAAAGACGACGTTTACTCAGCAAATGCCTAAAACAAGTTAACACAATTTATACATAGAATAAGATATAATTTAGTAAAATATTTCATATTTAATTTGTTTTCAATATTAACTGTATATTTGATGCGTTTGTTATTTTTACATAAAAATCATGCTCGGTAAGGTAAGTTTATGTCAGTTCTAAGTTAAATCACACAATTGCCAACGGCAGCGAGACTCAGTTGATAGGAAGGATATCATGGGTTCGAGCCTCAGTGGGGATTTAGGAATAGGGCGTATGGAGTCTATTTTATGAGCAAATAAATGGCTCATCAACACATTATTGCTTAATTAGATCCGCCCCAGAGATGGAGTGGGGAGGGTACATATGAACATGTGAACCTGACATACTCTTACTAACGAAAATATTTGATAAGACTCCGAACCACGGAACCGTCCGGTTTACACTCCAATCCAACGGATGTCCAAGCGGAAAAGTCTTGCCCAAGAACACACCACCGAGACCCAGACTCGCCTGTAAGACTTGAACCAGGATCCTGCTGATTTCAAGTCCACCTCAATTTCCACAAGCACCAGCACATAAAATAGCAATAGTAATATATTTCACAGAATAATATATCAAGGTAACGGATTCCTATATTCTCCAAACCTCTTTGGCGACTCTAAACATTGAACTAAAATACAATATCTTGATGAGCCATTACATATTTAAAGTGATAAGTGCTACTTGGTATATTCATTGTTTTACAGTGGAAGGCGAACGGAAGTAAGCTTACCAAAGCGTCGTACCAATTAATCCACAAACATAATCCACTGCGAATTTAGAATGCATTTTCAGCATTTAAGTCCATTCATATTGTTCATGTCAGCTGTCCAAAATATTTTATTTCAATGCAAAAAGGAGGGTACGCATGTGACTTTTACTTTTCAAAAATGTCATGATAAGCATGATGTTGGAGCTTATGTTTCAAATACTTTACACACACGTATTTACACTTTAACTCTCACTAAATGCATGGACTGTGTGCACGGGCTTATTCACCTTTTCGTGACTGTCCATTATTAATACAATAGAATGCATGTTTTAATTCAGAGATAATCCTCAAACTGTCCAATCTTTCAGAGAAATACTTGGTCTCTGCGCAAGCGCCTCGACCATATGTTTCTCTGAAAGATTGGAAGTTTTCTGCTTATATTCTTCACGTAAGAAAACAAGATAGTTGGGAGATTGTACCACCGATATTTGTTTATAAATATCGTGCAATATGTTCATAATATGTTCAAAACTAATAAACACGTGCACTCAGAATTAAAGAGTACCGTTCATCTATCTTATAATATAACTGCTTGGTTCTCCGTCGAAATATCAATTCAATTCAATATGTTTTTGGCTTACAATGCGGATTAAAAACAATCATACAAAAAATAAACTAAATAAATATAGAGAAGATCACAAACAAACAGTACCAAGTAAATACGCTATAAACACTGGAAAAGCTGAATTATTCTTACTTATTGTCAAATAAAGACTTCATGATGATTTTTTACAAAACTGGCATAACGTATCGCAATAATCAAGCAGAGCTTTATTTTGCATAGCGAAGTTTAGATTTCAACCTTACCTCAATATGTGTAATATATACATGATAACCTGTTTCCTCTGAGCTGGCGACCTAGAATCTCTTTCGGAAACCCACAGAGGTATTCAAACTCAATAGATAATATTGACAAACCGAACTTGAAGAGAAACATATGAGCCAAGCTTTATATAATCCGAAAAGTAACACCATATATTTCGCTTTCTCTTTACGAACACCCAGATAACACGTATATTAACATATTCCTCTGAGCTGGCGACCTAGAATCTCTTTCGGAAACCCACAGAGGTATTCAAACTCAATAGATAATATTGACAAACCGAACTTGAAGAGAAACATATGAGCCAAGCCTTATATAATCCGAAAAGTATCACCATATATTTCGCTATCTCTTTACGAACACCCAGATAACACGTCTATTAACATATGTCATACGTTTATGTAGCATTGAATGCAATGCAATCAGCATTATTAACTTAGCTTCTTTCTGAGACTAACTTTCTAACTTTTGACATTTTGAAGCAATAGTGACTTACACAATACATTTACATGTAAATACTATAATAACATCAATACAAAAAATATATATATGAACACCAGTAGTCTGGCAAATATAAGCAGTTATTTTACTTGATTGAATCAGTGTTTCAAGGAAATCCATAAAAATGCCGAGTTGTCTTATTTATGAGACTTGAGTACGAGTTATAACGTAACCTTACGTATATCAATATGTTGTAGAAACTCGTCTAGTATGCCAGCGTCCGGAGCTTTATTAGAGTGTTGTAGAACACGCCAAGAATATATGTGCCCAGAGACGTATATATACGGAGACGTGTATGTGTACGGAAACGTGTATGTGTACAGAGACGTGCATGTGTCCGGAGATGTGAGTGTGTCCGGAGACATATATGTGTCCAGAAATGTGTATGACTCTGGAGACGAGTTTATTTTGATGTGGTAGAACCCGCCTAGTATGTATATTTGCGGAGACTTATATTTTGTTGCGATATTATTTGCTTAAAAGACACACGGCAATCTTGATTTGTTTAAAACTGACAGTGTCCCGCTAGTTTTTAATACAACTTGCATATATTTGCAATCATTGATATTAATTATTCGAATAGTTTAAAGCAAACTGTTTTACATATTACTAACTTTTCGTAATATTGCACCAATAATATATTTAAATATTTGGTAGAATATTGAAGAAATTTGAAATCTCAATTTTTATTTAAATATATGCGAGCAGTTTTAAGGTCAAATTGAGGCAGGATTAATAAAATGGGTTGCTAATTTCAATGCGTTAATAAAACACAAGATTGCCATTGTGTCCGTTTAACAGTCAACTAAATTTAATCAGATTAGCCCAAATATTTTAAAAGACCTAACCGTTGACTTATCTAATACCACACATAATTTGGAAACACAACTTACATAAATGTATGAGCATTTTCACATCAATTAAATTTTAACTGGAATGATCTTATGCATGTCGTATATGCTTGCGAAGAGCTAGTTAGCCTTATGGTACAGTGCGGATCTACGGTGCCATTGCGTTTGCTATAGGACCATTTGTCTCAGTGCCCATTTAGCGGAATATTCTATTATTCACCATATTGATAAAAGTATTATCAGAATTGGGATTTGATTTGAACCAGTCTACACTTAATGACAAGTAAGATTAAGTCGGAAGCGTAATAACACAGTTTCCTATGTTTCCGTCTCAGTGATCGCTAGACATTAGCTTCTAGCCAAAGATAGTGTAATGTCTAAAAATTAATTGAATATTTGTTTGAGAAATAAACCCATATTAAAAACAGAACTGCAACAAGTCCACAGGGAAACTCGATGTCAGACAGGATATTATGTACGTCAGTGTATTAACAATATATGTATATGATATAAATTAATATTATAGTTTTAGACCTAAATAAAAATGGAGGTTTTGGGGATGAAGCTATCCAGTAGGCTACATGTAGTGAGTAATGCAATTTAATTAAATTATGATATAATAAAAGACTGACTCACTATGATCCCAATAAGATACTGATGTTTTGATGAAAGAAATAATATTTTTATATTTTATTCTGCCCAGTTGATTTGTGTTTGCCATTTTGAGCACAGATCTAAATAACATGGAGGTTTTGGGAATGAAGCTATCCAGTAGGCTACATGTTATGAGTAATATAATTTAGTTCATGTTTCTGTTAGTCTATTTCCATGAAAACACATTTGCTAAATAACACAAAACAAATGTTTTTTCCATGCATTATATATTTAAATGCACATAACATATAACAACAAACAACAGTAATAACTGCTACTGATAACACATCCTTGATAAATATAGGCCATAAATATAGGCTATTCATCTTTTTCTCAGAAGTATATATAAATTTACTTGAAATTCATTTGAACACTAACTCAGCACAACTGTTTCCGTGTATTATATCTAAATTGAAAACATATAACAACAAACAATATTAACATCTTCTAGTGACAACACACCTGGTCTATGTTTCTGTTTATTTGCATTATTTAGGTATTCAACAGTTGAATGTGCAGTTGTTAAAGGAACATCCAGGAGTAAATGAGACAGGTGTTATTGGTCCAGTTGCTTGGTTTGGACTTGATTGAGAGACATTTGAAATTGGGGTTTCTGCATGTTGCCTATTTACAACACTAGTATTATCTTTTAAGGGTTCTGGGGTTTGCTTTTTGGGACAATTTTGCATTATGTTTTGCATATTTCTGTGTTCAGTTTCTGTTAGTTCAGCATCATAATGTGTTATTGACTGAATGTTTTTGTGCCCAGTAATTTTCATTATCTTCTGTGGGGGAACTTCAGCCCTAGAGAGTGATGTCACAGTTGTTTTTCTAATGCTGTGATTTGTAATTTTCTTCTCAATTCCAGCTGCAGAAGCAGCTGTTTTGATTAGTGTACCCAAAGTATTTTCTCCCATGGGTCTTGGATAATACCTGAAATATATAATTGGCTCAATTTAAGCATTGAAACACATAAACACTGTCAAATACATGTTATAATAGATTAGTTTAAGTTTATATTTCATAATTTTATACTTATGAGATAACAGTCAATATCATGCTGTTTATGTAGATATAATATTGCTTTAATCTTTATTTTTTAATATTGTATTTGTGTATGTATTGGTTTTATTTACATGTACATGTATAACCTATTGTTTAGTATGTGTAAGAGTGATTGGTTAATCTAAATGTGTTTATTACCATGGCTCATTATCAGAACCTGTCAGTCTCTGCTCAGGTATAGGTGTCAAAAAGAAGGGACTGTCTGGAGTTCTCATACTGACAGGTGTTCTATGTAAATACTGTTGGTATAACTTTATAGGATCTCTGAAATTTAGAAAGCAAGTTTATTGTATAAATGCATGACTGAAATATTTTAGTTTTACAACATTTCCTCTTATTTTGTTTATTCAGTTTAATTTGTTATTCATTTCAATGTAATTTATTTAAAATTGTGCAGGCAATTTATTTATTTAAAATGTTAATATTATTATATTTTCTACTTAAATAAATAAGGATACATTTAACTGGAATTACCTGTTGTCTGTCATGTCTGATGAGAAGATTTTTGGAGTAGTGTCTCTAACATTCTTCACGTTGCTTCCATCTCTGGTCTTTGTGCACCTTTCTTGAAATTCCAGATATTTCCCACCAGCACTTTCTTTAACAACAATATCTCCAAATTTCAGTTGTCTGGCCTCATCTCTGGCCCTGAATCCAAAGAGTTTGCCAAAGTTATAATACAGGGCAGTGATCAACCCTTTTGGTGTTGTTATTTCAAAGGCTCCTGAATCAAACATCTTTTCCTCTTCGTCCTTGCTTATATCAACAGCTTTGTTTGGGATTCTACCAAGGCCCTGCTTCCTAAGCTCTATCTTTTTAGCATTCAGAGAGGCCATACATTTTTGAAACACCCTGTCCTTGAGAGAGGCCTCATAGTGTTTTTCCTTTAGGTGTCTTTCAATGCTGTGTTTAAGGCATTCAAGAGTATATGGTTCATAATTACTGCCATCTGATTTCCTGATACTAATGAACAACTCAGCAAGGTACTCATTCAAGTGATTGGGTGGAATGTTTTCTATCAATCTTGGCTCCCGCTTAGTATCAAAAAGGCAACGTTGGACGTTTTTCAGATCACGGTTTGAGCTCTGAATAGTGTTTTTCTTTTTCTGGTCCGAAATAAATTCATCAACGTGAACTTTCTGTAGGTCTCTAGACGGTTTCTCATAACATTTAACAATATGTCAGACAGGATAATATGTATTAACAATAAATGTTTATGATGTAAATGAATAATATGTCAGACAGGTTAATATGTACGTCACCGTATTAACAATATATGTATATGATGTAAATTGATTATATTCTAGGCAGGATAATATGTATTAACAATTTATGTATATGATGTAAATTGATAATATGTCAGACAGGATAATATGTATTACCAATTCATGTATAAGATGTAAATTGATAATATGTCAGACAGGACAAATAGTAAAAAATATTGTATAGCTAAGTAATTATACTTTACATTATACTTGCATACAAGGACAAGATAATACCATTTGTCTGTGTTTGTATAAACAAATCTATAACACGAAACGTAAGTACAAAAAAGCTTCTCTTTGAAATAACATGCGCATAAATAGTCCTACATCCACTATTGTCAAGTGAGCATTCTTTCCAAACTCTATACATAACGATGTTTATGCCAGAAGTTCATATGGTTATATTTAGTAATTATATTATCTTAACGGAGCGTGTGCGTGTTTGGTATTATTTTGTGAGGCATACTAATATACCCTTTAACAATTTCTTCTGTTTTACCATTATACAAGTAATGACTGTTTGTAATTCCGAGAATGGCTTCAGATATAAGCGTCATTGCTTTGTCTTCCGTAATATGAACTCGTATTGAGTCTAATAGGGATAATTACATTGTACGGTTTCTTCACTGTGAACTTTTGTGCTTTTGTAGTAGACGTTAATTGTTTGTTTGTTTGTTTGGTGTTTTACCTTAACAGAAGGTTAAGAAAGGACTCTGATTGAGCTCCGTTTTCAACCAAAATTCACGAAAACACTGGTGAAAAATGTTATGTGTATTTATTTAAAACTAAACAAACACTTTAAAGTAAATCTCTTAAACGTACATATAGATTGATTGTATAAATATCATTTTATTATTAAAAAAATGTTTGTTTTCTCAACACCTTCGCTGTTGCTAGTCCATATTTGTTTTTAATTTTACTTGCTTGAACGTAGACAAGTTAACAGGAAATGCAGCTTTCACAAAACGCAGCCACGTAAAAACATATATTAAAACAACAGTCCTATAAACGTATATATCGTCAATGTCAGTGTGATACATCACTAACACACACATATACATGTATATAGTAAATGTAAGTGTGAGACATCACATACACACACACATATATATATAGTCAATGTGAGTGTGAGACATCACATACACAAATATATATAGCGAATGTCAGTATGATACATCACATAAACACATATATGTAATCAAGGTCAGTGTGAGACATACACACACACATATATATATAGTCAATGTCAGTGTGAGACATCACATACACACATATATAGACTATGTCAGTGTGAGACATCACACACACATATAAATATATAGTCAATGTCAGTGTGAGACATCACATACACATATATATAGTAAATGTCAGTGTAAGACATCACATACACACATATATAGACAATATCAGTGTGAGACATCACATACACACATATATATAGCCAATGTCAGTGTGAGACATCACATACATACACATATATATAGTCAATGTCAGTGTGATACATCACATACACATACATATATAGTCAATGTCAGTGTGAGACATCACATACACACACTTATATATAGTCAAAGTCGGTATGATACATCACATACACATATATATACTCAATGTCAGTGTGAGATTTTCCATACACACATATAAATATAGTCAATGTCAGTGCGAGACATCACATACATACACACATATATATATACTCAATGTCAGTGTGAGACTTCACATACACACATATATATATAGTCAATGTCAGTGTAAGACATCACATACAGACACATATATATATAGTCAATGTCACTGTGTGACATCACATACGCATATATATATTGTCAATATACATACACACACATATATATATGGTCAATGTCAGTGTGAGACATCACATAGACACATATATATAGTCAATGTCAGTGTGAGACTTCCCATAAACACATATATATCACATATATATATAGTCAATATCAGTGTGAGACATCACATACACACATATATATATACTCAATGTCAGTTTCAGACTTCACATACACACATATATATATAGTCAATGTCAGTGTAAGACATAACATACAGACACATATATATATAGTCGATGTCATTGTGTGACATCACATACCCATATATTTACAGTCAATTTCAGTGTGAGACATCACATACACACACATATATAGTTCATGGCAGTGTGAGACATCACATACACACACATATAGATATAGTCAATGTCAGTGTGAGACATCACATACACACATATATATATATATATATAGTCAATGTCAGTGTGAGACATCACATACACAAACATATATAGTCAATGTCAGTGTGAGATATCACATACACAAACATATATAGTCAATGTCAGTGTGAGATATCACATAAACACATATATATATATATATAGACAATGTCAGTGTGAGACATCACATGTATACACATATATATATATATATATAGACAATGTCAGTGCGAGACATCACATACACACACATATATATAATCAATGTCAGTGTTATACATCACATACACACATATACATAGTCAATGTGAGACATCAAATACACATATATATAGTCAAGTCAGTGTTATACATCACATACACAAGTATATAGACTATGTCAGTGTGAGACATCACACACACATATAAATATATAGTCAATGTCAGTGTGAGACATCACATACACACATATATAGACAATGTCAGTGTGAGACATCACATACACACATATATATAGTCAATGTCATTGTGAGATATCACATACACACATATATATAGCCAATGTCAGTGTGAGACATCACATACATACACATATATATAGTTAATGTCAGTGTGACACATCACATACACATACATATATAGTCAATGTCAGTGTGAGACATCACATACACACACTTATATATAGTCAAAGTCGGTGTGAGACATCACATACACACATAAAGAGACAATGTCAGTGTGAAACATCACATACACACACATATATATATAATCAATGTCAGTGTGAGACATCACATGCACAAATATATATAGTCAACGCATTAACCCTTAACCCTCTAAGCAGGCTGATCAGGGTTTTCAAAGTCCGGCTGCTGATCAGTAATTTTCTGCAAAACACCCCTTTGTCACATAAATGGAATGGTCTTAATTCAAAGAAAGAACTGTCTATTATAAATGTGTAGCGGGTTAAGGGTTAAAACAACAATCACATACACACACATATAGTCAATATCAGCGTGATACATACACACACACACACATATATATGTATAGTCAATGTCAGTGTGAGATAATTTATACACACACATATAGTCAATGTCAATGTGAGACGTCACATATACACATATATATAGTCAATGTCAATGTGAGACATCCCATACACACATATATAGTCAATGTCAGTGTGAGACATAACATACAAACACACACACACACACATATAGTCAATGTCAGTGTGTGACATCACATACACACATATATAAAGTCAATGTTAGTTGGAGACATCACATACACACATATATATAGTCAATGTCAGTGTGAGACATCACATACACACACACATATAGTCAATGTCAGTGTGAGACAGCACACACACACACACACACACACACACACACACACACACACACACACACACAGAGTCAATGTCAGTGTGAGACATCACATACACACATATATAGAGTCAACGCATTGACCCTTAACCCTCTAAGCACGACTAGAACAGCCTTCGCGTCCATTGTAAACCTAAATCAGCCTGATCAGGGTTTTCAAAGTCCGGCTGCTGATCAGTCATTTTCTGCAAAACACTTCTTTGTTACATAAATAGAATGGTCTTAATTCAAAGAAAAACTGTCTATTATAGATATGTAGCGGGTTAATGGTTAAAACAACAATCACATACACACATATATATATTCATTGTCAGTGTGAGACATCATATACATAAAGGATTGACAATAGGATTACCGCCTTGGAATCATCAGTATCAAAAGAGGCCGCTTGAGATTAAGCCGGGTTCTAGAGTTTACCAAACCTCACTCTTACCCTATTGTTAAGCGATATTTTTGAATCCTTCTATCGAAAGGTTAGATTGACACGCCAGTTGAAACACTATACGTTTGCTTATATAATATATAACACTCAAGTTCATTGTCATTCATTATTTGTATATACTTACTTCAACTAGTGAATAGTCATAACACATTTCCCGAGTCTGGGTGAACAAACCATCTACCGTCGGTGTTGCACGATCTGAGTGTAAATGCTGCAAAATAAATGACATATAATATGTAAGTTATGTTATTGATTTTTGTATTGCCAACAAAGATACTCGTTATATATTTCATTGCCAATGATAATACACTTGGAATTGAATTTTGGTATTTCATAGCAATCGCCATGGGGAGTATATTAGTAGTCCTACAATCCTAATCATAAATCTAGAACTGATGAGCTTCTAATGTTCTATGAGACATACATTTGCTATAGGGATGCAATGCTCTGTTCGGTTGTAAACATAATTATTACATACTATTTCTGAAACTAATTCAGAAAATGCTCTTTGTGTGGATTACAAACCTTCGCGTGTATGGTAATAGCTGAGATTGAAAGGTTATTGAGATTGAGGTGAACATAATGCTGCAAATAACTATAACTTTATAAGAGCAAGGTTATAACGTGTTCAAACCGGCGTGTTTTTTTAATATCTCCACTTACAACAATTGAAAGTTAAAGTAAATATAGAGTAATTATATTCATATTACGTTGAACAGTGAATCAAATGACAAAATGTGAAAACTTGGGATACATTTCATGTGTATGAGTTATCTGTTGTCAATGTCATACATATTTACGCTTACCGAATATGTATAGCCTTATCAATGTTTTCCTCCCCGAGGGTTTGGGGTGGGGTGGGGGCGGGTGGAGGGTGTTGGGGGTTGGGGGGATGGGGTGGGGGGTGGGGTGGGGGTATTGCAGACGTTCCCGGAGAATTAGTCAACAATGATGACACTGGGGTTAGGAATTAGACAGAACCTGGTACCAACATGTGATATTTGATAGTGATGTAATTGCTTCTATCCTGGGAAATTAGAGTTTTTCCCTTAGGTACGACGGGAATTAAACAATCAATTTGTAAATGTGTCTAATTGCCCAGGGTGTGTCCGTCGCACCCACTCCCGGTGGTGGGGGAAACATTTGCTAGATGCATTACAGATGCATTTTGATGTCAAACGCGGTAAGATCCACATACGCATCAGGCAAAAAATACCCAGTCAGTTGAAACAGGCATAGCTTTTGTGTTTCTAAAATGCAATGACATTGCGTGACAATAATATTGTATAATATTCTATCATTTTCAACTTCAATCGTATAAGTTTCACACAATGCTATGCACAGAGAGGCTTCGGTTCTAGCTTTCTTACTAAAGCAAGCAGCACGCACACTGTAGTCACTCATCTTTCAAATTACCAAAGAATTCGGATGGTTAATACGAGTTCGAACATTATTCTCCATGTAAATGTGATGTTTCATGCAAACTATAACAGCTTTTCGTCAAACAGTTTTTGAGGATATTTTAGGGTTAACCTTTACATATCTATGTACGAACACCAAGGGATCACCCGGATTGTTTTATCACTACAGTTACTTCATCCGTACCCTCGTTACTATATGCTATAAGGGTCATTTCAATATCAACTGTCAAAATATTTAAAACAGTTATCGAGAAGATAGAGTTCTATCATATATCTATTTATTATGCAACTACAGTTTCTATTGTACAAATACAGCTATTTTCTACTATCTACTATCCTAATATGGTCCACCCAACTGCTGTATGTTTTTACTTGTTTTTACTTGCTTACACGTGCTTTTGTTCGATGATATTTTGATAATTTGAATTGAACTACATGTATGCACAATATTTCTATACTTATCAATTTAATTAGGAATGCAATACTTTGTCAAAAGAAAGAAATTCCCTTAACACTCACCCTTCTCATAGAAGTAACAACTACAACACAACGTAATAAATATATATTTATAATTTTTTGGTATGAGCCATTGGATGACCGGCAGACGGCATAAGACACAAAACATAACCACATTAATTCATACAAAACAGTTCCTAAATCACTAAAATAATCTTTATAAGCCTATAAGATATTCTTAAATCATACAAGGAATCCAGTATCGCCCTTACCTGAATCACTTTTGTTCGGCTTATGGCACATATCAATACTGATAATGATATAAGCCCAGGTTTTCAAAATTCGGCTAACCTATCCTTCGGTTAAGGAAAACCTTCCGATTTCATTTTCTTATAATTTATATTTGTACTAGAAGATGTATATAAATACTGTTCTTTCCGAACAGAAAGCTTTTAGATACTCGAAATCTGACTGACTATTTATTTATAAGAAATTCAGAGAAATTCGAAATCCTGACTTAGAGGTCAAGCCAACAGATCTTCGAAAATTTTGGCCATCAATTCTAAAATATTACATGTCACCCTATTTCATCAGTTCCATTAATCACATTCGCACTTTTAACAGAGCACCATCAACGTGATACCAGGCCGTCCACGAAACACCTTTTGGGAAACGTGTATCCGATTAACATTTTTATTTCTAGTATCTCTCAGGATAAGACCCCGGATTTGATCTCTGACTATCAAAAGTACAAACGTTTCAATGATCAATGAAAAACAACACAACAGGACAACATAAATATCCTGAAATCTTTTCAAATGCACACATTTGAGTTGCTGCAATAATTTCTCTATAAAATAACTCAATTTTATAACGTCTAACCTTGTCTGCTCTCCAAGGGTGAATGATTTAATTTGGCTAACTCAACGCCAATCTACGATTGCGCCCTCTATGAGAAGAATCACATCAAGGGAAATTAATTTCTGTCTAATTCGTTTCACTCAAACGAAAGAAATTATATATATTATCCATATAGATCTACATCAAAGCCGAAAATGTTTTTTTTGCCAAATTACTCCCCTTAAAATCAAATCCCCTATTTGCATTTTGAACGCAGCAGACGTGAGCCGTTATTTCCATTTGTTAAAACTAAAATTACGTTATTTAAAACGGTTTGCATGATAGAAAGTACATTTTTATTAATTTAGAATTTAGAAAATAATTTACAATTTCAGTAATTCTAAGTTACTATCCATATAATTCTTATGTATATAAATATGAAATTCCAATGTGGGACCAGGGATATAAAACAAATAATCTTAAAAACAACTGTCAAAGTATGTGCAGTGGTTCTTGGGAAGATATTTTAGATATTAAGTTTAACATTAAGTTTAGTGTTTCTATAAGAGTCCTCAGTTCCCAAAGACAGCTTATATTTATGAATGTATTAATTCTGCACACCATATACTAACTTAAAAGATGAAAACCCTTATTTCAGAAATCCTATAGGTAATTAATCACGTCCAAAACAGCGTATTGTTATTTGAGCAAAATATGTGCCGGTTACTACCACACCAGCCACACATCACATACAAGAAAAGTGAACTATTTTAAAAGAACAGCAGCAAACACAAACAAGAGAGAAAAGTAGCAGACTCGGTTTTATTGAGAGGTAATATATATACACCTCTCACCCACCCTAGCATTGTCTTATACGGTATTCTACTCTAAACCCACACAGATTGGGCTTGAAGATATCAAAGGATCCGTATGCAATTACACTACTGATTTGTAGTCGGGACGACATTTTATGGCCGCCACACGGAACTAAACAAACGATAGGGTGAATATATATTAATATGTCGCTTTCTAGTTATTATCTATCATAGCATATCATTTATAAACCTGAATGTCTTGACGCTTTGGTTACATGTTTTATGATGGAATCCATTTCAGGCAGCATGCTGTCTTATTGACAATGATCAATATCACTGGTATTAAATGAGTACACAATTAGATATTTAAGTAATTGTGTTAGCAATACATCATAATATTGTAAGACAGTACTCGTAAATATCGCCCTAAAACGTAATGGTGATATGCCAAGCAATAAGACGCCTTGGCAATAAAATACATCATTAAATGGAAACGAACTATCATAAATATTCTATTTATGTGGCAACTGATAACATATTTGTTGGGACGAACCCAGCAATCATTCATCATAACCGTCTTTCTGTCCTTGCCCAAGGGTATCCGTTTCAAACAAAAAAAAGTTCTATGTTTATATTTGACTTCGACCCTGTAATTGTTATTGAGAGTGTTTTATGTTGTTTAGAATACATATTGAATATGTGAAACGAAATAAGATGTTTACGACTAGGCCTATATTTTGATTTAATTATATATGCTGAATCATATTATACATATTGTTTAAAGGCACGCATATGCATATCATCGTCGGGATGGCTTAAATGTCTGTACTGTTGATATTTTAAATATTGAGTTCTGCTCAACCCGGGGCTAGAGGGGGCGTGAACGGTAGCAAGCACTTTTCATTACCGTGCATGAACAGTCTCAATCAACCGAGACTGCAATATTTTGTGTATTTATTTTGTTAGGCGATTTCCAAATGTCTCCTTTCATACGCTTTTGTTGAATGTAAAAATTAATCAAATCAAAGTGAATACAATCTCCATGTAAAGGTCTATCTAGATATAGTGGTTCTATGATATAACTTATACATAATATTCCTGGGGTTGGGATGTGGATGTTAATTACCTTTTAACCAATAGGTTGTGGGTTTGAGACACATTAAAGAAGCAATGCGTTTGAAAATTTACATTGGTACTTTATATATTATACGGAAAGCCATACATATACGTACACTAACATTAAGAGTAGATTGATTGATCTTGGATTCGCGTGCTTCCTCTCCTTCCTGGGCCTGCCCCTAAATAATCCGAATCACGTGTTAATACGTCATTAAACCAATCCAATTAGTCTCCGCTTTTTTTTATAATCAGCATCAGAAATAATCCTCTGTCAATCTGTTTCTTTGAACATAAGTGTTCAATCAAAATAAATTACTCTATTAGTCCACGCTTTTGAATACAACTAAGCAAATGCATTTTCCTTGTTTTATTTGATATTTTATAACTCTGGTACAGCATAGTTAATCTAGGAACACATTTGATGCAATTTATTTTCTCGTTGATGCAATTTATTTTCTCGTTGATCTGTTGATGTAATTTGTTTTCTTCTATGTTAATACTCTTATCAATACAATTTTATGGCGAAATGCCTTTGAAATAACGTATTACAATCTACTGTTGATCCAACTGTGCACTTGTCATTACTTATTAATGAACATATTGCTTGAATAAGCAGACAGTATGTATAGACGTTAATATGTTGTAATCCTACTAGTATTTTAAATTAACACACGGCGATTTCAAACATGTTTGAATGTATAATTGCGATCATTCTATTATATTAAAGTTTCTTGTAAATGATGATTTTTATTTACGTGTTTTACTTAGTGTTTTAATCGCCTATTGCATTAATGTGAGATTATAACGGTATAAGTATATATCAATGCCGAACAGGTAAGGTAACATTCAAGAACCACAGTCCACCAAAAAAAACACGCAAAGAAACAAACAATAATTACAAAGTTGATAATAAGGCAAGATGTGACATCACAAGCATAAAAGGGTTGACAATAGGGCTACCGCCTTGGAACGGTCAGTAGCAAAAATAGCCGCTGGGTGTTTAAACCAGGTTTTAGGGTGCACCAAATCTCACTCTTACCCTATTGTCATCCCAATAAAACGGGACAGTGTAAATAACGATATCCCCGCCAGGTTATATTATCTAACAGTATAATTAGGCAATATAAAACATGCATAACACATACATGATCATGTATATATAAATATAAGAAAAATCATAGAAAGCCACAAAGCAAGTACTCTATGGCTTGGCGGAAGTCAAAGCAACAAAAGAACAAACCGTAGAGGGTTCGACAAGAACAGATTTAAAACAAACATCAAACGCTACCGTCCTTTGTTGAGTTAGATAGACGTCAGCATAGCGTCCACAATCTGTCCGGTCATCGCACAATCAAAGAGGAAGTCATAGTGGTGAACTGTAAATGGGTCAAACACTAAACATGCAGTGCGTTGCAAAATGATATGGTCATAACCGCTTTTGATAAACATTTTAACAAGTTTAATAAATTATGTATGAATGTGATTATGACCAAGGATCTTAAGACGTTTGTAATTCACTTCTACATAGAAGTCAGGCGATGAGAGTCCTTGTCGCAGACAATATACCTGAACTCAATAACTTACTAATACTTTTATTTAAGTTGCAAAATAAAATAATATAACTCTACAATGCAAGCACAATGAAATACAAGAACAAATGGTTTCTTTTTTCATACTCTTCTTGCTAGTACAACATTATAATACAATTATTAAACAGCTTGCCCTACCAATTAAGGGGGACATATTTTATGTTGCAACCACTGAGTTTGAAATCTCATAATAATCGCTATTTTGTGTTCTTATTTTGCACTACCTGATGCAGCATTAATAGTAAAAAAAGAGACCTGTACAATACAAATCCATATTTGACTGTAAACTGTATAATAACAGTATATTATTATTATTTTATCCGTTTCTGATGGTGATTAAAATTGCGCTGAAACTCGACCAAGCAGGTCGGTGAGCTTAACTGCGTTTGACAGTTTAATCAATAATGTTTACATCAGCTATAAAAACCGTATAAATACTAAGTGATCAATACAGATTAATAACTCAAAGATGACGTGTCAGTTTTACAAATTTACATTTCATTATTTCTCATAATAAGCGTATTCGTGATCACGCGACGACACCCACTACAAATAAGATGTAACCCTTAATCCTATCAATAGATAAAGCCAGAAATGGATAATTATCATGTGCAGGCGTCAGCACAAATAACAAGTTCAAACAGTGATCATGAATGAAGCTGTAGTTTTTTGTCAATACTAAATTTGAGGGCAGAGTGCTGTCATGTCGCTTTATCGTAAAGTGAAGTGTTACTTAAGATCTACTAAACACACTTAACGGGCCGCATCCGTCTTCCATACTTAACCCTTAACCCGCTACATATGTATAATGCACTGTTCTTTCTTTGAATTAAGAACATTCCATTTATGTGACAAAGGTTTTTTTTGGGAAATGACTGATCAGCAGGCGGACATTGTAAACCTTTACAATGGATGCAAATACTATAATAGTCGTGCTTAGCGGCTTAACGGTTAACTACATTATTCTCTTTATGGTAGTTGTGGTTGCCGTCGAGATAATTCAATCTCGGAAACTAAGATGACTTTTAAGCCCTTAAACGTTTAGATACATATTATGACACATATTTTTGCTGCTTCGAATTAAAGTCATGATAATGCTCTTACGCGCCATTCTACATAATTTCTTTCGCGTTATTCTATTTTTTATTACTTCGTAACATTTCCGATTTTAAAGGGACTGGAGGTGATCTGAAAGAGAGATTGGTGTCAATCAAAATACAAATGGTATATATGGTTCATATGAAACGTGCATATGCATTAATTTAAGCTGTGTATGTTACCTTTGGTTAAATTACTGTTTCTGCAAACGTTTGGTCTGGAAAACTCGACGACTCAACTTGTTTATATTACTCAATCAAAAAAGAAAGTATAAAAATGGGTTATATTGCAAATCAATTAAGGTATTTTGACTACACAACGATAATTTATGAGAGTCTTAAAGCATCATATGAATTAATATTAATGATTATACGAGAGGCGCCCCACTTATATTTGAACACTTTTACTGTGTAACTGAATCAACTATCTTGAAATTCTCGCCGAATATGTTGATTGTAATGTCAAGTCTAATGATTCCTTCGATAAGAAACATTATGACATGCACTATTATGTGCTTCCCAATGTTGCTGCATCCGTATTTTTGAAAATGGGTAGAGAATGACATTTTGAAGCAAAAATCGTCAATTATAAAAAATAACTGCAATACAAATTTTAACACAAATGCTTTTAAAATATCGTTAAAGGTTATAGTAATCCGATATGTCCATGCCTGAACGTAGAAAAGTGTAATTTGCATTTTTTTTTAATTTGTCGATTTTCAAGATTTTAGCGAACATTAACATGAAATTCAACTACGAAAATGACTAAATTTACGAAAGCGTCTAGTTAAAAACATTAACTGCAGGCATTTTTGTGACTTCCTCCGCTATAAAAAACAAGTTTCATAAGTTTCTCAAAAGAAAAGATAGAAAAATATATAACTTAAAATTTAGGGTCAAAACACACACATTTGCAAATAATGATAAAAATAATATATTTGTTTACAAAATATATCTTTATAAGGTATACGATATACATATATGATATACATCAACAATAACTGTTCATGTTTTTATATCACAAAATATGATAAAAACAGTTATTTTGGTTAATTTATAAAATTATCAGTAACACAGGAGGAAAATTTTCCTATTATCTGTCAATGTTTCAATATTGCGATAAAAAGTCGAGCTTTTAATTCAGCATCTATATTTTTGTCTTAAAATAAAACATACGATCATATTTAAATTATAAACACAGGTTTAAACAATTATGATATGCATTTAGTGCAATTATTTGGTTTAAGGTAAAACTCCACGGCAACAGCAACATATAGGCTTCAAATTAGAAAATGGTGTACACCTTATTCAAAATGCAATTCAAAAAGGACCGCGTGAAATTGGATATTATTTTTAAATGCATACGTTCTAAATGACAGTTTCACATCATTAAATCACGTATTTTTCATGAAAATCACTTCCCCTGAAAAAAACCACCTTAAACAAAAGTGTTCAAATATAAGTGGGGTGCCTCTCGTACATCAAACACGAGTGTTCTAGTTGTTCAGACACAACTATTACTTAAACAAAAATTAAACCATACGGAACATGGGACCTAGATGAGTGCATGTCATACTGAAACGCGTTATTATGGCTGTATTCGTATTTTGATTGACACGTTTTAAATGTACAGCGGAATTTACTAAACTTTGCACTGTTATGTTCTTTTTTTTTCCTGAGAATCGATATATTGTTTTGTTTTGGTTGATATCATATTATTGTACATACGTTTAAGACGGAGTATTCCGAAGGCGAAGAATTGTATCCTAACTAACTTGACTGTCAATTCAGATCATTATCGACTTTAGGATGAGTTAGCAAAGAAATTTGTCGCAATACTTTTATGAGTAGCTTTTCTTATAACATGACTTATAAGGCCTTAAAAGTGAGTAGTCTTAATGGCTGAAGATAAAATCGCGACTGAACTATTTCGACGGCAGCCACATGCCGTAATAGCTCATAAGTCAATGTGATAATTACCAACCTAATATCAGCACGGAGCGTGTTACAAGTTTTGCTTTCTCGAACAGTATATGCGTTTGATCTTACTTCGAGAATCTTTTTCCAAATTCACTTGTACCTGGTTTTGTTTGATCAATTTTTCAACATTATAACATACTGTGGCATATGCCCCTGAAGATTTGAGTAGATATTAAGACGCTCGTATGATAGTTGCAACATTAGTGCTACTTCCGATGCATTTCAGTTATAAAGGGTCTGAAAACCTGTTAGTTATTTCATGATAGGGTTTAATTGAGGAAAGGCAATCGATGTGTTTTAACTGAAATGGTATTTAATGACAAGTATGACCGTTATTAGATGTAAAGTGATACAAAGTAGAGAGGTATGATATCAGCTGTAGCAATTGTGACAAACAAAAGTATCAATACATGGTGGCATGGAATATTGCATTTTCAACGTATTTCATAACATTTAGAACATTTAGTCGTACGGTCTTTTTTAGTATCTTATTGAATTTAAAATCGATGATGTAACAAAAGCTCACCGTTAATTAATGTATTCACACATTGTGTTTAGGTAAGTGCAAATGTTCCGTAAACTATTGAATGTTTATACTAATATGGTCTTCGGTATATACATTGTTAAAGGTTTCAACTGAGCAAGATATGTCAGATGCATTGCAAATGAATGGGGGTTTACCAGATGCATTCACAATTACTAAGCCTCTGTGTCTATTCGTCTGTACAACACATAGGTCGAATCATGTACCATAGAGGTCACCAATCATACTACCCACATAGCTATCCTCCATGGTAGAGAGGTTAACGACGCTGCGTTGTAAACCTTGTCGCCACTTACCACTGCGGGATTGAATCCCACTGGGAGCTCATCTTGTAAGTGAGAAAGCGTCGATTTTTACGGATGGCGGAAGGTATACAGTACTGCTTCTACCCAGGAAAATAGGGTGGTCTGCCTCTACCACAAACAAATCGACTGTCATATATGGCCTTACATGTACTAATAAATGACGTAAACACTATTCAAACAATCAAAGCTATCCACATACGTCACCAACCACATATGTAGCTAATTGCATAGCTATCCACACAGGTCGTAAAACACACACATTATGAAATAAGAGTCCTGTATTCGCTCCATATCATAGAAATGATACACAAGTTGGTCTAGCGACCATAGTATCCCGTTTGAGTATTTATCGCATATACAATTAAAATCCCCTGCTGTATCAGATCATAGACTATAAGACTAACATTAGCTAATGATGACAAGTTATAGTATCGCCTATGAAGTAAAATTCCTATTCACTCATCAGATCATAGAATATCGTACCAAATACCAAAACATAATTGTGTTGATACGGCGTATATTATAGCGCCTAAAACATGAGAGCAAGATACTATTTCTTCGGCAGAGACAATAACCAGCTAAAGCATTTTCCTATTGTCACATCTTTCTTCAGTTATTTTGTACCATGTGTATTCTTGGTTATATTAGAATGACCAAACGTTGGGGCGGGGTTAAGTCGGTTTTTCATTGCAAAAATAAGGACCCGGTTTTCCCGTCATTAGGTATTTTATATTACTAGGCAATATCTATCAAAAAACAACAACAACAACAACACAATGAAACGGAGTCTGATACATTATTCTCTAGTTTGTATTAATTGCTTTCGAAGGATACCCGTTACTGTATTTATTGATATCCATTTTTTTTTTAACTTTGTACAATCTCGAACACACCTACCTACCTAAGTACCTAAGTCAATTATAAACTCCAACAAACTGATAACAAAGTATCAAAGTGGAATCCGGCGCTAACGAGGCACAACAGACAATCTCATTTGAATCGTTTATTAGGAAAGCTTTCATAAA
The DNA here is from genome assembly GCA_037043455.1 of Cyrtodaria siliqua. NCBI lineage: Eukaryota > Metazoa > Mollusca > Bivalvia > Adapedonta > Hiatellidae > Cyrtodaria > Cyrtodaria siliqua. The sequence goes on from JAWPHD010000939.1 coordinate 121,453, forward strand.
AAAGGAACATCTAGTCGCTGTATTTTTTGACTTGGAGAAAGCTTATGATACTGCATGGAAGTACGGTATCATGAATGATCTTCATGACCTTGGTCTTAGAGGCCGATTACCCATTTTTATAGAGAAATTATTAGATGATAGGCAGTTTCGTGTCCGAATGGGTTCAACCCTCTCTGATATTCATGAACAGGAGATGGGTGTTCCATAGGGCAGCATACTCTCTGTCACGCTTTTTAATATAAAGATTAACTGTATAGTAAAATGCATCAATCCAGGTGTGGATTGTTCTCTATATGTTGACCACTTTGTTATCGTGCAAAAAACATGAATACTATTCAGAGACAATAACAACAATGTCTCAATAAACTTCAGACCTGGTCTGATGAAAATGGTTTTAAATTTTCTAAATCTAAAACCAACTGTATGCACCTTTGTCAACTACGCAAACATCACGAAGACCCTCATCTAACACTGGACGATTCACCTTTACCAGTAGTGGATGAGACAAAATTCCTAGGTCTTATTTTTGACAGTAATTTAACGTTTATACCACACCTTAATTACGTGAAGGCCAAATGCCTTAAAGCTCTTAACTTACTTAAAGTTGTTGCAAACACTAATTGGGAGCAGATCGAAAAGTCCACTTACAGATCTCTTATCAGATCCAAGCTGGACTACGGCTCAATAATATATGGATCGACTCGCAAGCAATACTTGTAGATTCTAGATCCTATACATAATCAAGGATTACGACTCGCCTTAGGAGCCTTTCGTACATCATCAGCCGATAGTCTATATGTTGAAGCTAATGAACCATCACCGTCCCATTGACAGGAACAAATTAGCCCTTCATTATAACATTAAATAATAATCTAACCCTTCAAATCCAACTTTCAATACTGTTTTTTAATCCTAATTATAAACCTCTTTTTGATCGAAAACCGAAGGCCATTCGGCCATTTGGTTTTCGTATTAAACCAAAATTAAGAGTCACTGAAATCGACCTAAATTTGATTGCCAAGTACAAAGTACCACATATTCCTCTATGGACTTTGGAAACACCAACAATTATTTTTGATTTTGTAATAATAACAAATCCATTACAGAACCTATTATCTTTCAAAGCAAATTTAATGAAATTAAATCGAAATAAGTAACTTTCAACATATATACACAGATGGTTTTAAAGATGGAGGCAAGGTAGCTGCAGCAGCTGTTGTTCACAAACATAGCATAAAGAGCCGCCTGCCTGAAAAGGCCTCAGTCTTTTCAGCTGAACTTAAGGCAATTGAACTTGCCTTAAATTGTATTCAGGAATCTGATGTAATCTTTACTGATTCCCTTTCATCTCTTCAGTAATATGAAACATGATAATCCTCTTAAAGTTGATAATGTTATTATTTTCTGCTGGTTTCCAAGCCATCTAGGAATACGTAGTAATGGTAGAGCTGATAGTGCTGCTTAGGCAGCATTATGTTTACATATATCTAATGCCAAATTACCTTATATTGATTTTAAAAGGTGTATCAACACATATATTCGTAACTCTTGACAAGCCGCTTGGGACTTGTCGGTGAACAATAAACTCCATTCCATTAAACCGTTACTCGGAGAATGGCGTCCTTCTAGTAGACCGATTCGTCGAGAGGAAGTTGTCCTAGCCAGGTTCAGGATAGGGCATACACGCTGTACTCATTCATATTTATTACAAGGTGAGCAGTTGCCAGAATGTATACCCTGTTTTGCACCGTTAACGGTCAAACATATCTTGTTGAAATGTGTAGACTTTGATCCTATGCGACAAAGATACTACACAGTTAATACTTTGAAAGAGTTATTTGATACTATATATTTTAGTCTTGTTTTAGATTTCCTTAAAGAAATCAGACTTTATATTTTCCTATATATATTAACCCGTTGGCGGGCATTTGTTGATTTACATATATACATAGTTTATATTGCTAACATATCATCCCTTATTTGTAGATAGTTTAATCTTTATACGTTTACATTATTTTTAATTACTACTTCATTCCTTCATGTTTTTGCGCGCAATATGACCTATGTATGTGTCGACGTGCCGTAAAACACCATTCATTCATTCATTCAATTAGAAACTATTGCTTAAAGCCGAAAGAAGATGTGATACAATAGAAAGCCTGACGAAGACAACGTGACTTACTGACAGAGGAATAATTAAGATTAGAACAAACATAATTATTTTGACAGTGTTCATTAACGTAAATAAGTTTCCATATTTTGCAGCTCAATGCTCTCAGTGTGACTTCCGATTCGTTTCCATGCTTAAGGCTAGAAATTATTGTGTCATTCTATTCTTCATACGTTCAGTGACAAATACCTTCCTGTGGAAGCATACAGACAACACGGATTGTCACAATGGTTTATGGAATGTATAGTGAAGGCACCAACGTGACAAAAGCTTGGCGACACAGGCTTTTGATATGTGATTTCGCTGACCGCACAAACACAGCGAGAATAACTCTTAGCGCTCTTAAAGGAAGCACCAATGCTGACATTATGTAGGAAGCTGTCGTGTGTAAAGGATGTATTAGGGCTGGAGTGATAAACATTTATTTTACAATAATACATATGACGTAGTTATACGCACTAAAATGTATATCTAAAGAAATATAAAAAGATCGGACAGGGAAAGTAGCATTCAAGGTGGACAGTCAACCACAAGACACAGAAACAAACACGCAAACAGACAAACAAAACGGCAAAAGCAATAATAAATGCAAACGACATCACAAACACAAAAGGGTTGACAATAGGGCTACCGCCTTGGAACGGTCAGTGGCAAAGTAGGCCACTGGAAGTTTAAACCGGTTCTAGGGTGCACCAAACCTCACACTTACCCTACTGTCATCCCATTAAAACAGGACAGTGTAAATAAAGATATCCCCGCCATGATATAATCTGTAACCAACAAGGCAGCACTAAACCATCACTAAGCTTTCCGTTCTTTAAGAAAATGTATACGTTATTAAATATATATTCTAACACGTTTTTCATATACACAAAGAAGAGAGACAGCTGTATGTTATTCTACGATAAAATACAGCTGTTCCATTAATTCCCCGCGTATATTTCATCCGTTGAAGCGCCGCGTTACATGACGTCACTTGTTAAATACACGTCACGAAGACAAACTCAACAGTAATTGTAATGAAATGTTAATTACAACAAACGTGCCATGCTCCCAAACCGTGCACACCCCCGGTATAAACCCATCATATGCATCAGTACATATAACATTAATAAGCATCTTGAACAAGTTGATAACGTTTGACGTCATACAGCGCAAGCTATATGACGTAAGCAATGACTTAATTGTTTGTCACGTGACTAGTAGTGTATTGAAACGCAGAGCTTTGCATACGGGGGCGCCCAATGGAACAGCCTGCAAACATAACAGCCTGATTACCTTGACCTCCGAGATAACATATAGTGCCCCAACAAAAGCGTAAACAATGGGGTTATTGTTGTGTTAGAATCGAAATAATAAATACGTACCTGTATTTTATCGGTGAATAAAATACAGTTAGTCGTTCGGATGCGAGTAATTAAATCACTCGTGCTAACGCACTCGTGATTTAATTACTACGCATCCGAACTCCTAACTGTATTTTATTCACCGATAAAACACAGGTACTCATTTATTATTTCTTAAACAGGACATTACTTTAAGGTGAAATATTGTCTTCTTTGAACATTAAAGTTAGCTAGACTCATGGTAAACATAATAAGAATTGATCTAATTAAATTACACCAACATGTATGAAAACACCTTGACATTTTTGGTTTAACTATTTTATAAAACGGATGGAAACGAGTCCCAATTGTTCATTGACACAACATATCTTCAATATTTAGTATCGTGTATTAGAATTACTCGTTTATTTCTTTTTAACCTTTTTAACAGATTGCCGAGACAAATAAATTAGAAATGTTAATAATTGTCTGTAAGTCATACTGAGGTTCTTAGTTATGTAACCAAAGGTAATTTCACATCATACTGTGATTGTCAGTCATTAAACTAAGGGAAGTAACACACGCTACTGAGGTTTCTTAGATCAATCATTTAAGGGAAGTAACTACACAGTCCAACATACAGTGGTCTCAAAACTCCTCAGAATTGAGGAACACATTAACAGCTAGATCACAGCATGAAGCCATGTTATAACTGACCTGTTCATGCCAAGAGTAATTGATAGCAATAAAAAAGCAATAAATAAGATACCAGTAACTGATCAGCCCTCAGGCCACTTGCCACATGTGTTGATGTATATAAAAACATTGCTCTATTTTAGAAGTTAATGAAGTAATCCTATTATTTTGGACAGTAATTTTAAACAAAGCTCTTACAAAGACCTGTTGCAACTACAATGACAAGAAAGTAAATTTTCTTTTTCCAACCAGATGTAATTATGCTATTAATTGGGGGAAAAAAGTAATATAACTAAAAGAAGTGACACATCAAATATGTTCAGTTGCATTTAAAGGGTAGCACACGGCAATCTTGATTTATTTAAAATGTGACACATCCCGTTAGTGTTTCTGTTTAACTTGCATATTTGTAAATACTTATTTATAATTATATATTTGCAGAGTCCCAAAGTGTTTGTACATATTACTAATTGTTGATTATATTGCACCATTATTATATTTAAACCTTGTAAAATAACGAAGAAAAAATCCAAATTGTGTATTACTTTTTTTTAATCGTATGCAATAAATCGACGTGGTAATATACTTCAAGATTGCCTAGTGCCCCTTTAAATACTACATTGATACAGTTGTATGAGAGGATTAAGTAGTGCAATGACCGTGTTTCTTGCAATTTTTCATTCTTTGTTCTTTACAATGTATTTATTGCATCTTCTGTTCTGCAATTGGTGAGTGAGCGAGCGAATAAATGAGTGAATAGGGATGTATGGGAGGAGGTAGGAAGAGAGGGGGGAGTGAATGAGTTTGTGGTTAGTGGGTGATTGCGTGCGTGTGTGTGGAGGGGTGGGGGAGGGGAGAGTTGTGGGAGTGAGTGAGTCAAGGTTTATGAGATACCCACACTTTTTAAAAGTTGTTTAGAAGAAATGTATCAAATTAAATGTAATAAAATAGATCTAAGAATAGCTCTGTCCCTTTGCTTAGGTGGGAATGACTTCTTTCCAAAATGTCAGCAGATTTCACACGAGACTGTCATGAAAATTGCAATGGAAAACACACAATTTAGACATAATCTTTTCAATATTCAAGAAAATGTTGTTTTGAACATGGAATGTTTTAAGCATTTCTTCAAAACCATTTATTGCCCGAAGCGATATCAAGGTAAAAACTTAACATATGACAATGTAAGGGCTCTTACGATTGGAAAGTCTGAAGACAAGTCTCAGACAGGGTTGACCCGAATAGGTGGTTACCTCCAGAATCTGCAATTGAGAAGCTTGGAGAACTTTTCGAGCTTCAAATAAAATATCTGGACACAGCCGGAAAGCATGATGCAACAATGCCCAATTTTATGGAGAGTAGCTGCCTGGTGAAAAACAGTTCTGGTGAAGTAGAGTACAACTTTCGGACCAGAATCACATTTCAAGTCACTGGAAGAACTGCCATTGCCACAGACGGCAAAAACCTCAAGACGACAGTTACACTCAACACCTCAACAAGGTGCACGGAGGAAACGTCAGTTAACATCAACTTCCAAAAATTAACCAAAACATGTGGGAACCTGAACATTTACAGAAGTATTAAAGTATTGCTAAAATTACAACCTGATGTTTGTACATATTCCTACAGGTACATTAATAATACTAGTAGATACCTGTCCTAGATAAGAAGTTGCAATTATATTTATCATAAATAACATGCATTGTAGCATGGTCACTGAACATTCTCTTTGTAATAGCACAGGTGTAAATCGTCTAAGTAATAGATAGAGTATGGTTTCATTGAGTTGGTTCATTTAAACATCGAGATGGGCGTAGCCCATCGAGGTGTTTAAATTAACCAACGAGATGAAACCATACTCTATTTGTTTTGTAGCATGTCCATTTAAGCTCTATTTCAGTTATTCTAACTGTTATTCTCACTGTTATTCTCACAGTTATTCTGACAGGTCTTATTTTCAATTAAACGATTTACACCTATGTCTGAACGAAGCATGGTCACAGACAATTCTCTTCGTTCAGACACAGGTGTAAATCGTTTAATTGAAAATAAGACCTGTCAGAATAACTGTGAGAATAACAGTGAGAATATGAAATAGAGCTGAAATGGACATGCTACAAAACAAATAGAGTATGGTTTCATCTCGTTGGTTAATTTAAACACCTCGATGGGCTACGCCCATCTCGATGTTTAAATGAACCAACTCAATGAAACCATACTCTATCTATTACATAATACCTGTCAAAATAAAAGGTGTACTACAACTACCAGTTATTGGAAGTTAGAGTATGGCAGGGAGCTGAAATGGACATTCTACAAAACAAATAGAGTATGGTTTCATCTCGTTGGTTAATTTAAACACCTCGATGGGCTACGGTATTTGATTTTATTGAAGAATAACTCTCGACCTTCCGTTACCTTATTCATATAATTATTGCGTCGCATAACATTACTTATAAATAGGATCTTAATTGAGTCCCTGTTTAATATTGAATTCATTAAACAAATTGCTATAAAACATGCTATTATGCATACCAAACTGAACGCCAAAAAACAACATGCGATGATTAAACTAGTGTATTTTCTATTTGAAAATATTTCTTTTTCTATACTACAAATCACTTTAAATGTATATTGCATTTATATTGTATATGTATATGTTTGCCTTTAGAAACTCTCAATAGACATGTTGTCAGAATAATTATATTTGTATGGAAATGGACTGTTATTGTACAATTAACTTGCATTTTCACTTTTGTTTATGAATACTGACACAGTATATATAAAATAAATAGTAATTTTTTATTTAGTGTTGGACTCAATCTTTACAAGCCCAAAATATGTGAATGTCTAACTCTCATTCTAATGGATACAACTGATAACATTTGTGTTATAAATAGACAACTCAGAGATGGTCTGCCACACTCTCATTTAATGGCTATCAATTACCCTGGTGATTAACAAACTAGTGATAATATCTAACCTCATGCTGTGCTCATGCAGTGCAGTGGCCAGCAAAAATTAGAAGTTTTAGACCACTGTATGTTGGACTGTACATGTGATACTTAGGATTCATCAGTCATAATCGTATAACCAAGGGAAGTAATTTAACTAAGGCAGGCAATTACACATCCTTAAGTAATACAACTAAGGGAAGTTACTATTGATGTGACTGAGGGTTCTTAAGTCATTTAAGGGTGGCAATTACACATGCTCTGAAAATCAATAATCATATAACTAAGCAAAGCAGACAAGTGATTGTGGTTTTCTTAAGTAATACAACTAAGGGAAGTAACTGCACTTGTGACTGAGGGTTCTTAAGTCCTTTAACGGAGGCAATTACACATGATTCTGAACATCCCTAAGTCATATAACTAAGAAAGCAGAGAAGTTATTGCGGTGTATGTGTCTCAACTTATTCGTTTTTCAAGAGCTTGTACTCGAGTTGAGGACTTTAATATTCGTAATCTTTGTATAACTAAAAAGCAGGGTTACCGTTACCATAAACTTCGTAAAACCTTTGCAAAATGTTATTATCGTAACCCGATCTTCTTTCCAAATATAAAAGTAATTTAAGGACTCTTCTGCGACAATTGTCTTTTTGTATTATATTTACCCGAGCATATTTGTGTTTTACTTATATTGCTTATTGATGCTGCCTTGTTGGTTAGAGATTAGATCATGGCGTGGATTTCTTTATTTACACTGTCCTGTTTTAATGGTAAGTGGGTAAGTGTGGTAACTAGGGTAAGTGTGGGGTTTTATGCACCCTAGAACCGATTTAAACCCCCAGTGGCCTTTGTTGCCACTGACCGTTCCAAGGCGGTAGCCCTATTGTCAACCTTTTTGTGTTTGTGATGTTGTTTGCATTGTTTATTACTTTTGCCTCCTTTGTCTGTTTGCGTGTTTGTTTTTGTGTTTTGTGGTTGACTGTCGTCCTTGAATACTGCTTTCCCTGTTCGATATTTTTTTATCCTTCTTCTTAAGTGATACAACTGAGGGAAGTGACAACACGAATGAGGGTTATTAAGTGATAAAACTACAAGAAGTAACTACACGTGTTTGGGAGGGTGCAATTACCATACAGAAAATGCTTCATGAATTGTCTGCAATAAACGCACAGTATACTATATTACTGACACAGCTACCTTTGATGTTTGTCTGCAGTCTTGTCTTGTCGTGTCCTCAATGGTTTGTTCTCTTGTTGCTCTGGCTTCTGCCAAGTCACTGAGTACCTTCTTGATGGCTTTCTAGGCTATTGCTTTTTTTTAAATTTATATATACACGAGGTTTGTATTTTATTTATATTGCCTATTAATGCTGCCTTGTTGGTTAAAAAATAGTTGATGGCGGGGATTTCTTTACTTACACTGTTCCGTTTTGTTGGGATGAGAGTAAGGTAAGTGCGAGGTTTAGTGCACCCTCACCCTAGAACCTGGTTTAAACTCAACGGCATTTCTTTGCCACTGGCCGTTCCGTCTTATTTGGCATTTTATTCATCTTTAAAGTTGTTCTTTTTTTCTGTGTGTGTTTGTGGTTTACTGTCGTCCAAGAATGCTACTTTTTAGATCTACTTTTAGTATAAGGACGTTTCATATAAAAATCATATAAAAAAAGAGCAAAACGCCGATGCTATGCGGGACAATGTCAATATCAGTGGACCTTGTTGCATTTCGAACGCTTTGTCCAAGTCCCCACATACGTTGTGTCTTGTGCTATTGGTTAAATTTAAGTATATGTTTTATTGCTATACTAAGAGCGTCACCCAACTGTTCCGTTTTCTTTGTATAAAATAAACACGAAAATAACACCGACTTTCTATTATAAATCCCCGCCCTTGAGATGATCGGCTGGCACAAAATAAATGGCTGTCGTACAAATCTATTACATAGCTGTAGCTCTGAGATTGACACACGCTAGTTTAACTAATGTATTTTCCTCAAACCTAGCTTTAGATCGATTGCCATTTATTGAACACTAAACGGTTAGAAAATAACCAAATTGTACACTTCCGAATGCTACATGTTGTAATTATTATATTACATCGTTTTCTTAGATAAGAACATTTTAGAATAAAACTAAATAAGCAATAAATAACGCGTTTTTAGTTAACATTTTCTATCCCGATAATTTTGTGTGATTGTGACTATGTATCATCAACATCATGTGTATTGTTGATTTTATGCATTACGTGGTCCCGCCTTAATTCCATTACGCGATAGGAAAGGTTATATTAGCGGGATTTTATAACGGATATTTTGACAAAAAAACAAGTTTAAAAAAAATGTTTACTGAAAAAATGCGATAAGCGGTTTAAAATTACTTATTAAATGTTTCAGTTTTACAATATGCCAACCTTTTAAGATGAAATTAAGGTTATATTTCATACCCAAACCAACCCCGTTTCCCTTCTTGGAGAAGGGATGGATTTGGTATCAAAGTTAATACTCGGACCACGTAATGATTCAATGTCATTAAAACAAATAGCATGTTTATGTTGCATTCAGACACGTCTAGATAGTGCTATGACAGTATATAAAAAGGCATCGTGAGATTGATGTTTGCTTAGTAGTTCAGTATAAAATGAAATTAAAAGAAACATTGTGAATATATTGGATGCCTTTGAACTGAAATATATATTGCGAGAGGATTTCTATTAAAAAGTATTGTGCTCATCTATAATAAAAATGATAATGGATTATTTGGACTATAGTGGCGAAATAAACCAGGAAAGACTCAAAGTAAATTTGGATTAAAGAGACACTTGACCCTTTGGGTTAAAGGGACACTGGAGAGGATCTTATTTATGTGTATTCCATAAGTGAATACTTTTCTTGTAATATTTAAATAAATGTATTGATTATATTTAAAAAAGTTGTTGTTTCTAGTTTTGCCCCTCCCTTTTCGGTACATTTTACCCGTATTATAAGATAAATGCACAATAATTGCACTATGATGTGCTGACCATATCCAGTTGTGTAAGGTAAAACTATATTATATTGTTCTATGCAGGCCCGTTGGCTTCCTGTAAAATGCGCAATGTATACTCTTTTTTTCACTGCGTATTTCTCTAAATTTTAAAACAAGGCAACGGACCAATCCGATTGGAGCACACATAGTTCCATATGTGAATCCAAATGGGAACAAGTTTACAGGTTTGATCGCTTGCAAGAGAGGCTAAGTAGATTTTAAATCATGACTTGCATAATGTATCACTTAGACGAGACAGAGTTCTACGTTTAAGAGCTCTAGGCGAGACAATACTAATATGACATTGTAAAAGATTGCACCAGATGTGTGTTAAAGTCGTATTGGTTTTATTGGTTTTTGATCATATATTAAAATATCTTATAGTATCTCGCATCCTATCAAAGTACAGAATATAGATTTCGTGTTTTATTATATTGGTTAAGCATATTGTTGACCGAAATGATGGTAGCGGCATCAATACTTGGTTTAAGGCAGCTGTGCGACACGTGTGTGCATTTGAGTTGGTCAGTTACATAAATACAGCCATACATTTAATATCTGATGTGCTGTTTACTGAGAATATACACCTAAGTCGTAGTCGGCATTTCATCATTCTGTATTATTTGTCCAACAAGCTCATTAAAAAGACCGGTAGCGCTGATTCTGTTGTCATGCATAAGCCATATGGCTGCTATTTATGAGTATAATTTATGTCTGATCAAAAGCTGAATTACATACTGGTGTCACAAGAGATTGAATGCTGGCCACATTAGCGGCAATAAGTCAGGAACCATGTGGCGGTCTGGACAGATTCTCACGGCTGTTGCCGCGAGAGATTATGTATAAAATGGGCCCGCTCCGTGTTCCGAGGGAGTCTATAGGCAAGTCTTGAGTTGAAGTCATTTCTATGTTTTAGGCACTTTTAAGCTTGCAATCACCAGTCCGCTAGACTCATGTTTTGGCAGTTTGAGTTCTGTTACATTTAACTGTTAGAATTAGGACAAATTTAAATAGGACTGTACTTTGATAAGAGATACGTTTTAGGTTGATTTATTTTGAATTAGTTCATACAATTAAATTGGTGACTGGAAAGTGTGTGTTGTGACGTTTATAAAGCCCTGACTTAAACACATATGTGCTTTTAAGTCTAATTCTAGTGTTACCAGTTTGTATTTCCATTTTCATTGTCCAACAGTGAGTGCTTTTAATTCATTTCAGTTAATCATTATGTTAATAATGTCTGTTATAGAAAATCATACATATCAAATAATGCGTATCATTATATAAAGTGCATGCATAAAAAGGTGAATTGTTATCCACCACTTAATTTGCATATTTGCAAATCATATTGATTCATTTCTAAAATGATCCAAAATAGGTTTTATAACGATTGCTAGTTTTTATTTTTCCGATATTTAAATATTTACATGCAACTTTAAAGTAAAAAAAAATGACATTGAATAGATAAATCTAAATTTAATGCTAGATACACACGGCAATATGGCTATGCGTCTGTTTTAATTAGCTGCTCATAGGGAGGAAGAACGATATTTCATTCTGCAATAAAAGTAGTTGATATTGCAACACGTTTGCCAAGTTTGTCATTGCATGTGTCGATGACTTCTGAAAACGAACAGTATATCACTGACAATGTATTAAGCATCAAAATAAACTTGAGACGATCTGGAAAGGTTATGGCTGTCATTTCAAATACATATATAACGTGTTTCATTATCAAATAAATTGTTCAAAATGGTTCCTTGCATTTAATTGCTATTTATGACAAGGTTTAGTCTGCAAAACCTAAAAAGGCGTTTTGTCATGGTAGTAAACAATTATATCTATTCATATGAATATAAGATAAATAAAAAGTTCGGACCGGGAAAGTAGCATTCAAGGAGGACAGTCAACCACAAAACACAGAAACAAACACGCAAACAGTAAAACAAGAAGGCAACAGCAATAATAAATGCAAACGACATCCCAAACACAAAAGGGTTGACAATAGGGCAACCGCCTTGGAACGGGCAGTGACATAGAAGGCCACTGGGGCTTTAAATCGGTTCTAGGGTGCATCAAACCTCACACTTACCCTACTGTCATCCCATTAAAACAGGACAGTGTAAATAAAGAAATCCCCGCCATGATCTAATCTCTAACCAACAAGGCAGCATCAATAGGCAATATAAGTAAAACACAAATATGCTCGTGTAAATATAATACAAAAAAACAATAGCCTAGAAAGCCACAATGAAGGTACTCAATGACTTGGCAGAAGCCAGAGCAGTAAGAGAATAAACCATTAAGGGCACGACAAGAAAGATCATAGACAAACATCAAACGCCACCGTCCCAATGGGCTTTAGGTAGGCGTCATCATAGGGTCCACAGTCTGTCCGGTCATCGTACAATTAAAGAGGAAAGCATAGTGGCGAACTGTAAAAGGGTCCAACCTCCAAGCATGCAGTACGTTGCAAAATGATAGGGTCATAACCTCTTTTGATAAACTTAAGTTGTATTCACAAAACCTGAATTTCTAATAGCATTAAAACATCATATGAATTAATATAAGCTTTAATGAGTGATAAAAAATCGCTGAGCCGTCGAGTTTTTGAGACCAAACTGTTTCATCATCAACAATAATTATTAAATATAAAACTGCAACACATTGTCATGATGATGGTTGTATCTGGATTGACACCCATCGATATGGCATCCAATACATTTTACTATGCTTATATTTCCGATTACTGCATGTTGTTATGTATGCGCGTTAAGATTAGGTTTCCCTATACATTGTCATTCTATAGATTTGAATAATTATTTCTTAATGCATTATAAAAAGCATGATAAGTATCCGACAACAGACATAGTCATAACGATTTTTTCACATAGCAGGATCGACACAGCACCACACACATCTGGAGAAAGGACACCCACTGACCACGCAGATACACATGTACAATAACGCATTCAAGTAGATAGAAGTAAGTATAAATGTCAAGGAGAAAATGTATCATTCACAGAATACCGTCAACCAAAACACGCATACAGAACAAACTGCAATTACAAGAAAAGTGCACAGTATGCAACGACACAACATAAACTGACTGATAATAGGGATACCGTCTTGGAAGGGTCCACAATCAAACATGCAAACAGGGATTCTTCATGTGGCACATAGGGGGTGACTTACAACCTTCAACCTTCAAACTTACACACAGCACAACATGCAAGTTAATTGGATATGAAATTAATGGTATGTTTTTGTACACATATACTATAACAGTATATTATAATATGCACTGAAATAAACAGTTTTTTAATACGATGCAAAAATATTGAATCATCCAGCTACTCTTTCAAGTTGACGAATTGATATTGAAACATACGTGTTCGTCTTGCAATAATAATATAGAACGTTGATCAACTAAGATGGCAATCTTAACAAATGTATATATAAAATATATAAAGCATTACAATTCATGTCTCGATTTATTAATCCAGTATCACTTTAACTTTAAGCCTGTTTGCATAGGTTAAACAAAACGAAGAGTTTTTTCTTCGTTATTCTACCATAGGTTTAAATATATGTTTGATGCAATATGATCAACAGTTAGAAATATGCAGAACCAATTTGCTTGATACCTTTTTTATAATTACTATATAACAGGCAAGTTATGTAAAAAAAACTAACGGGTCGCCGCGAGTTTAAAAAGAAATTCACGGTTGCCGTGTTTCCCTTTAAACTGTATTGATCGCAAAAAAAACAACACAAGTCGATACTGCCTTTTGATATTCCAAAGACTGACGTTTTGAGGTTGAGGCGTTTCATCTAAGATGACAGAATCCATTCCAATAAGACAAAAATAATATTTTATCAATACTCTTTATTATCAACATGTTTTAGTGTATGATAAAATAGGCACACATTGAGCACTATCATCCCTGAAAGTATCAATATTTTCTATTATATTATCAATCTAACATAACTATAGTATGACACAGGCCTATGGTTGTCTTAATGTAGCCACTCTGGTATGACTGAGCTATTGTTAGAAGCCACGTTAAACCCCATACATACCACATGAAGCGTCCCCATACATACCACATGAAGCGTCCCCATACATACCACATGAAGCGTAAACTGATTGCATTTGCAACATACATTAATCGTGAAGGGAACACAAACGGTGCACGACTATTTCATTTATCTGAGAATGCAATGCCATTAAATAGAATTACCGCGTAAAATATGTAAGACTTAATAGGCACAACGCAAATGTCATAGACCTTCTCTACAATCCAGCCAGTGTGTATCATATTGTATTGAGACTTTCTTAATTTCACACCTGATTTTAAAACTAATTATAATTGAGAGTTCGTTTATTTTAAATATGTTTGGGATACAATTGCCTCTAACGATTAATGAAATGTGTCTTAAATGGTATTCCTTGATAAATGAACTGTGATTTAATAGCCTTCAATGAGAAATGATCTGGGTTTTTTTGCCGCATTTGCACGTGCACATCCGTGCTTCCGTGAAGCGTATTACAGCTTAACATGTATATTTAATCTAGACGATGTTTGACGTCATTAATTTAGTGGCAGTTTAACTTTGACCGTTAATTGTGATTTCAAATAGATCGCGTAAACAAGAAGGTTTATATACTCATTAATAAAATTGAAAGAAACAAAGTCAAGTAAAGACAAAATTCCAAATTGATTATATGTTAAAGAATACACAATAAGCTTATGAATTAGCTTCACTACTGGGTGTTACTGATCTAGTACGAACTATACGGTGCGAGAGCAAAGCTAGAACTCTACATGGGATTAACTAATACCGTACATATTACAGTTTAACACTTACTACCGACATACGTACAACAAAAACACATGTCTACCAGTAAGACGTCTCTGCTTCAAAGAGCATTTCTTTATGACGTCATTCCGACAATTGCCTTGTCGTGTATGACAAGTTACAGTCAATGTATTATACACTGCTTCTGTGTGATGCCTTTAATCCAGCGAAAACCTATACATTAATAGGCGATACGATCTACAGTGTATCAGACAGAGACGATGAGAATATTATCAATATGTATTGCTTACAGTGGCAAATGCAGTATTCTCAGTCAACCAAACACATACATTTAAAGGAAACAGCAAATCAAAGAATATGAGTCCTCAAACATAAAAGGGTTGGCATTAGGGGCACGGTTAGTGGCAAAAGGACCGCTATGGGTTTCAAACCTCACTATTGTCATTCCAATTAAAGCAAGTAAAACAAGGTATCTTCTAGAAATACTTCATCCTAACATTTATTCTGAAGTAACATAGTATTTCAAACACATTATATCAATAGTTATAACTATAGTTTCCCAATGCTTATTGAAAGACACTTCCGTGATTTATATAAACATTTTATACATAAGTCTTGGATGTGTTGCTTACAGAGAAAAACTAATTAATATTTATGAACAATAGTTTCGGTACTTTACAAATATTGTTATTGTGTGTTAAGATGTTTTTGTTATGTAAATAAAGTTTCAAGAATGTTTCGTACCTCCTTCTACATTACACATGGCAATAGAAAACTTAAATTTGATTTGTTGGTAAATCTAATAATACATGTTCATGTTAAAGGTACCTTTTGCCTCGATTATATATCCGAGGGAGGTTGGTTCAAATGACAGGTCAAAACTTAAATATGCTGCATGTTCTGGTGTATATAATTAATTTAGATGACGTCCTGTTTTAGTAATACATTACAGCCCTGTGAATTGACTGACATAAACGTGTATGATATATGGATGGATGAGTTGAGATTTACGATAGTCACGAGTGGTGTCCATTACGCAGAGGATGGTGAAAGTTGAAATCGAGCATGAGTTCTGCTACCGGTAAACATGCCAACGACCTTTTTATACCTAGGCGAGCGATCTGTGATGGTTTGGTGTCTTATTTTCAGCACATTGGTGTCAGGTCTGGTAATTGAGTTTAACATAAATATTATATGTATCCCGTATCGTTTTCAACTGTTGTTAAAATGATGTATTTTTATCTTGATTACTAGTGCTGTTAATAATCCGTGACGTTTTGTTCGCGAAAGAATATTTATGTATATACATTTGGCATATAAAAGATGTTCTCTGATTTGATTCTTTGCTGCCAAATGTCTGTATTTCCTAGCACAGGCATGTGCTAATATTGTATTATTATTATTTATTTAGGGTACTCGTCTAGCGGTTGCATGCTAGCAGAAACAGTTTAATAGAGTTAGCCCTAACTGTTTCTAAAATAGACATTTACAAAGAGACAGTTTGACGTTTAAATTCTATGTAAAATAATGTTATAGCCTTGTTAAAACATACGAGCGAAAGGTTTTTGCTTTACAAACACGCAACCCTCCCACCCTCTTTTTGTCCTCTCAAATACAACAGTGGAACATTTCGTAATCATACAGTTAAACGACCGTGAAAATACATATTACAACCCAACATTACGTTTATTGATTCACAGAACCTTTCTAGGAATGTTCATTCCATTGACGCCGTCTCTGGTCAGATTTAGCGTCAATTATACACGCATCTGAATTGTAATTATGTTTCATAGCTTTCATAAGGTTTACGGTTTACCATGGTTGTTTATGTTTACTTTTCAACATATTAAAGAAGACGTAATTTGTTTACACAATATCGAAAATATACCATGATACCGTCAATTGAAACTTATCCGCGAACAGCGTTGTCTTTATTGCATGACAACTACACCAATAAATCTCCAATATTTTCATATAAACGTTTGAATTCTTTAGTATTTTTCATAATGGCATTTTTTTTTAAATTAAAGACTAATATGGCAAAGGACTAGGTATGATAAGGGACAAAATTGGCCCCCAATATTGAAAGTTTTAATGCACAAGTTTTGAATATCTAATTTAGCTACAAATGAACTGAATCAATATTAAACTCATTACAAGTACGTTTGAAGGCTCTAAATCAGTTTAAGAGCCTCACAAAACAAGGTATTTTCTTTCAAAATTGACATTTTTATTCATTTTCAGCAGTTTTCGATGAGTTTTAGTCTTGGAAATACAGAGCCCACCTTCGAGCACAGCTGATTTTTTTTGAAACAGGTACTTGATAGGAATGCATCATCAGCCAAAAAACTGTGTGTGCTCGGAGGTGCGCTCTATATTTTTAGGATCAAAATCTTGCCCGGAAAGGTCCAAAATCTACAAAATATAACAAAATTAACAAAAAAACGCCATTTTTTGAGACTCTGTTAATTCTTCTAGATTAATAAAATAAATAAAATATATTTTGAAGATAGAATATGATCAACATGCACATCAAATTATATGTAAATATTATTTCTTTTTGCATTTTGAACATATCGGGGGCCAAAATACCCCCTTATCATACCTTGTCCTTACACAACAAAACCAATCCGTTGTACCAGATGCATCCAATGTCACAGTTATGCGCACACATACAACATGTATGAATACCCGTAGTTAAATATTTAAATAGTGATTTATTGAATGATATTTGATTTGGTTAATTCTTAATTCAATTCAAATTGGCGGTAAACAATACATTAAAATATTATTACTTTTAAAACTAATTTAGACGCGTACAAAAAGTGATTATCATCACAGCATGATATTGACATGTAAGTAAGTAAGTTTTTTTTATTACTATGACATGTGCATACAAGTAATCATATATGACGAGGCACAATAAAAGTTCTTCTTCTATATTTATAAAGCTACATAAGCACCCGGCCCAATGGGCCTATAAGTCACCAAATATGGAAAGAACATGTCTAAGTACAATAATCAGATTATCACATAATTTAAATTAGTTAAATATGCAAAGATTGTAATTAAACATCTTTATCAAATACATCCATGTAGACATGTATATCTCGCCTTGAATTCACCAACCTTTGATAAATGGGGATTTACGCCATATTTTATAATAATAGGTGTATGCGTGACTACTAGTATTCAATATTTCTGTGCAGGGTATAACACAATTGGCCCATCCTTTTGTAATATTGAACAAGTTAAAACAAAGTATGCTTCGGAAAAAAATAGATTAACACATAAAAACATGTTTAATTGCTGCAAATGTATGTGGTAATCATCGTTAAAATATAACAATATTCTGAATATAATGTGGCACATTTGGTGCCGCATGAGGGTCAACTAACTTATTCTGTAATTTTGTCATTGATATCTATATTTTTAAAGTATAAACGTTTATAACAAGCTGCAATTTAGGATAAAACTAATAAACGGCAACTTTATAGATTGTTTACTTTTGAAGATCATGGGAATATGTGAGTACTTGAGCTCAAATCTAAGAATAGTTTGAAGCATGTTGATTCCAGGCCAGATCGTCAGTTGGTATTCCGAATATGTTAAAATATACCTTATTTGCCATTATACAGATATACACGATAACACGTGTTTAGAGCCATGCCTCCTGTGTGGTTTGGCAATGTTTATTTTTTATTAATTCTTTTATAAATGTTAACTGCAAAAAGGGAACATTTCCTTGAAAATATCGGCCATTGCCCTGAAATTTCAACACATTGCAGCGACATATTCCGCTTGTTTTGTATACTATTACGTTGTTTTGTATACTATTACGTTGTTTTGTATACTATTACGTTGTTTTGTATACGTTGTTTTGTATACTATTACGTTGTTTTGTATACTATTACGTTGTTTTGTATACTATTACGTTGTTTTGTATACTATTACGTTGGCCACTAATATAGTATGTCTTTAGTACCTTGCGGACTGAGATAGGAGAGGAATTTGCTTCAATAAACTTGACACTTAACTCGAACAGAAAGTTTAGCATTAACATAATGCATTCCTCCTAAACCATGCCAGGTAAACAACAAAGCGTTCAAAGGCAAAGTGCGAGAAATCACAAACATAAAAGGGCTGACACTGACAAACGTGTCAACAAGATTAATAGCCTATTGTATATTTATACGTTCAATCAGGAGCGTTCCTTTATTAAAAAAGACGTAATCCATATCAGCTGTCTTGGTTAAGCAGGGAAAACTAACGGTGTGTTTTCATTTGTTAAAAATTGTCCAATATTATTAGCACTACTCATTGTACTAGTAATTGCAGCACATTTCCAAAATATCTCCATTTTCTGGACAATTGCTATCGGATATAACTAAGAACTTATGCGTTAAAGTAGCTAGCCCGCCAACAACAGCCACATTTTACAACCTATGTACACCATTTCTAAACCTACTGAGAACGATGTATATATATAGCGTACACATTTTGAGAATCCAAACTCTATAGGCACAACATAAACGGTTTTAATCAGTCAGGGCAAACCCCAAAACGGAGCGTCGAATTAAAAGTTACTAACTCTTAATTTTACGCATATTCAGTCAAGGGTATTTTAAAAACCTGTGAAAATAATATATTTTTAATCGTCAGATATACATTATTGTATGACCTGAACACCTGAATAGAGTATGGATAAACGTTTCTTTAGTGTAATTTTGCCGTTGAGCCGGTTAGAGAAACAGGAAATAATCAAACTGAACGCGTACAATGGTCATAGTATACTACGAAAGTGCAAAACTTAATAGAAGACAATGCATGTTTGCAACACTAATCTAACACCAACCTAAAATTTTCCAAAATTAAACGCTCGATATCCGATCATTCATAACATATATGTAATTATGTCTCTCGACCTATGCATATGTGTAAAATCTAACATCCAGTAATAAACTTAATCTCCAGTATTGTCGTTGTTTGCTCATAACCAGTGTCCATTCCAATGCGATATGACATACGTTTTTGAAGTGTTTTTAAACTACAACAAGAAGAACCAATGAAATGATGAACAGAACATTTAAAAGGACCTCAGTAATGCCATATACTTACTTTGTAGGACCTCAATAATGCCATATACTTACTTTGTAGGACCTCAATAATGCCATATACTTACTTTGTAGGACCTCAATAATGCCATATACTTACTTTGTAGGACCTCAATAATGCCATATACTTACTTTGTAGGACCTCAATAATGCCATATACTTACTTTGTTTCAACCACTGTTAATATCAATGTACATATTCCCAATTAAACACAATACCCATAGTGACCTAGTGGTCAAGTCCTTTGAGTACCAGTTTCAATTTCCGAGTAGGAACGTTTTTAAAGAATTTAAACTAAAGGTAAACAGGAAAAGGTTTAAAACGCAGTAGCTTTTTTCTTTAAATCTTTATATATAAAGTAATAAAAAGTGTTTGAAAATAAGTGTTTCTTTTGCATATAATAATGATTAAAGGGGATTTACGCCATATTTTATAATAATCGACGTATGCGTGGCTATTCAATAGTTCAATGCTTGGTATAACGCAATTGACCCATCCTGTTTGTAATATTGAAATAGTTTAAACAACAAATTAGAATAGATTAGAATAGAATATGTTGTTGTCGTAATATTCGTAACAATGTGAACATGACAATGAACAAACAGGAAATCAAATCATATGATAGCAATTAAAATAACATACGGATTTAAATTATACTTCGGAAAGGTAAACTGGCGGAAATTGTTTAATTGTTGCAAATGTATGTGGGTATTCATCGTTACACTACACCAATACTATAATTATAGTGTGGCACATTAGGTGCCGCATGAGGATAAACTAATTTAACTTAATTCCGTAATTTTGTCATTGAAACAGTTGCGGAGGTTTTAATACCATTTTATGCAAATATGCGTCGTAATGTTACATTTCAACAACATCAACGTTTGTAAATTAAAGGTAAACATGCCGTATATTATCCAAGAGGTTAACTATTGTTAAAATCGTATTCTTGATCCCAATTCAATTAAACAACCATGGAATTTCGTTCCAATTAAGGGAGTTCTACCTCTTGAAGGGAAAGACAGATACCTACTACTTTGACCTATCGACAAAACGTTTACAATAACTTTGCATTTTACAAACATAAGTGCAGGAAAGAAAACGTTCACAACCAACTAACAGTTTACAAACATACATGCAAAAAGGCGAAAAGTTCACAACACACTCACTGTTTACAAACAAATGTGCAAGCCAGACAGAGGTCGCAATAACATTACACTGTATACAAACTTACTACCCCTTTTGTGTTTGTGATGTCTTATTTGGCCTTTTATTCATCTTTAAATTTGTGTTCTTTGTTTCTGTGTGTGTTTGTGGTTGACTGTCGTCCTTCAATGCTACTTTTCCTGTTCGATTTTTATATCTATATTTACGTGCACGTCACAAACATGTTCACAGTCAAATCACATTGTTTACAATAGGATGATGATTGTAACAAGTAACGCGCGTCCCTAAATTGACTTACTCATCGACCAGCTTATCAAACTATATATATCCACTAAAGCTTACTTCTAATCAATTTTGTGATTTTCTAGAACAAGATTGCAAAAAAAAAAAAAAAAGAAATCTGATCAAATTAGTCTACTCTCATGAGAAGACTAACGCAATGTAGCCTAGGTCTCGATATTGTTAATACAAGAGCATTGTTCTTGTGTGGGACCGTTTCAGACGGGATTTACCCTTCACATTTGCAACAAGTCCATAACTGAAAGCACGTTCTGTTTGTTCAAGATTGATGGAAGGTAGCGTTTAACTTTCAGAATATTTTGCCTTTCCTATGCATTGTTTGTTTTTTGAAGAAAGTCGTTATTTGGTAACTTAATTTAACTTAAAGTGAGTTCAAGGGTGGTAAATATCATTACAATCGATTCTGTCTGATAAGAATAAAGAACGTTTATAATTGTTCAAATTCATTGCTTATATACAGGAGCAGAAATTGTGTCATGCTATGCAGCTGTTAACAATGGAAACTCTTCCTCTTTGGCTTTACACATGCCAAGAATGTGAACAATTATGGATGTCTGCTTTACGCCTCACTTGTGCTACATAACTCACGCTCATTATATCACGCTCCGGTACTCTCCTTATAGCGGTTTTGAAGTCGAGAGCGTCGATGCGCAATAAAGATTCTGTCTGACTGTTATATGTTTTGACATAGCGGTACGTAAGAATTTCGTTTAAACAATAAAATATAACAACATGTTGACACTTGCATTAACACCTGTGGGTAGGATGTTAATTAGTGTCACTCCAATTTGAGAAAAACAATAGTCAATGCCACACGGGAATCATCAGGCTACAATACGTGAGAACATTTACAGGATTCTGAAATCCTCTACAGTAGAATCGACAATCTGTCTATTTAATTTCTGTAACACAATCAATTCGACTTTAAGACCAGCGTTACATTTAAACATTTGAGAGTCATTTGATTTGCTTCGGTATTTAAAACTAATTTATTAACTTAAATGTCAAATAATACAATCAAGAAATGTATGCCTGTTTCCGTCTCACACCACAATTAATTTTCCATAGGGTCCAATTGTAATGTTTTTGTTCGTGGCATAGAGATAACAACATTCACAACATGTATTTATGCCTAAATTTTTCATTGATCCAATAGCTACAATTTCAAACACAATTAACAAATATTTACAATGTTGAACATTTTTTAATTTCAAGAGGTTAACTATTGATAAAATCATGTTCTCGATCACAATTCAATTAAACAACCATGGAATTCCGTTCACATTAAGGGAGTTCTACCTCCTGAAGGGAAAGACAGATACCTAATATTTGCCCCATCGACAAGAACGAACGAGTTTGCAACAAACTCACACTGTTTACAAACATACGTGCAAGGAAGAAAGAGTTCGCACCAAAGTCACTCTTTACAAACATACGTGCACGAAAGAAAGAGTTGTCAACATACTCACACTGTTTACAAACATACCCGAAATAAGGAAAATCTTTACAACGAAGTTACATTTTACAAACATACGTGCAGGAAGGAAAAGTTCACAACCAACTCACAGTTTACAAACATACACGCAATAAGGGGAAAAGTTCACAACAGACTCACTGTTTACAAACGCACGTGCAAGCCAAAAGAGGTCGCAATAACCTCATACTGTATACAAACATACGTGCAAGTCACAAACATGATCACAGCCAAATCATATTATTTACACTCGGATGATGATTGTAACAAGTAACACGCGTCCCTAAATTAACTTTCTCATCTGCCAGCTTATAAAACTCGACAGTTTGTATCCACTAAGTCTTACTTCTAATTATTTTTGTTATTTTCTAGAACAAGATTGCAAAGAAAAAACCCAAATTAGTCGACTCTCATGAGAACATTGAACATGTTTGTATCGATGTATTTACCATGACACCAAAACATAATTGTTAACATCTGTTATTACAGTGAGCAGAACATCGAAATGTAACTCGGGACTCGATATTGTTTATACAAGAGTAGTGGTCTTGTGTCGGACTGTTTCAAACAGGAATGACGCTTCACATTTGCAAAAAGTCCACACTTGAAATAAGGCTCTGTTCGATCAATATTGATGAAATGTAGCGTTAAACTTCCAGAATATCTTGCCTTTCCTAAGTATTGTTTGTTTTTTGAAGAAACACTTGATTTGGTAACTTAATTTTAACTTAGGATGGGTTCAAGGGTGTTAATATAATTACAATTTAAATCAATCAAACAATTCTGTTTGATAAGAATAAAAATACGTTTATAATTGCTCGAATGCATTGCTTATATATAGGAGTAGACATTTTGTCATGCAATGCAGCTGTTAACAATGGAAACTCTTCCTCCTTGGCTTTACACATGCCAAGAATGTGATCTATTATGGATATCTGCTGTTATGCCTCACTTGTGCTACATAACACATACTCATTATATCACGCTCCGATACTCCCCGCATAACGGTCTTGCAGAGGAGAGCGTCGAAGCGTGATACGAGATCTGATTTTTATGATATATTTTGACATAGCGGTACGTAAGACTGTCGCTTCAACATTTAAATATAGCAACATTTTAACACTGGCATTAACACATGTGGTTGTAGCCTAGTATGGAGAGAACGATCAGTGAGAGAAAAGGGAACCAAGAGAGAGAGAGAGAGAGAGAGAGGGAGAGACAGAGAGAGACAGACAGACAGGCAGATAAAAATAGAGAGACAGATGTTAACTGTGTCACTCCATTTCTGGAAAAAACAATATTCACGATATTTTGAAATTGTCTAAAATGCAGGAGCGTCGTCATTCTGTATCTATAATTATGTCAATACAATCAATTCGACTTTATGACCAGCTACACTTAAACAATTGGAAATCAATTGGAATAAATTAACTTTAAGGTCAAATAATACAATCTAAGGGATAAAACAAGGAAGTTATGCGTGTTTAAGTAAGCAGCCATCCAAAAATAGCATTTTCCTTTAGTGCATTTAATGTCTGAGTCATCACGAATAATAATAGACAAGGAGTACCGCAGCACAATGCCAGTGTTGCTCAGGAGGATGCTTATTGACGTTACATGTACCATAAATACAGTTTCGTCAAACTGTATTTTTATACAATATTCAATTTTACCTATTAATTATATTTGTTACGCTATGTTTGACGGAGGGACTCTTACAATTTGATGTTTTTCCCTTTCGACGAAAAAACTTAATATCGGGGGTCATTGGCTGCGACGCGATCATTATTTGAAATATGCACTATGCATACAATGATTTCACATGATCTAACAATACATACAGATATGTAACATATATAAACATAACACACGCATACAGTTACATCGGGATAACATAATTCAGAATGAATCTACAGTATGTATATTGGGTTGAACGTCCCTTTTAACAATAGTTCAATCGTATCATGACAGTCACAACTTGTAGCGCAGAGCTCTATGCTTACATGTATAGTGCTTCCACACTGGAATACGACGCCGTAGACACATGCCATTATACTCCAACAGTATTCTGACAAATAGCTGACCAGTCCATGCACTTCCCTTTAATGCTGAACGCCAAATCATTCTTATGTTTGATCATACCCTAGATTGGGGTTCTCTTTAGGGATGCAACTGATGTGTTTGTTCAGTCCAATTCTGAATATATCCTGAGGTGTTTCTAATTATGCACATTATAGTTTATATATCTTTACAACAACAGTTAAGTATATCGTTTGCTTATTTCTCTGGTTGTTGACGTTCTCATTAGAGATTTTATTTTGATTGGATGTGCTTTATTTACACTCAAAATACACAATTTATTTAGTCGCATGATTGTTTCGACATTGGTTAAATTCTTCTACCACACATGTGTCACCCTAGAAATAACTCGGAGACTTTGCCATTGAGCTACGAATAGGCGAAAACGATTTAAGAAGGTACTGACTTAAAAATCAGTAATTTTCGGAAGAACTTCTTGAACACCAGCATTAGTTGTAAATGTGTCTAGCAGTATGTTATTGATGACATTTTCTGTGACGTTTAGTTTTAACATGTCTTCATACAACGTGTTATCTGCAGCAGATCAAACACGATTTATATCTTCTCTTGTCTTGCAGATACTCAATAGACATTCTATAATGCTATTTTTCTATATAAGGTTGATTAAGGAAACTTAGAATGCTTATAATGGTATCAAGTTGATTTTAATTAACACTTTGATCTTGATTAGCTGTTAGAATCTGTATGACAACAAGAATATTATTTAGCTTTAACACTTGTTTGACAACTGGAATTTAGGTTTTTTCTTTAGAAAGCAAAGTCACTTGATGTCGTGTCAGTTGATATATTATACAAGGCAGAAAGTAGATATATGAACCTCAAGTTAATAATCCCTGTTGCAATATTTAAAATGAAAATATCCGATTCTTCAGGAATGCAGTATTTCTAATGAGATATTTAAGATGGTTTACGTTTGTATTGTTTATTGTCTTTTCATATTTAATATTAACATGATCTAGCCATCACGCTTTAATTAATAATCTTCTTGATTACAAAGATACATTTATGTTGCCTGTTGCATTATCTGGAATTACAATTATTGGTATTTTAGACTGTTATCACGGCAGTGTAAACTTGTTAATGCCAACGCTGTTTTCCTTAAATGTAATATCCGCATGATTAATGACTTTTTGTCTGTAGTTATAAGTACCTAATCGCGAGAGTCCATTAAAGTGCTATGACACGATCGCGGATATAGATTCATATTAGAATAAATAGACAGTCTGCAAACACCATATATAAAGACCATGCATACAGTGTTGTCTGTAGTATATACGGAGTCGAAATCAGTCTGCTCTTTAATGTAAAGTATAGTAAAATAGTACACAACTCTGTCATTGCCGTTTACTATAAAGCTTGTTAAGACTGAGTTAGAAAAGGAGGCGTGAAAGGTGTTGCACTTAACATTACTGCTCATGAACAGACTCAATGAAACCGAGTCTGCTACGTTTATCTATTGTATGTGTTTGTTGCTTCCAAGGGATCTCCTTTTTAGTATTTATTATCATTCACACTAGCGTTTGTTTAGTGCTGTGTGCATAAAAGGTTGCCCCGACTACAAATCATTAGTGTTATTACTTACTAGGCCTTTGAGATCATCAAGCCCAATCTCTGTGGCATTAAAGTAGAATATCGCTTAAGCCGGTACTAGGAGGCGTGAGAGGTGTTGCACTTAACATTACCTCTCATGAACAGACTCAATACAACCGAGTTTGCTACTTTTGTCTCTTGCTTGTGTTTGTTGCTTCTAAGGGATCTCTTTTCCAGTATTTATTGATATCTTATCCACATTGGTTTACGAGGTTTTATATTTTTTAACAGAATGACACGCTTGTCGACGCCACGGTATTGATTTTTCTTTATGACTTTTTTTGACGTCAGATATCGTTTTAACACACAACAAATACCGAGAAAAGCCGCTTTGCTTTGCTTTATTAGCCAATGCTTAATAAAACCGACAATTGAAGGTCACACTTTTTTATCAGGCAGACAAGCAAATACCTGTATAATAAATGAATGTACCGCCATTCCTACTCGTATTTTTAGTTACGAGATAACCATGTTAAACGTTTCAATCTGGGTAGATATGTCAGTGGTTTTACGTTCTGAGATATTCATTTCGTAAAACGTCATTTCAAACTGTAAATTCTACCGCATACCGTGCATGACTGAAAATCTTAACATGTCTTCTTCAACTCTACTGTAAATCATTTTGAATACAAGAACTATAGGTTAAATTCATACATACACATATTGTTTCTATTTAAATTCCAATTAATTCAAACGTCACTGTCTTTCATGACGTACATTGGGGCGTGGGTGGGTGGCGTTTGGGTGGTGTGGGGGGGGGGGGGGGGGATATGGTCGCAAATTCGAGACGTTAACCAAAGGAATAACGCGATTCATTATAGTTGTATTAGAATATCCCTTTGATCAGCCTCACATGCAACTAAATTAATCTGAAATTTTGGTATCATTATCGGCGGTCTTATTAAACTTTCCTTATTCACATTTTCTAGATTACCAACCATTAAGTATCGGAGTTCAATGTCAGATATGTAATTATGACATAATGATACATACAGGATCTTACATGAGTGAAAGTAACTCGGTAGAGCCTCATATTCTATCACTTTATTCAACTCATGTGTTAAAATTAATAATACACAGTCGCGAATATAAGATTATATATATCACATAACACACCTACGACGTGAAAGTTTCACTTGAATACTGCGACAGTTTGGAAGTGAAATCGTCACGTCGTTTTGTTGTTTTCATGACTTCTGATACTTTACACAACTAATGCGACCTCCTTAACCCAAATTTAACTTGAATAACATGCATTTTATGAAGTAAGATTTCAAATAATGATACATATTAAGGTGTCTGGACGTATCGCATGATATACCATGCAAAGAATTGTGACTAAATTTTTCACTGTACACAAAACACTGTGATTGGTTCTCATTTGTATTAAAGTTTTATAATACACTAGTGTATTATGATAAATAGAAATCGAACAGGAATAATAGCATTCAAGGACTACAGTCAACCACAAACACAACAAAAACAAAGAGAAACTTTAAAGATGAATAAAAATCAAGATAAGACATCACAAACAAAAAAGGGTTGACAATAGGGCTACCGCCTCGGTCAGTGGCAAAAAAGACCACTGGGGCTTAAACCAGGTTCTAGGGAGCACCAAACCTCATTGTCATCCGAAAAACGGGACAGTGTAAATAACTATATCTCCGCCAGGTTATACACTGAACAAAATTGCTAAGTATCGACTTTTGTATCTAAACTAATTTTCTTATTTTAAATAGATTTTAGAATAGATATATAAGTATTTTGTTTTGACACATAGTTTGTAAAACATTTATTTTTTTGTTTAAATTGTTACATTCTTTTGAGAGTTACCCTCCCTTTATATGAAAAGATAAAACACATAACATGAGTCAAAGATAGCTTAAATATATAAAATTCTTAAAATTGGTATGAAATAATAGAAAAAAAAAAAAAATTGACCCATTTATCGCAGATTTTCCGACTATAAAAAAAATGAAATATGTATAATCTTAAATTACCTCCCTTTAAATTGAATATTGTTTGAAATTCAAGTTAGTGTAATTCAGCGTTAACATTAAATATTTCGAAAAATTATTTTGCAAACGCATTTGTAGTGGTAATGCTAGTAAAATATGATGTCAAAATAATTTTAACTGGCATATTTTAGAATTAGGAACATCGAAAGCTTCACTAATTCGAAGTACTTAATAAAATCCTATATACCCAGTTGTATAAGTGTTATAACTTATTTCTAAGAAAACACATTGACTTAAAAGTTTTAAAATATTTTCCTGCAATCAGAGTAGACAATTTACACTCGTTATTTTGCAGTTTAACCGTATCTCTAATCAAGCTCAAAATACACAAAACATTGAGAATATTATTGACATATTCTTAGGTTCGTACTTAGCAATTTGGTTTAGCGTAATCTCTAACAAACAATGCAGCATTAATAGGTAATGTAAGTAAAACAAATAAATGATCATGTATATAATATGAAAAAAGAAAGCATAGAAAGCCACAAAGTAAGTACTAAATGAATTGGCAGAAGCCAGAACAACAAGAGAAGAAACCGTTAAGGGTACGACAAGACCATATCAAAGACAAACATCAAACGCTACCGTCGTATAAGGATTTAGGAAGACGTCATCATAGGGTCCACAGTCTGTCCGCTAATCGCACAATAAAAGAGGAAAACATAGATGAGTCAACCACTAAACATGCAGTGCGTTGAAACAGTTACGGTTATATACTCTTTTGATACATTTTTTTCTCATGTATATGGCGCGTTGACCACTAAAAACCCGAGAATTGTCTTTGCAGTACAAGGTATTTATAAACTATATCCCTTAGTACAACAATAAATGAAAATATATGATGCTGATGATATAACCTGTAATAAGTTCTAGCGCCACACTATAATTGGGAACATATCACTTTTGTAAGTGATTATTTATGTCTGACCTTTTCGAAATAATAAACCTTGGATTCATGTAAGCCCTAATTATGCACCATAGTCTGGAAGAGTGTTTTATTCTGGCTTAACTGAATTATGGTATTCTAAATGAATCTACAAACGAGTCTCGTGTGAGAACTGCTATGTAATTAATTGGCATATACTGTATTACATACTGTTTTTCTTCTAAAATTAAGAATAACGCCTTTCTTTAATATTTTAATAAACATATTTACTTCAAGATAATAACTGCATTAATATCCCATGTATGCTTATGTATTGAATAATATAGCTCTTGGTTAACTCTGCAACAGATTACAGGTAAATCATTCACGAGATGGAAGGCGTGTAGTTATTTTCACGAGCGAGAAATCACATCTACCATCGAGCGAAGGATTTCCGTAAAATCGAACGCAGCCTTAAAATAAGTATAACACAAATATAATCAAAGTAGTATAAAACAAAAGCATA
The DNA here is from genome assembly GCA_037043455.1 of Cyrtodaria siliqua. Lineage (NCBI taxonomy): Eukaryota > Metazoa > Mollusca > Bivalvia > Adapedonta > Hiatellidae > Cyrtodaria > Cyrtodaria siliqua. The sequence goes on from JAWPHD010000939.1 coordinate 151,589, forward strand.
GAAAGTCACAAAGCAGGCACTCAATGACGACGATCACCATAGAAGTCACACTGTCTGGTACATTTTTCATATCCATGGTTTATATTATATATAATCGTACTTTAAAACCACAAACAGCTCTTACAATCAGTGGTTTCCCATTTTGAAAAAATGAATCGAGAGATGACCACTAGCTTTGTGTCTGGGAGTCATTTAGAAGCATTCTGACCCCTAGAGGGTGCATATATATTCGAATCCTTCAGTTTAGAGTGTATGTAAACATCCTTTGACAACATAACTTGCATAATGTAGATGTGTTTTGGGTTTGAAACATGTCACGATGATACGGTGTGTACCCAATGCTATTTTACCATGGTAAGGTGTAGCCCGAGCACATTTTAACAGATATCGGTAAGGTGTATCCTCAATATTTTGAAACGGTATAGAACGAACTTATCTGCTTCAAGTAGTTTTAGTTAACGATTTTGAATGCTATAATAAGCATTGTTTTGCTGTTAAAATCTTTCAAAATATAATCACGATCGCCCAGTCGATTCAAAACGGAAACTTGTTTGACCTGTAACTTTAGTTGTTGTGGTTGTTTTGGAATGTTACTTTAAAACAGTCGCCTTAAAAACATATAAACACTATTAGTTGAGGTTAAACAGTACGTAAAACCGGTTATAAACATACATTTTAGTTTTGCTTTTTTTCGTTTTAATCTTTTTTTTGTTCAGTCTGTAAAGTCTCAAAATGGAACCGGTATAGCAAATGCCTGCGACCGTCTGCGGACCTACAGGAATGCCTCGATCACGTTTCAAAGGTTTGACGGTCGAGCTATCCTCCAAATAGGTACACTAATTCTAAATGAATCAACTGAAAAATATTGTCTGATGTCTAAAAACTTTGAATTAATGCCAGAAGCGACAATATCTTATGGTCAAAACCTGAAAGTGGACGAGAGTGACTGGACATCAGAAATAAAAGAACAGTTTCAATACGCTGAAAATGATAACGACACTGACGATTATAACGAATACAACTCGTATGCACTAACATGTGACATGTATGTTTATATGTATTTGTGTGTGTGTATATATGCATATGTGTGGTTTGTGCAGTTGTAGCATGCATGAGCAAATGCACACTACCCAAAATGAGCATAATGAAGGGATCGGTGCAAGACATGTTGAACCCATGTGTACATCAAGTCAATTTGGGAGTGTATTGCGCAGGCCCTCAATGCTTGGGTATCATTTAGAATGATACATTTTTACTTATATGTAATCCATATATATTACATATTTGTCTGTGATTTGTATAGGAAATACTGCGAATAGAATATCATTTCAAATTATGTAATATATAGTTTAATAACCAGTGTTTTTGAGATACTGAAAATATCTACCTCGGGAGTTATTTCCCGTATCTCAAAAACACTGGTTATTAAACTTTATGTTATCTTAATTGCTACCATATGATTTTATTTCCTGTTTGTTCATTGCCATGTTCACATTGTTATACATATAACGACAATAAAATATTCTACCAGTATTCTATTTTATTATATTCTGTTTGATGATGCCGATGGAGAAAACCTTAATGGTCCTTTTGCTAAACATTTAAAAACTTCAACACTGTTAAAACACTCAGAATATAAGCCAAAACCACATTCTGAAAACAATAAGAATGACTCTTCAAACGAATTTGAAGAAATACTACCAAATGTTATTGATGAACTTAAAACATGGGTATCTGGAAACAAGGCTTCAGGGTTACCGTTATCATAAACTTCGTAAAACCTTTGCACAATTTTATTATCGCAATCCGGATCTTCTTTCCAAATATAAACGTATTTTAAAAGCTATTCTGCGACAAGGACTATCACAACCTGACTTCTATGGTGTTATCTGCACTATCGACGTGCCGTGGGGCGGCTGTATTACCTGTATTATCTGCACTATCGATGCGCCGTGTGGCGGCTGTATTGCCAGTATTACCTGCACTACAAGACGTGCCATGTGGTGGCTGTATTGCCAGTATTATCTATAATCTGCACTATCGACGTGCCGTGTGGCGGCTGTATTAATACGAATCAGTAGTGTTATTATTTACCAGTTAGCACTTGGAGCCCAATCATTGTGGCTTTATCCGGGGATATCTATATTTACACTGTCATGTTTATTGGGACGACAATAGGGTAAAAGTGGGGTTTGGTGCACCCAAGAACCTGGTTTAAACCCCCAGCGACCTTTTTGCCGCTGACCGTTTCAAGACGGTATCACTTATGTCAACCCTTTTGTGTTTGTGATCTTGCCTTTAATTCATATTTAAATTTTTCTGTGTGTGTTTGTGGTTGACTGTCGTTGAATGCTTCTTTTCCTGTTCGAAAAAGATAAAACACTAACTGTAAGTATCATAAACTTCAGACGCAATCAGTGACAATAGGATAAGAGTGAAGTTTGGTGCACCCTAGAACCTGGTTTAAACCACCAGCGGCTATTTTGCCACAGACCGTTCCAAGGCGGTAGCCCTCTTGTCAACCCCATTGTGTGTGTGGTGTCTTATCTTGCCTTTTATTCATCTTTAATAGAAAGTTCTTTTTTTCTGTGTGTGGTTGACTCTTTTCCTGTTCGGTTTTTATATCTACATTTACAACTTAAGTTATGGCGTGAAATATGTTGTCTTATACAACACGTATATGTTTACGCTGAAGGCGATATGTAAATTAATGTAATTACGAGTCAAATACGATATTCATATTATTCATGGAAGAAATGTTTTAGAACAGCACTCTAATTATATATGATAATTAAAATATCTCATAAACTTAATATCAGCAGAGAGCGGACTTAAAATACCCAGGCGAATTATTTACATAAAGACAACTCATTTTGAACTGATTACTCAAACTGGCAGGCTCGTTTTGCTTAGATTCATATAGAAACATTCCTGTGATTTTAAGGGAGGAAAGAATATGCATTAAATATCTCGTCAGAAGAGAAATATAAAAAGATCGGACAGGGAAAGTAGCATTGAGGGAGGACAGTAAACCACAAAACACAGAAACAAACACGCAAACAGACAAACAAGAAGGCAAAAGCAATAATAAATGCAAACGACATCACAAACACAAAAAGGGTTGACAATAGGGCTACCGCCTTGGAACGGTCAGTGGCACGAGATTGCCGTATTTGGAATAGTTCCGCTCATCTTTACTGGCACCAGACAAAGACAGCGTAATGGCCCAAAGAACAAGATTGAAGGTGGATTAAGTATCTGAACCGAAACACACGAAAACGACCCTTCAGACAAAATTTTCACATTTCATGTTTTTGATGTTTATGAAACAGGATGATTTTCTCTTTAAAAATCTCTTTATTTTATGCTGATATCTTGATTAACAATGATTTTATCTCAATTTGAAAATTAAAGATTATACTCGCCATTAATGTTGACGTCGATGTCGGCGTCTTTGACGACGTCGTTGATTAAACAACAACAATAAACATCAACAATTACCATTTTCTATAGCATCAACTATTTATATTAGAAAACATATTCCCTGTGATATAATAATAAGGTTAAACACAGAAGTGACGAGAAATTTGATTAGTAATTAATTAATAATTAAATAAGTCGTTTGCCACCTCCCCCTGCAAGGAATAATTATCATCAAAGAAAATAGCAGCGTATGACCCCGCACCCAACAAACCCCAGAATGGGTCAGGTTTCATCAAAGACATTAGTGGAACGAAGCAATTATTCGCGTCCCACCTATCCCTGCAAGGTACAGTTAACATGAATGCAAATATCCGCGTATGAGCCAAACCCACCACCATCTCAAACCGCAAGCATGAAACAGGTATCATCAAAGAAATAAGTCGTATGCTACCGACTACACCTTCTACATGGAACAATTATAATCAAAGAAACAAGTTGTATGCCACCGCCTCCCTCAGCATGTAAAAGTTATCAACACTCCCCATGAGATCTGCAAAGTGGGACTTAGCCTTAAATACTACTAGTATTAAATGAGATAACATACGTGTGCGCCTCTATACATATATTAAAAAGAAGTTCAGAAGTGTTGTTTCTTTAGATTGATTTGAAATTTGTCGGCGGTAATGAATGGCTAAGTTCATGAAGCGTGTTGCAATTCTTATATTTGCATTATTTCGCCATTGCTAAAGTACAGAGTATTACAAGCCTTGGGAGGTTGGTAATGCTAGATAAATGCAAGAATGGTAAATATCGTTAGTGTATTTTAGACCGCTCAATACGTTACGTGTTATTGGATGCATGCGCAGTTATCTCCGCCTACTTGAAAAGTGAAGTTTATTTGAAAACATATAATTGTTCTTAATAGAAACCAAGTAAATGTAAATGTTGCATTAAGCCCGCCAATTTTTCAAATCATGCGCCCCTCCGAATCCAAAGTATTCGATACGCTCCTGTTTACCCATAATAGAAACCAAAACATTGTTTAGAACTGAATGGTTACGATTTAACATGATTGTGTGGATGACATACCAGTTTACAGCCTGTCTTTATATCATTCTGATTTATTGCAATAAGTAATGACAATTTGCATATTACATCTTCTTTACGACCAGGATCAATGTAAAGCTTTCGGACGAAAACGAGAATCTTGAATGTGCAATATAAAAACCCTAGATGAGTTCTAACTTAAATGGAAAAAGAAACACTAGTTTACGCAGAGTTTGAAACTGAACCTGTTGTGTAGGCTTTCTCAAATATTCAACATGAATGTACTTTACATGTACAATACGTCATAACAGTATAAGTTTGAACTCATTCAGCGATTGTCTTATATGTTATACTATTGAAACAATATTTTCTGTTTCTACATTCATTCGAAAGGAAATGTAACGTTATATTACATTTTACCGAGATTTCTGAGGAACGGATGTGATAATAACTATGGGGAAATAAATCCCTAGGAAAATATTTGCCACTAGCCGGATGGTTTGGAACTTCTTTGTTTTCTTCGACTACTTAAGTACGAAAGTATCGGCCTTAAAGCTGCATGCATAAGCGACGTCAGACAACGTAACAACATGACATAATTTAGCTAGTGGTGTGACGTAGTCGCGTCAACATCATGCTATCAATGAACTGGGACTGATAATAAAGCCTTATGGAAACTGTATATCATAAAATTAGGAGGTTTCAGTAATTTATTTTCCAATTTGTATAACTTCAAGTGTCAATGACTACACGTCTTTTGAGAGGCACACGCAAAAGAAATTTCATTATACGCGGTAAAAACTAGTTCAAAAAAAGTATTTAGCATTTATTTTAGGAAAATGTAACATATTATTTAATAACCATGAGTTTTTCAATACATGATTTTTGTCTCTCGTGAAAATACGTCCGAATAAACTAACTCTCGATAACGCACTCTTTCTTTATGCGGACGCATTTTCACCTGGGATAGAAATCCCGTATTGAACAACTCATGGTAATTTCACTCTATATCTTTACGCAAATTGGATCACTCTCATTGGCAGAGAAAGCAGGAAAACATCAACACTCGACTAAACGAAAATAATAGCAAATATGTAAATGCATCTATTGTTTTATTTTATATAAGGTCATTTTATTGTTTGCTTTTGTGTAGTATTCATTATATTCAGGTGTAATTTAACTTGTTGACAATCGCAATGTTTAAAATTACACATTTAATCATCATTAACTGGATATATATAATTTAAAATTAAAACCAACCTAATTCCTTTGATTATTTTATCCTACTTGCTAATTGTGATTTTGGGCATATGAGATGAGGAAACAAAACAACAAAATGTTTTGAGTTGACTACATTGCATGTTTGTTTCTGTCTTTTTTTCAGAACACAAAGAACGTTTCATGTAATATTATCCGTATATGTAAAGAGTTCACGATTATATCTTTAAACTCATTTTGAAGTCACGACTTTCGATTGTTGTTTGAAACTCTTATCGAAACTTTCCTTCATTCGTAAAAGTACAATCTCTGACTACTTCGGAAACCAAGGTAATTTCTTGAAGGTGGTAATTGTCAGGACTATCATTATCATCTGACAGCGTGACAACGAAGTGAAAGACTCGTAATTATGTTTCCAGCACAAACAGTAGGTATAAAAATCATACAGAAAATTTAGCATTCACAGAACACAGTCAACCAAAAACACGCATTAAACAAACACGAATTACAATGTTAATAAGCAAGGCATGTGACATCACAAACACAAACCTTTGACAATAGGGCTATCGTTTTGTAACGGTCAGTGGCAACAGGACGCTGGGTTTAACCAGGTTCTAGGGTGAACCAAACCTCATCCTATTGTCATCACAATACAACGGGACGCTGGGTTTAACCAGGTTCTAGGGTGAACCAAACCTCATCCTATTGTCATCACAATACAACGGGACGCTGGGTTTAACCAGGTTCTAGGGTGAACCAAACCTCATCCTATTGTCATCACAATACAACGGGACGCTGGGTTTAACCAGGTTCTAGGGTGAACCAAACCTCATCCTATTGTCATCACAATACAACGGGACGCTGGGTTTAACCAGGTTCTAGGGTGAACCAAACCTCATCCTATTGTCATCACAATACAACGGGACAGTGTACACATATCCCTGCCAGGTTATGTTCTCTAGCAAACAAGGCAACATTAATAGGCAACATTAACATTAACACACAGATGATCATGTATATATGAATAGTATATAATGTTATGCGATAAAGCATAGTATTGTGATACAACCTTATCAAGTAACGATGAGAAGACTCGCAATTATTATTACAGCAATGTAGAAAATGTTATGGTATATAGCTTCGCATCGCGTAAACGTCTTTTCATAAACGCCTATGATTTTAAGGATGTGTCAATTAGATTGCGGGCATCATCGTGTCAGACAAACTCACCTAACAGTGGAACTAACATAGCATCATCATTACTGTCATCTCGGATCATCGACCTTAAACAATGGTTTGCCGGAGTTCTGGCTTTGTAATGTTTAAAAGAATACATTGTGTTGCAAATATGTCTTACAGTTTACATCAGTGTCATTCCAGAATGGCAGAATGACATCCTATGATGTTTATTTGTGTTTGGTTAGAAACTAATTAATACATGTATTCGTCTGTACTGACTTTTGCATTGTTCTCAAAAATAAAGTGTTAGTTACTGCATATTATTTAGAAGGAAGATGATCACTTATATTTCGATGTCAATCAAGCTCTTATATACAAAATTGTCTGGAAATGCATCGATACAAATCTTATTGGAACAGTAGACTGATTAGTTTATAATAAGGCGAGTGTTTGTATTTTTAGAATTGTTAAACAACAGTAGTGTTTTTACATCTGGTTCTTTGGGATCTTCAATCCCAATATTTGTAGTGTTTAAGTGGAATACCGCTTAGGTCGCTGCTAAGGGACGTGATAAGTGTTGCACCTTATGTTTCCAAATGTTGCCATTTTCAATATTTATTTGAAACTATAACTATTAAAAAGGGGATCCTTTGGAAGCAAAGTAATCAAACATAAGAAGAAAGCACGAGGGGTTAATGTAAGATGCAACAATTCCAACGCACCTAGAGGCGTTTTGAGCGGTATTCTACTTAAAGGATATAACTGATTCGGAGAACATTCATTGTTTCATTTGTGGATCTTTCATCCTAATCAGAAAATCACTCGACAGTAAATATTGTAAATTTCACTCGTAAACGATACTGACTTACATGTGCATCTTACATATTTCATTCGAACTGCAAACCCATAAAAAGGGTCATTACTTCTTTCAATAAATCAGTATCAAATATTACAAATAAACAAAAATGCTGCAGAAAGCAGCAAAATGAGGTTGCACGGCGTAACAAATAAACCATGTTAGTAGAATAGTAGGCATTATCTGTGCGAAGACGCTCAACCTTCAAGGTCTTGTTTATGTATTAGGGAAGTATATTTAAGAATATACTTTTGCTCAAATGCAACATAATTATTGCACTTGTTAACCAAATGTAGAGTAGTTTTTGAGATACATGGTAATATACAAACTTTAAGCAATTGTAAAAAGTATAAAATGGGCCATAGTTTTGTTAAACATAAGCAAGAGTTACAGAACCTGACCTTGTGGTATTATGATGCCCAAAACAAATTGTCATATGTGAAGTTTCAATTCATTATTTAAAGTATTTTGCATGTCCCACCGATCCCCTGGTGGGGGAGAACATTGAAAGGTGCATGATGCGAGCGTACATAATTTAACGTATCGCAGCCGACAACCAGCAAGTGACGCCAATAGGTCGTTTTTTTAATCGGGGCTAAAATGTTGAGACAATTGCATAAGTTGAATTGAATTGAATTGGTTTATTCCAGGCTGAGGCTCTGAGGTTTGGTGCACCATAGAACCTGGTTTAAACCCCCAGCGGCCTTTTTTTGCCACCGACCGTTCCAAGGCGGTAGCCCTATTGTCAACCCTTTTGTGTTTGTGATGTCTTATTTGGCCTTTTATTCATCTTTAAAAGTGTTCTTTGTTTCTGTGTGTGTTTGTGGAACTGCTGCAAATTTTATAATAAACACTCCATTTACGATGGAGCCACGTTTCTCGATTGTAAAAGGAGTGTGTACTTAGTATCTGTAGTAACTGTGCAGTTCTGCAGGTAAGAAGGTTCTATGTCCATTCTTCATATTTTATATTGATGTAAATGGAGGGTTAGGTTGGCATGTTCATTACTGTTCATGTGTTGGTGAAATGTATGCATGTAGTTCCAGAGAAGAAGACTTTTTAAGTTTCAAGGTTTTCCCGATATAAGTCTTTCTAAATCACGTGACCCGGGGACGGGCCCAAATTTGACCCCAGGGCCACCATTTAAACAAACTTGTTAGAGGAGCATAAGCTTATGGAAAATCAAAAATATTAAACCTTTGGCTCTTGTAGTTCCAGAAAAGACGATATTTTAAGTTGTTCACTATATAAGTCTATGTAAACATTGTGAACCCAGGGGCGGGGCCCAATTGGACCCTAGGGTCACCATTTGAACAAACTAGATAGAGGACCACAAGGATATGGTAAATGTAAAACATTAAACTTCTGGCTTTGTAGTTCAGAGAAGAATTTTTTTTTTAAAGTTCTACGGCCATGTTTTGTTTCATGAACATGTTTATGTTTATTTAAATCAAAATCAATACACAACACTTCATATTTACAATTCACACATTGCAATATCTGTAAAAAGCGAGCATAAGATTGTATTTGACGTAGAAAACTATGAACAGGTAAATTAATCCACAGGTAAATGTATTTATTAATTATCTGGCAATAATTGTGAAGCTATACAATTAACATGAAGTCAGTATTTAGATATCTCCGCCCTAGTGTTGATTCGGAGTATATTGACAATATGTTATATTTTAATACAGTTGCACGTGCTTTATTATACTGTTGCACGTGCTATTGATGTCGGAGGTATAGTATTGGTTTGATTGGTTAAAATGGATAAATGATTGACAACTGGCGACATGTTAATTCAGATTTACCTCATTTCCCCGTGCTGTGACGCAGTGGTAAAGGTTATATCTACGTCATGCAAACAGTACTTATTTGACATACAACTTAGTAGATGTTTTCAATATATGTTTCTCTCCGAGACTTTCAAAAAAATTTCATATGATGTTTAAGAAATTTGTTTATTGATAATACTACAAAAAGGGTGGCCATTCATCTGTAAGTTTCAAGTTTTTACCTATATTTACAAGTCTATGCAAAGCCTGCAAAATTTGCTTTATTCAAACTCTGGACCGCCGAGGTGGAGCCATTTTTGACCCCGGGGAGCTAGTTGTCGAACGTTTCCAAGCTTTCATTAATATCAACAATCCGGCCAAGTTTTGTTAAGATCAAATACAAAATAAAGGAGCTGGAGTGTTTACAAAGCTTAATATGGCATTTTTCAGCAAAACAATGGCCATAACGTTGGTGTTACTAAACCGATTTGGCTGTTTTTCGAACTTGTCCGAGCATTCATTATTATAAAGGCATTGGCAACGTTTGGTAAAAATCAAATACAAAATGATGGTGCTAGAGATGCTAAATTTATAGATTATAGACCCTGGAGATGTCAGGTTTTATATAGCCTGGCTCTGAGAAGAGTCCGATATATATCCGGAGTATAGATATATAAATGTATACATATATGATAGATTACAGACACTGGAGATGTTAGGTTTAATGTACTCTGAGAAGAGTCTGCTAAATATCAGGAGTATAGATACATAAATGTAGAGATTATAGACCCTGGAGACGTCAGGTTTTATGCATCCGGACTCTGAGTAGAGTCCGATATATATCAGGAGTATAGATATATAAATGTATAGAGTATATGAATTATGTGAGGCATGTTTTTCATTGATACCGAATACATACTTGAAGCAGTTCCTGAGATATGAGCTTACCGAAAAAATAGTCGAGCTAAAAACGTAATTGTTTACCTTACTATATGGGGTAAAGTTGATCGAAATTAAAAAATAAACTGTTTAATATTTATCATTATCTTTCATAAACAGGACTTCATAAAATGAGTATATGCCTACTACTTAGGTGTTTTCTTCGCTTCCAAAGGATCCATTTTTCAACGTGTATTCTTATTTGTTTGTTGTATATAAACTCAAGTGGATTGATTAACATCTTCAAATACAGTCACGCATGTGCTGTCGTTGCGGTTCATACTAATTCCTATTCCAGCATGAAATCAAAGTGCTGAAAGCACTGATGGATTAGGGGCTTTGGAAATTGAACAGTTTTGTTGAGTGTACATGGTGTAAGTGCATTTATGAACATAAGTTCTGTATTCTGTGTCGAATTTGGTTCTGTGTTGACAAAACTGACGGAAAGCGTCTTCTTGAGTTCGAAGGGATCAGATTGTAATTATTAAATTCCGACGCTTGCACCGGATAGAAATATGGGCCGTATGAGTTATCCTTTTAGTAAAAATACATCTAATTTGATTATTGTTTACATTTTTTTTTGATTGTGGTATGTATTCCATCATTATTAATTCGGAGCAACATTATTCATATCTGTACAAAGTCGGATTCGAAATAAATCTTCTCCACTCGATTAATAGTGATCGCGGGTCATGAAATCAACGCGTGATCAGTTCAATCTATTGCGTCTGAAATGCCGCTTCTACAGCGTAGTAATTCTGCAATTATAACATTTTGACGAAGACTTTCTTTAAGATTGTCTCCATTAGGTGACGGATATTCCATTTCCCGCTGATATGGCAAATGTTTACCTCTATTCTTTTTGCTGAAAAATAACTACTTTTGCTCGGAAGCATTGGTCCTTTCGACATTAATATGCAAATGAGCTACTTTATCCCAGTATTGCAAAGTTGGATGTACGGGGTCCAAACGGGATTTATAATATTTCGAGATAAAATATACCATCTTGTTTCTTGTCTTACTAGAAAAAAGGTATAGGCCAAAACATCACATTCTTCAATTTTCTTTCCATTTCCCACAGCTCATTTACGATTTAGATGGTATTTGTCTGATCCGGAGAACTATTTTTTCTCTTCACAAGGCCAGGGCACCCTATGAATATGCATACAGTGAGTGGGATGTGTTAACCTCTTTTATGCGAATCAAAATGATAACTGACGCTCTGTCTGTTAGCGTAGTGATACATTTCGCCAGTGACGATCTGTTGCTTCTAGCGTGCTTGAATTTTGTCGCCTGCTAAAGACTAGGACTTGAAAAGCCCCTAGTCCAAAAAACACCGACGCCGTGTTGCAATATCAGTCAGCTCCGCCCATTTTATGCCCCACCCCTTACTCTGAGGAGAGTCAAACAGAATGTGACTGTAAGGGGAGTCAACGAACGCTTACCTGCGGGTAAATCGGTACTCGGCGAATTCCGTCATAAAAAATACAATTGTGTTTGTTTTGTGCGTGTTTTCAGTTGAGTGTGGTCCTTGAATTCTAAATTTCCTGTTCGACTTTTATATCTACGTTGTTTCTTTTAATATATGTAGCCGTGCAATTGTTTTGATTACGCATGTTTTGTATGACTGCTTTCTGTGGATGCTACATATCCTGCTCGACTTTTGTTATTCTTCGTGTAACCGTGGATGTACCCGAATTAGGTAAATATATTCGTATGTAACATTATGGTAATTCATTAGCATTAGTTTCAATGAACATTGAAAATACATTGAAAACTGCTTGCAGCTATATCCGCCATAATTAAATCTGCCGTTGTTACCGTCTACAAATAATGGGATTTAACGAATGTTTATTATTAATAAATTCAATAATTAAATTGCTTTGATTATGGGGTCTAGTTTACTGTATATATGAATGTGAAATTAGAAACACATTATGACGGTTATATTCATATTTTGATTGACACCTATAATTCTTGCAGAACGACTCTGGGACGGTCACTTCAGAGAAACGACACAGACATGTGAATCGCACATTCATTATACTAAGTTTTTAAAGTCGGCGTAAAATGCAATTTTGTTAAGGAGAAAAACACTAACTCTTTGATATACAATGTTGTGACGATTTGGTTCTTAAAGGGCTAGCTTGGTCGTAAATTAAGAGGCAGTCTCCCATCAACATCAAGCCATTAACCTGTCGCTTCAGCAGATTTCAATGATTATTATGGGAGCTGATCTCTCTAGCCACAAGATGTTTTTACTAACACCAGCTGGTCAGTTCTCTGGTCAGTAATAGGAATTTCACCCTTATATCTGGATACACAATATAACTTGAGAATCACTTGGTTTCAATAGAGAAAAACATTATGAAACAAACGTATATTAATCAGACAAATAAAAACCTAGAGTGAAATATTTTGTCATAAACAAATATTAATGAAATTGGTAAATTAACATGAAACAAAATCATATTCCGTTACAATGACTTTTAATAAATTAATAACACAAGACTAAGCAAATCCTTAGGTTGCTAGATATATATTAGTATGATTATAAATACTGTTGTTATGTAATTAAAAAATATTTGAAACTTAATTCAACTTAATTTATTGTCCCATAAAGGCACATTTAAATACACCTATAATCATTCATACAAACTGACTCATACAGTATGCAGAACCCATTTATAATAAAGATACATATACATATGATGCAGTAACCATTGCACAAAAGTTACATATACATATATGCAGTAACGATTGTACAAAAGTTACATATACATAGATGCAGTAACCATTGTACAAGAGGTACATATACATATATGCAGTAACCATTGCACAAGAGGTACATATACATATATGAGGAAACGATTGTACAAGAGGTACATATACATATATGAAGTAACCATTGTACAAGAGGTACATATATATATATATATGCAGTAACCATTGTACAAGAGGTACATATATATATATGCAGAAACCATTGTACAAGAGTTACATATACATATATGCAGTAACCATTGTACAAGAGGTTCATATACATAGATGAAGAAACGATTGTACAAGAGGTACCTATACATATATGAAGTAACCATTGTACAAGAGGTACATATATATATATATATGCAGTAACCATTGTACAAAAGGTACATATATATATATATGCAGTAACCATTGTACAAGAGGTACATATACATATATGCAGTAACCATTGTACAAGAGGTTCATATACATAGATGAAGAAACGATTGTACAAGAGGTACATATACATATATGAAGTAACCATTGTACAAGAGGTACATATATATAAATATATATGCAGTAACCATTTTACAAGAGGTACATATATATATATACAGTAACCATTGTACAAGAGGTACATATATGCAGTAGCCATTGTACAAAAGTTGCATATACATATGATGCAGTAACGACTGTACAAGAGGTACATATACATATATGCAGTAACCATTGTACAAGAGGTACATATACATCTATGCAGTAACAATTGTACAAGAGGTTCATATACATAGATGAAGAAACCATTGTACAAGAGGTACACATACATATATGAAGTAACCATTGTACAAGATGTACATATATATATATATATATATATATATATATATATATATATATAAGGGTGAGAAAATACATACATCTACAAAATACCTTTCAAAAAGCACTGGATCCCCGAGGGGATACGAAAATGTTGGAATAAATTAATAGATGGGGAAAAAAACATTTATACAGTGCTACAGTTTACAAAAACTCAAGCTCTTTCGGCTAACGCCTTCATCAGGAGTACACAAACACGAAAATTATAACAAATACGAACCAAAAAACACTAAAATACACGGCAGTTTAAATAAAACTCTTTGAGAAAAAACTTATCGTTTGGCAGTGTTGCAGAAACTGTTTTCTTTGAATAGACACTCTGGAGCCAAATGTGATACTAATAAAAGAACATATCTGGTTGGATGAGGGAAGAACTGTACCCTGACATTTAGTTATGAAGAGAGAGTAAAAATGTGAAAAAGATAACACAAGCCCTACCTCGAAAGCTTAAACCTAAAATCGATACTGCAGGATAAAGTATAAAGCAACTCCAAAGCTAGTGAAAACAATGACTAGGGCTAAACAAATTAAATTAAATAAATGGAGATATTTTGATCAAGGGAAGTAACAAAAGTACTAATAATAGAACATTGCTGGTTGGATTAAAGTAAAATTTAACCAAACCTCACACTTACCCTACTGTCATCCCATTAAAACAGGACAGTGTAAATAAAGAAATCCCCGCCATGATCTAAACTCTAACCAACAAGGCAGCATCAATAGGCAATATAAGTAAAACACAAATATGCTCGTGTAAATATAATACAAAAAAACAATAGCCTAGAAAGCCACAATGAAGAAGACTGATCTTTCATTTACATATGTATGTTGGACACTGGTTCATGTATCTATACCGTGATTACGTAGTAGGATGTATTTGCCTGAAAAAAACTGTTTGTATCTTATTACTTATTTTATGACACACTCCTTTGTGTCTTTTATACTATACTCAGTTGCAAAAGAAAGTGTACACTGAGTTTTGTTTATATTTAATTGTATAAAGTTTTTTTTAGAATTAAATTGACAAATTCCAAAATTAATATGCCATGTTTGGTACCAAAGTTTTTATCATTCCTTGGCCAATATCATGTTGTCGTTTGTTTTTCAATAGGTTGAATCATTAAGGGACTGTCGCTTGATAACGAGGATAGAGTGTAAAATAAAGTTTTCAAAGTATACACTTTCTTTTGCAACCGAGTATATATCTAGCTTCATCGTCTTTGAATGGGCATTTGAATGGCGGAAAGTTGCCCATCTTTTTTATATGGGAATGTTTACCATGTATTTTGTAAATGTTATTTTGTGAAATGTTCAATCTATTCATTATAATAATGTTAATCATATTATGTTATTATGACACTTCACAAAACATGACATTATATTCTAGTCAGTAATGTATTATAATGTTGTAGTCAGTAATGTATAAATAAAATGACATATCATGGAATTGTGTGTTATTTAATTCCCATTGTCAAAACAAGCTGCATAGATGAAGATAGATAGGGATCTGTATAAACGAGTATGAGAGTGGACCTTTGGAAACGGCCGAACACGACATATACGAAATACTGCAGTCTCGGTTTGATTGAACGGTAGTGAAATATAACTCAGGTTTAGGCAAGCACAAAAGATAATTATTGTATATAATTGTGTTTGTGTGGTAAACAGCAATCCTTGTTATTGGCTTATCCGTTGTGTTAACGTGATCACACTGGCCAGACATCACGTGGTATGCGCTCTACACTTAGATAGGACCCTTTGTTTACACACACACCGAAATTACGCTCTGTCATTTTCATCATTTGTTTTCCCACCACCTTCCTTTTCTACCATACAGATGTTTAGTTGTGTAAATAGTGGGTTCGATTGCTTATTAAATTGTAATGTATGTAGGAAGGTTCACATTATATTTATACCATGGGCTTGCTGTTTTTTCTACTTTATTTTGTTTCAAGATTTTTATAATATGAACTGTTGTTTCTGTTTTTTTTACAAGATTGCTGATAATATGTATTGTTGCATATGGGCGGCGGAAATTTGCCCACCTTTCTTTTTTATATGGGAATGTTTTCCATGCATTTCGCAAAAGTTATTTTGGGAAATGTTCAATCGAGTCATTATAATAATAATAAGGTTAGTCATATTATGTTATTATGACACTTCACAAAACATATAACATTATAATCTAGTCAGTAATGTATTATAATGTTAAGTCATTTTATATAATTTAAGTGACATATTCACTTATCATGGAATTGTGTGTTATTTAATTCCCATTGTCAAAACAAGCGGCAGAGATGAAGCTAGATAGGGCTCAGTATAACTCAGGTTCAGGAAAGCACAAATCAGTTTATATTAACAGCAACAATACAATTAATTGAATCAAACGTCTTCTGAAATTATACAAACATATTAATAATTTTCGCGATGTTTCAACCTAAATATATGTTATATATTTTATTTTGAATTGTACTGAATATATTTCAAGCTAAGCGAAGCGAAGCTGAACGATGCATTAAATCCATTTGTAGCATGGCACAGACAAATCTCTTTGTTCAGGCACAGGTGTAAATCGTTCAATTGAAAATAAGACCTGTCAGAATAACTGTGAGAATAACAGTGAGAATAACAGTTAGAATAACTGAAATAGAGCGGAAATGGACATGCTACAAAACAAATAGAGTATGGTTTCATCTCGTTGGTTAATTTAAACACCTCGATGGGCTACGCCCATCTCGATGTTTAAATGAACCAACTCAATGAAACCATACTCTATCTATTACAAAATACGAAAACAAACGATGACCTGCATCAGAGCAGCAAGGCTATGCGACTTACTTAACAATTTTTTAATTAAGCGAAAGGATTTCATTGGCCTGGGAAGTATTATGAATTAAACGAAGAAATTTCGTTGGCCTAGAAAATATTTTGAAATGAACAAAATGATTTCTTTGGCTAGAAATTATTTTGTATTTAACGAATGGATTTCATTGGCTTATAAAGGATATCAACAGGTAAAAATCTTTACAGTTTCACTTGCATTTATTATAAGACGATATATAAACTACATTAACACAACGAGAAAAAACACAAACGTTTCTCAAGACGTAGTTTACACACATTTAAGGGGTCTGATTGTCATGTGAAATAACTCAGTAACAAGAAAGTCGTAATGTTCAACACAAACATTAGGTAACACACCCGAAACGAGCTAAACATCGTTTCATAATGTTTAACAGTTTCGTCAAATGGCTCATTTTATTTGAAAAGTATTTTCCTTTATCTTGACAATAATATGCACATCAAACAAAACACCGGTTGAAACTATCGTGAGCGCCAGTTAAAAAGAAACCGATGTTTATAGAGTCAATTTCAGTTAAAGGAAATAGTTTAAGGCACAAACTCTCGTAAACACTCTAAACATATCCATCTTCCTCACCACGCGTCTGGTTCTGGTCCCCTGTTTCATTAATGGGAACCAACTGGTACATCTCCGTCGTTCCACACTGAAAATATAAAGTTAAACGTCTCATTATTATATTTCATACGATGCAAGAATCAGTTTTAGGATTTTTTTATATGAAGTTTAAAATGAACGAACATTAAACGTAACTGTTTATGGTAACGTTAACTCTGAAGGCGTATATTTTAGTTATACAAAAGTTACGAATATTTAAGTCCTGACGTTGAGTACAGATTAAGAAAACGCGAGCAATATCGAAACATATGCCCCATAAGGTGTTGCTATGTGAACATACCCATCTTAATAGGGATATTTAACGATATCGAAGGAAAAATCTTCCCTCTTGTCACAAATTTGGCTTATTATTTCGCAATTTTCATTTGAGAGATGCAAATCGAGAAATCAAGCGATAATATCAGAAACATTGGCTATTAAGGATGACGTTCCTTTAGGGTAGGTATTAAATAGCGTAGTAGAACTGAAAGGGTTTCCCGTGTCTAAATATGATCCAGATACCGAGAAGTGTTATTAAAGGCTTCGATGACAACTGTCTAATGTATATATCACTAATGAGGTGCAAGTTTTGTATATATATATTATAGCGTAACAGCTAGTACCCATAGGGATATCAACAAGTTACTAATAATAACAATAAACGTGCCATAACTAGTTTAAAAAAATGCAGCCTAATTACCGCCGCCGTCTTGTATGGTGCAGTCTCATCCATGATGGGCTCAGACTCAGGGTGGGAGGTGGTGTCGGGGCACACGTAGTTTTTCATGTTGTTTAATCTTAAAAATGGACTGGACATACAAAGTTGCACCCCTCCTAATCGGAAGTCTTGTAGTCAGTTTTTGTTTCTCGTGTATCAGTAAGAATTGATTTAGGATAAGTTGATTTTCTAAATTATTAGTAGTTAATAAGATGAATTTTTGCATTTTAATTTGTAAAAGTAAACACCTCGTTTAAGCGATCGCAGTGCAGGTAATGCACATTAGACAACAGGCACCCGGCACAGAGATAGTATAGTAACAGATGGACTTGAGTGGTTAAAATATTAATTAATTGAGTTCTGGACCCCCCAAACATGGTTATATAGATCTACATACACTGGATTTGAAAACATGTCGTAAATCAAATTTATCCGCCGACTAATAATTTACCCATAGATACTTGCGCGTACAGGTAAGGTATTTTCGCGCAAGCGCATTGCGCTAAGTTACGCACCGTCTTACGAATTGATCAAATGTAAGAAAACCTAGTATATATATCGTTGTTAATGTATTTGTTTTGGGAAAAGTATTTACGATAGCCGGCTATTTCAAAGACGAGTTGAAAGATAATTATTTATTCTATACAGTTATGTTGGTTTTAACTTTAATGAAAACGAACTAAATAACAAAAATTAAGTTCGTTTGACCGTATGTGAAACTGCGACAGTGACGTGACTCGACAAATTAAATATATATATATATTCACATATCGTTGCTGTATTATTTCTTTTGGGAAAAGTGTTTAAACTAGCTGACTAATTCAAATACAAGCTGAGAGATTATTCTTCATTCTATAAAGTGACTTCTGTTTTAACTTTAATAAACGAAATAAATAATACGACCGTAGGTGAAACTGCAACAATAATCATGTGACTCTGCAAATTGTACATAATGATACATGTAAGTACATAAATTAGCTGGCTCATTAGGTAATTCGACTTGATTTTGGTTTCAGTTGTCTTGTTTAATTAAACTATGATGTATTTAGTGGTCTATTGTTTCATAGTGCACGTCTGGCGCCTTCTAATTAACACCGTTCGATACCGAATATACAGTGCGGTCGACGTGTCTGTGTCGGCATTTTGTATTTTCATACAATTCAGTTTTGTCACCATGTGTGCCAATAAACAAGATGTAATAATCGGTGGAATGCTTTCTGTTTGTTTTTAAAAAAACATTTCCACCCCTAAGTCAGAGGTGTCATACCGAATATACAAAGTTGTCGTGCGCGATATTTCGGCATATTGTCCCCTTAGAAGGGCGGTAACAGATAAAATTCAAAGGGTTGTTTTGTATTCCAAATAACAGGATGTTGGTGATCGATATAATATTTCTGTTTTATTGCACTTAAGTACCCCAAAAGTCAAGCGTGTCATACCGAATACACAGGACTGGGGAAACTCTACTAAGTTGTTTAAAGCTTTTACTTAAAATAACATGGAATTGACAAACATTTGTTATGGTGATGGTTTCGTATATACATATATATCTGGTTGTGGCTGTGAACTCTACTAGTGAAAACTGGGTGTGCCTATGAAGGCAAAACATTTTATCAAGAACAACAACAACAACAACAAGATGGCTGAATGTGGATGAAAACAAAACTCTCTCGTGAAACTGTCGAAATTCACAGCTTCCACGACAACTTTCAGTTTCGGCGCTTCAGGTATCCGTTCGAGATAATTATCCCATTATGTTTTAGTCGTTTTTAACGCATGCCACCATGTTAGATCTATAGATTATATCTAGTAAGAGCCGTGTCATCTTGTCAATGAACTCAAATTCGCTCAAGTTGGCATATTTGATTCTCTGGTACAAAAAAGTACGAGAGATTGAATGACAGTTTATGTTTTATTGGTTATATGTATAATTCTACTACTTGTGACATGAGCAGGTTATGCTGCCCAGGCTATCTTACGTACCGAGAAATAACAATTAGTAGAGAACTGTTGGTGGTTTTGGCCATTTTTGGAGTTCAATACCTTTCAGTATATAATATATATACATATATATAACTATTTTTGGGGGGTCCAGAACTCAATTAATTAATATTTAACCACTCAAGTCCATCTTTTACTATCCTAGCTCTGTGCCGGGTGCCTGTGCATTAGACGTGTTCATCTGAATCTCAGACTTTTTGTTGATTTTTGAATTAGTTGAAGGTCTTACCGAATTCCATGTCTTGCTGTTGGGATGGTCAATGGTCTAAGCTCTTAGTTGTGTTTGTTGCTCTCAAAGGATCACCTTTATCAGTATTTATTACCTGAATCCCATTTTCTTCTGTTTGTTGTCGTCAATGATTGAGCATCTTAATGATTTCACTTCTGGTTGTTGTCGTCACTGGTTTTAGCGTTCAAAGGACTTATCCGAATCCTTTTTCTTGTTGTCTCAGTAGTGAGGGCGTTGGAAAGCTTACTTGAATCCCTTTTCATATTGATGGTTTGAGTGTTGGCGGACTTACCTGAATCTCTTAACTTGTTGTCTCAATAGTGTGAGCGTTGAAAGGCTTACCTGAGTTCCTTTTCATATTCGTATAGCCAATGGTTTGAGTGTTGGGGGACTTACCTGAATCTCTTATCTTGTTGTCTCATTAGTGTGAGAGTTGAAAGGCTTATCTGAATACCATTACTTATTGTGTTCGCCTTTGATTTGCGAGTTAGCGGTTTACCTGAAGCCCATTCCTGGTTGTTGTCATCCTTGGTTTGAGATTTGGAGGGCTCTTCTTTAAAGCACCTTTACTAACAGAGAACTCGGGGAGGGTGAATGTCATTGTGGAGCTTTTACGTCGGCTCCAACCGATACGTCGGGTACTGTCTTGTCGCTGAAAGACGGCGAACTCTGGCATATATCGTCGGAATATCGTCAACACCTGTGTTGTATAAGAAGTCTCAGTTTAAATTGATAACCATATTAATTGTATCAAGTAATCTATCCATAAATACTGCTTTTAAACTATGTGAATCAATTGGAAACAAACAACTTGTAATATTTACGACATTATTCAACTTTACTAAAACACACATACACAACTATATTCAAAGACAAAAGAAAACGAACTGAATGTATAAATTACGCAAAAACAAAAAACGTCGACAATGAATAATGATTGGTGTTGTTGACAAAAGTTACAAAAAAGTCTTGTTGCAATAGTGCAGTAGGTCAAAGAGTAAACTGTCTTAGAGTAACATTAATATCGAGAACGTCCACCTCTTGCTGCAAGACAAGACAAACAGCGAATTCCCACTGCACACGACGCCGAATTGTAGTCTGTGGGATGTTAATGCATTCCTGTATTAAAACATAAGCGAGTGCTTGCAGAGTTCGAGGCTGAACTCTTCTGGCCCGTATTTGACGCCAATATGGTCTCAGAGATTTTCTTTAGGGATCATGGTCGGGAAACATAACAGCCAGTCAAGTGATACGATATTATGTTGCTGCAGAAAGACTCGACACTAGCCTGGGTTCATTCGTTAGTTTGGTGTTTATCCTATTCGTATATGTCTTCAAAGTTTCCTTTCATTTGTGTTGCGATGAACATGTTGAGTTTTTAAAGTTCAGACTGGAATACTGCCGCCTCATTAATGAGATATACAACACTTGCACCTGAGTAAGGATATGTACAGTACTTGCACCTCAGTCATGATATATACCTTATCACTCATCATCAGTAGTTGTATATACAATAATAACACCTCAGTAGTGATATTTAAAATACTTGCTCTCAGTAGTGAAATATACATTACGTGCACCTCAGAGATATAGAGATATATAACCAACTTGCACCTCAGTAGTCATATCCACACAAATTGCACCATAGTAATTATACTAGCATTATTGCACCTCACACATGATACGTAGTACACTTGCACCTCTCAGATCGTTTATAACATAGTTACACCTCATAAGAATACATGGATTGATTGCACATCATACGTGATATATACAATGATTGCACCTCATTAGTGATATCTACGTTAGTTGCACCACAGTTGCGATTAATGACAATATCATTATAATGAATTAACTGAGATTTCTACGTAGTAATAGAGTGAATTCTGTATTTTATTTAAAGAATTTGTGCAAACAAGATGGCAGGATCTTTTTACTATCTTTAATATCAGATGAATGCATTATATTAATTGCAGTTAATGTTTTATTTTCTGTTTAAACCCGTCATGAACTATAGGCGTAGGAAAAGGGGTGGCGGGATTTTGCAAAATTATGTATTGAAAAAATGAGATATAGCGTCCTATAGAAACCACAGAGTCCGAACGCAATGGCATCGTATGTCCGCACTGTACTGCAAACAAGGACTTGATAATACAATGAGAGACAAAAAACAACAGAAAGGGTGGTAAAGGCAGGGTTACCAACTTGGAACGGTCAGTAGGCAATAAGGCCTACTGGTTAGCTTGAATCGATTTTATATGCGCATAATCCTCGCTATTATCCTGTCTTCTGAACCCGCTCAAAAAGTGAATGCCCGGAATGTGCACTATTACAAGGCATTCACTCAGCCAGTTGACATAAAAAATGAGCAAATTTGTTTGTTTCTGTGCGTGTTTTTGGTTGAATGTGCTCCTTGAATACTGCATTTCCATAATCGACGTTTATATCCACTTTGTATTTATTTTTCCAAAGGTTTTAGAGATAACTACACACATATTTATATAGAAACGCTTATTGTACTCATGGTGTCTATGCTTAATACAAATATACACGATTCTTTACTTCTTGTCTTGCCCACTATTTTATAGCTTGATATTTTTTTTTCTCAATTTTGGTAATAGTGGTATGGCTTGTATTGTAATATAGTCATCATGGATAGGTCATACAATTAATATAAATATGTCAACGATAATTGGGGTCGACAGTACGACAAACAGGTCTTATTTAGTCACTGCGAAGTGCAAGTATTTAAACTGGGTTAATTATGAAACCTTAATTATGGCCTTACCAGTCATACCGCAGAGTTAATTTGTGTCGCACATGCCTGGCACTTGTACTGGTCAAGTCATGCGGCGCATGCTAAAGATCACATGCCAGTGACACGAAGGTAGTATAACACCGGTCAAGGAACCAGGTTAATTATCATGTTATCTCAAAAATGCTGAGATCTGAAGCCTGAAACTAGTTTGGACTAGTTTTGGAAAAGGTTCCAGAAGTCATATTGAGTATGCTTAGTATACGTGGCAGTCAATGGCTAGGACATAATGATGCTATATAAATGTGGTGTCAGCGAGTGTTGGGGAGATCAGGGCAGATTAGACAGAGCATAGAGAGAGATAGACTAGAGGATTGTACTCTATACGTGGAGGTTTGTCACAGTCTTGGTCGGGCGAGTCCCGGTCATGGCCAGACTCGAACGCACATCGTTTAAGATAGGAGACTGCTTGCAAAATAAGAAATCATCATACCGTGCTTCCAATTCATAAAAATGTGCATTTGAGCTTTACTGAGCCGCATATTGCCTTCGGTTTAATAATGAATGCGTTTTGTTGTTAAATCAAATACTAATTCATATTAATTATAATCTCATTATGCTTGTAGGTGTGTATATGATTGATCATGGTGTTCTTTGATTTAAGAGAAAAGAATGGATTAGAGACTTAAAGCATCAACATTTAATGAAATAATGGTGATGATTTAAACAACACAATCTATCAGATTGATTGAGGTATCTTGTGAAACTGAAAAAACAGTACGATGGTTTTCTTCCTATATTCACCCAGATCAAATCCAGTCATTTAAAAGATGTATAAGCAGTGTCATAAACTAGCATACATGTCCATTTAAAGGTATGTATAAACGTCGAATATGAAATGTAGCATTAACTGCCAGCCAAAGCATGCACTCACACCACAAGGAATCATGCTACACCACACACATAAAACAGTTGACAACAGGGGTACCACGTTGGAACAATCAGGTTTTAAACCGGGTTCTAGGGTGCATAAAACCTCACTCTTACCCTATTATCATCCCAAGTAAATGGGACAATGTAGGTAAATAAATCACCACCAGGCTTACTTACTAGGCAGCATTAAAAGGCAATACAAGTAAAAAAACAGGGATGATCATCTATATATGAATATTAAAAACCACAAGTATAGAAGGCCACACAGCAAGTACTCAATGACGTCAGAGCTACAAGAGAATAAACAAATAAAAGGACACGACAAAACCGATTGATGACAAACATTGAACGTTACCATGCCTTTCAGGATTTAGGTATACGTCATAATAGGGCCAACATATGTAGAGTTACAGAGAAAAGCATAATGGCGAACTGTCAATTTATCAGCCACTAAGCATGCAACGCGTTGCAAAATAACAGGGTCATAACCTGTTTCGATAAACTTTCTAGCAAGTTTAATAAAAATGAAGTTTTTAAAACACGTCACTATAGAACTGAGGTTGAGATAGTTCTTGTAGTTGAAAAGTTCTCAAATGTTTTCGAAGTTTATGGTATTCCTGAATGAGAAGTGTTTCGTTATATTACGGTTATGAGGTTAAATTTCTCAACTCGACGACACAACCGAATTAGTTAAGAAACATATACCGCATAAGATGATGTTGCTTGCTTAAGATGTTCCTCGTCTAAGCATTGATAATTAACAATGTCAAAATGTAAATCATATCTCTTGTCATATATTTTGCTTATTATGTCTCCATTTTCAATCGAAATACAAATTATGTAAATGTAGAAAGTAATCGACATCAATAAAATACTTGTTCAATCGGAAGACATTTTTTCAGTTTGCAAGAATAAACATACTTTTCAAACTTGTTAAAAAGTTTATCAAAAGACGTTATGACCCTATCATTTTGCAACGTACTGCATGCTTGGTGGTGGACCCTTTTACAGTTCGCCACTATGCTTTCCTCTTTAATTGTACGATGACTGGACAGGCTGTGGACCCTATGATGACGCCTACCTATGGCCCATTGAGACGGTGGCGTTTGTTGTTTGTCTATGATCTTTCTTGTCGTGGCCTTAATGGTTTATTCTCTTGTTGCTCTGGCTTCTGCCAAGTCACTTAGTACATTCATGGTGCTTTCCATGCTATTGTTTTTTTTGTATCATATTGACACGAGCATATTTGTGTTTTGCTTATATTGCCTATTGATGCTGCCTTGTTGGTTAGAGATTAGATCACGGCGGGGATTTCTTTATTTACACTGTCCTGTTTTAATGGGATGACAGTAGGGTAAGTGTGAGGTTTGGTGCACCCTAGAACCGGTTTAAACCCCCAGTGGCCTACTTTGCCACTGACCGTTCCAAGGCGGTAGCCCTATTGTCAACCTTTGTGTGTTTGTCATGTCGTTTGCATTGATTATTACTTTTGTCTTCTTGTTTACCTGTTTGCGTGTTTGTTTCTGTGTTTTGTGGTTTACTGCCCTCCATGAATGCTACTTTCCCTATTATCTTGTTATTATCTATTATATTGTCTTTATATCACATTGTTTATCTATTTTGAAATTCTTTTTGATGTATTTAACATTGGCATTATCGAATTTACTTTTGTTCACATGAAAATGAGTTTATGAATACAATATCTTGTCATTACAGGGTTTATGCTTTTAATAATCATAATATTTATCATAAGTGATTTCTTAGATACGTGAACCACAATGTTCAGTATCTATAAATGTTTTGGGTACAATGGTAATTTTCCATTAGAAGGTAAATTAATCTTTACTTAAAATGAGCCTATATACGAATGACAACATATTGTAGCGAAATACACAATGTGCTACTTATGGTTACATTTGGAACGTCGTTTCCTGCTGGCCGCCATCTTGATTTTTTTGACGCTTCAGTTTGTTTACACGTTACTTTGACGTCGATCAGTGAAATGTAACGTCGTTAAATCTTCCAGGTCGTATTCTTATTTATATTTCACAAAGTGTAATGGCTCAGGCAAATGGAATACAGGAAATTCATAAAATGCCTTGGACAAATTGTATAAAAATGTGATATTTACACAATGGTCAGTTTTTATGGAGTTGTATGAATCATGATTTCTAGCATACACCTTCTATCAATATATCCGTTTTTAGTCCAACTATAAAAGAGTATGAGAGTGGATCTTTGGAAACGGCCGAACACGACACATACGAAATATTGCCGTCTCGGTTAGATTGAATCAATAGTACGTTCATGAACGATAGTGAAATATGCTAGCTACCGCTCACGCACTCAAGCCCCGGGATGAGCAGAACTCAATTTTCATAAAATCAATAGTACATAATTTTAACAATCCCGAAGATGGCATGCATGGGTGGACATAGAGATCTTTTCTTCCCCCATGTCCAACGGCGAAATAAACAAAATGGAATTTAGTTGTGAGCAGCGGTTATGAAGCCTGCGTATCACAAGTAAAAGCCAAAAACTAAATTAAAAACCAGACAACATATCCTATGAGTAGTTAAACAATACGGAGTAGTAAAAGTTGACTTGTTTCGTTTCTGTACCTTTTTTATCATAAATTATAATATGTCATGTATTATCATACATTTATTTTTCCACTAGGAACAATGACATTACTGATAATCAAGAATAATAGACACATATGTACACAAATGTTTTCTCATTTAAATATATAATTATTACAATCGTTTCTATAAATATATAAACTATGCATTGACTTCCCTAAACTTACGATGTAACCTACTGCAAGGAGAACAACTCGGTAAGAATACATTCTTCAGTTTTTTGTAATTTGCTTGTATTGTACATGATAACTGATATTACGCGAATTCCCGCTATATAGTGTATGCATTATAATTTATGATGCTGAACGGTACATGACTACATTAGATTATTTCCGTTGGAAAAATTACTAAATCAACACATAACACATTGAAATTGCTCACTTCAAAGTTTCATTATTGATAGAATGAGCCTTTGGTCCAGTAGGTGAGCAAACGTAGGATGTAATGTTTTCCAATGTCATTGACAGTACTAAAATATTTACACTAAAATGGCTCATATTGTCAAAGCGGAACTTTAACTTTCATGAATTCCGTGTTACACCTTGTACTGTGAATAAAAAATCCACAACAGCACAGTTTTGTCCTTTCTCTTACTAGCTGCATGCCTTCATTTACAAAACATATTGAGATATCTCTGCAATAGTACGTGGAATTAAGTATGCAGTAAATACATATATACAGCGTAAAATTCCCGAGTTTCTTTTTCCCTTAGTTTTTGGAATGAAATATGTTTAAACTAACACATGCAATATATTGATTTTAGCATATATTTATTGCGAAACGTGTTAGTAAATAAATATCAATTTCGTTAATATAGTTTACACATGTTTGGCAAAACTCACGAATATAGAGCACATTTCTTATATCTGACTACAGTGTCATCTTTCTACACGCAGAGGGAAGACAGGTGTCCCTATCAATATTTACAAAACTATAACTTTCTTTCAAATTCCCAAGAAAAAAATCTTTAGCTAAACTTTAAAAAATAATAACCAATTTCAAATGTTTAACGTCAGTTGTAGTACTGTATGTTTCCACACACCCCATAAATAATTGCCATATTTAAAAAAGAAAGAAATATTTTACTCTGGAATATAGAAATACATTACGTGGTCCGAGTCTTAATTTTTATACCCCATCCAACCCCTTCTCAAAGAATCGAAAACGGGTTGGCTGGGGTATGAAATAAAACCTTAATTTCGACTTAACATGTTTGCATATTGTAAAATTAAAGCATTTAATTAATACTTTTAAACAGGTTATCGCAATTTTTTCAATAAAAATGTTTTTAAACGTGTTTTATTGTCTCAATATACGTTATAAAATATTTCTAATATAAGCTTTCCCATCGCTTAATGGAATTAAGGCGGGACCACGTAATGTATGCAAATATCGACAGAAATCGTAGCATTGACAGTACGCATCAAGCTGCAACAGCCAAAATCATGTATTTAAACAACAAATAGAAAGACAACGTATTTTTAAAAGTAAGTTGTAAGACGAAAAAAAAAACGCAGGGCAAAATGAGTACCGCCTTGGAATAGTCCATTATGTGGTCCGAGTATTAACTTTCATACGTACCGCCTTGGAATAGTCCATTATGTGGTCCGAGTATTAACTTTCATACCCCATCCAACCCCTAAAGTTTTCCAAGAAGCAAATACGGGGTTGGCTGGGGTAGGAACTAAATCCTTAATTTCAGCTTAACTGTTTACATATTGTAAAATTAAAACATTTAATAGGTAATTTAAAACAGGTTATCGACTTTTTTGAGTAAAAAATGTTTTAAACGTGTTTTATTGTCGAAATTTCTGTTATAAAATCATGCTAATATATTAAGCTTTCCCATGGCTTAATGGATTAATGCGGGACCACGTAATGTATGCAGATATCGACAACATTGAAGCATTGACATTACGCAATGATATAAAACCTTAATTTCTGCTTCACAAGTTTGCATATTGTAAAATCAAATTTAATAGATAATTTTAAATAGTTTATCGCAATTTCTTTCAGTAAAAACTGTTTCAAACGTATTGTATTGTCTAAATATCCGTTATAAAAATAGTGTTAATACAAGCTTTCCCATCGCTTAATGGAAATAAGGCGTATTGTATGCAAATATCGAAAACAATCATGGCATTGACAGAACGCATCAAGCTAAAACATCCAAAACATGCATAAAAAACAACAATTATAACAACAACGTATATTTAAAAGTAAGTCGTTAGACATTACAAAGAATAACAATAAGAGTACCGCCTTGGTGGCAAAAGGGACACATCTGTGTTTTGGTACACGCTGATCAAATTATAAAAACGCGAATTTTATATGTAATCGATAGCGTATAGTCTCATCGAGGTGTTTAAAGCAACCAATGCGTTTAAGTATAGCCACTGTAGCTTTGAGGTAAACATAAAATAAACGCCTAATTGTGAGTTGCAGAAAAATCAAGCATGCACAGTTTGGCCTCAGTATGCTATTTATATTCGTTTGCCTATTCTATGTTTTAAAAGAAGACAAAAATAAAAGAGGAAAAGAGAAATCTCGCGAAAACAGTGGTGTGATCAGAGTTAACTATGACACCGAGCGCGTATTCATAAAGCAACTTAAGTATAAAATGTTACTTAAGTCAAAATATAAGATTTTTACATATTTTTAAAGATCCTTTTCAGCCTTTTGTTTTAGCTTGTGAGTTGCATTAATCCATGGCCTTATTAAAATATAAAGAAGATGTCTTAAAACGATAGAAAAAAGTGTTTACCAAATTGATACATTTTGACTTAAGGTATTGCTAAGAAGCTATCTGAATACGGACCCTGGTTTATATAACCCCCATTTTAGTAAATACAGTGTGATAACCAATCAGAGAGAATACTGTACTTGATAAACAATGTCGATACAGTGTATGAAACTATAACATAATGTTTTAACACTTCAGTTCTTAAATTCTATTTATTTCACATATCTGTTTATTGTTTTAAAACATTGCTTCAACACCAAGACATTATTTTTAGTCCATCGAAAAACTCGGTAAATATAACTAATAAAAATATGTGTAACGCTTAATTTAACGTTTTATAAAAGCGAAAACGCCATATTTAAAAGTTTTAGGAGCATTAGATTCAAAGGCTTATAAACCTTGAGCGGCTGCTATGTTGAACTGCAGACACATATTTGGAAACACCAGAAGTGATGCACGGACACTGCCACACTACACTCATATTTCGTGTGAGTTTCTTTCCTTTGCAAGAAATATCACAATAATTCAAACTAAAGTCACCCAAAACAAAGTTGTTGTGTTACTGATATACCCTTGAGAAGGGCATTCCCAATTTTAACTCTGGTAGTCGGTATGTTTTGGATGATAGCAGTTAGAATATGTTAGTTTTATTTTATAAGTATTTCGCTTTACTCATAAATAACATCACTTAACCACCTTCCTATTTCAGAGTATGGAAACAGCATTTTTAACGATGGCCTCATACTAGTATTACTGTTAAATTGTATCGAAACGTTTCTAAATCAGACTTAATTCACTAGAGAACCGTATGTAACGCGTTTGAGTAATTACTAAGTTTATCAACCTTGTTTATATACATTAATAACATACTTTTACTCCATTAAAATGTCGAGAAACGCACGCACGCACGCACGCACACACGCACTCACGCACCAACACAGACACCGTCGTTTAGACGACCGTTGAATTTTCACAGATGCATGCTTACAAAAATGTACAGTTTATGGAGGGTACATATTGTATGCTAATGTAGTCACATGATGCCCCTTTAACATATTCAACCACGTGATACCTACGAACCAATCTGCCTATGTTCGATTGGTTCACATGGTTTAAGTACTTCATGCATCACCATGAAATCAAAATCGTCCCAAAGCCTAATCCATAATTGTCCATGGCATTTGGAACCTATACACGGGTGTAGCTGTAAAATGGCGTCAATCAAGAGCGAGTGCAAGGATACATAGAAATCCTGGAACTGTGCCCTAAATATATTGTAATGTAGTTATTTAACGTGCTTAGATAATACACTACGATGCACGAGACCGCCCATTTCACGTCCCCGTCCGACGGACGATACCAAGGAATATGTTTGTGTCTAACTCATTCACACCGGAAAACCTCAGTGTCGCCGGCGAGGTTCAAACATGATTAAAAATGGCCATGCTATCCACTGAGTCGCAACGGTTCCTTCTACCGGCATATCGTATAAGGTGCCCGTGTAACACGTCATACATTCTCGTACAAATGGAAATATCAATTATAATATTGATACGTGCTTCTGTTTTTTTGAGCAATTATTGTTTAATGACGGAATGAATGACGTCGTGGCCGCATTTGACGACACTTCCCTTGTGTCATGTGTGTGATCGTATGTGGACATGGTACGCATCGTGCCTTCATGGTCACTACTAGTCCTTTTTGATCCTTTGGAACTTTGGCGGCCAATTTTCACGGAATGTGTCAGTTTACGACGTCTCCACCATTTCTTGAAACACTTGATTACCTGATAATATAACGCACAACACAACAGTAGAAATACATATATACATATATAGGGAGAGAGCGCTTAATTAAAGTGTTGGTGTCATAGGACTTTACATGGCTGCTTGATATTGAATGTATTGTCTCTTTCATTGTAGTTTCAAGTCCTTGTTTGCAGTACAGTGCGGACCTACGATGCCATTGCGTTCGGACGCTGTGGTTTCTATAGGCCCCTATATATGATTTTGATACAACAATATGACGCGAGGCTATGCCGAGTATCATATCAATGTTATCCAACAAGTTTGATAAATTCACTGAGTATTAAATAGGCACGAATTTAAGATTGTTTTAAGCACATATAACTCCAAAATGCCAAATACACGTATTAGTGAAGCTTCTACGTCGGTTCGGTCTTCTCCGTAATCGAACAGTCAGAATTGCATCGTTCATTTCTCTTTCATTTCTCCGATATTTATTACACGAGTATACTATTATATGTATGCCATGTCTTTATCTCCTACACCGCACGTTATGCGATAAAATAATTAACAGGAGATTCGACCGTGTTTGTTCCTTCACAAATATAGTTAAGGTGGTGTTAATACAAATAAGCCCGGTTTTAACTAAACTAGTTCGTCCTTAACGACATGCATTCAAATTCGTTTAAATCCTATTATCATTAGCTTTGGTGGAAATGTATAACTCACATGGAAGTTGATATCCGCGTATGAATACAAATATTCACTTTCCTGTATCGTAAAATGCATGCGTCATAGCATGACGTGTTAAACTGAGAAAAATAGTTCTGTAGAAACCACAGCTTTACACACTGATTTCCGTATAAGGATATGTACTTAAAGATAGAGGTAATGTATTTTGCTATACCTCGCACGCACTCTACCAACGATATAGGCGGTATTTCACATTAACCTTAAACCTCTAAACTCGCCTATAATAGCATTTGCGTGCATTGTAAACCCAGATCAGCCTTCGAGTAACTGATCAGGGTTTACAATGTCCGGCTGATGAAAGTCAATTCCCCCAAAACAACCCTTTGTCACATAAATGGAATAGTCTTAATTCAAAGAAAGAACAGTCCATTATATATACGTAAGGGTTAAAGTCGCGATGATTGGGATCGATGATCACAAGGTACCAGGAAGTAACAACACTACTGATTCGTAGCACGGGTAGACACGGGTAGACTTTTTACGCGGTCGCATAGCACTAAACGCACGGGTAGACATTTTTTTATGAGGTCGCATAGCACTAAACAATTTCTAGTATGGATAATAATATAAACTGCAAATGTGATCTTTCGGAAAGAAGAGAAGAAAGTAGCAGTAGTGTTTTAGTCTTCCCATGAGAGACAGATATTTTCATACGCTGGCGTAATAAATAAACCGGATCCAGACAGCAATTAGTTGTTTGAAATGCTATGAATAGTTTATTCAAACGTTTGTTTGTAGGACAAACTAGTTCCTCTAGCTAGACGCGTCTACTCATTCAAAACCGAGCTTCTTCAAAAAAAACATCGTTCTCTCTATACATATGTAAAGATACAACATGTTTACGATAGAAAAAACATTTAGCATATTAAAATAGAGTACACACTCTTCAATCATTACTTTTCGTGGCGGAGTTCACTTCATGGATTGTGAAAGAAAACCAGTGATTCACAATTAAGAATTTAGAGAAGAAGCTATTTACCAGCATATATGCAATTTCCATGTATAACAAGAGTTCTCCGCAGACCATTGCAGCTCGAACATAATGAATATTTAAATATTTTATACTCGGAGAAAAGTGTGGATATGGTAACATTTAGTAAAGCAAACTCGCAAAGTAAACAGTTAAATGCTGAAATGTAATCGCGCATACAAAGCTAGACAAATGAGAATATGAGTCACTGGGACACGGATGCTCTGTCGTAAATTTTGATTAGTTATATTTCATAACACGACGTGGTTAAACAATGCACGTTTGTTTTTAGAAGATGCAACATGAAGCAGAAGTAACATGCATCTCAATACCCTATTATGGCCTATAATAAACTCGTTTTAGCTCTCTGGCTTTTGTTATGTCCGTAAACCATTTGTTCAAACGACTTCTCTTTACCTGCTTGTTAATTTTTAGATTCTGGGCTCAGACACCAAAGGTACACCATACTCCATATAAGCTTATTCGCGAAATTATAACCCGACGGAATTGTATATAATACAGAAATTAAATGTCCATGACATAAACGGAGTCACATAACATATTCTGCCACTAAAGATGAAAGTACATTGTAGAAAACAGTGCACATATGATATATTCTGAAAGACAACAACAATATAGAAAAAGCATACGTCATCCATATTTCAGTATATGTTGCACACTAATACATTTAAAGAAGCATACGGTAATCGTGAATGTCCGCTCTCGTACTCTTTTTGAAATTAGCTATCAAGCATGCAAATGAGCACTTAGACTTATTCATTCAGTTTTCATTCTGACTTTAAATTTGCATGCATACATTTAAATAAAAATATTACATATTGGACATTTCCTTCTTTTTCTGGTATAGTTTTGAAGCAATAATCAACATTTAGTAATATGCAAAAAACATATTGTATTGACTTAGTTTAACCATTGTCAATAATGCTCTTCTAATATGCAAATTATGTTCAATCACTGCTAGCTCAAAAAGCAAGATTGCCGTATGCCAATATTCATACAACACCACTTTACTATACTCTGAACATAGAAATCCAACGTTTTGCATTTTAGTTTAAATACGAAGTTCCTTTATACACGTCTTAGGTGTTACTATAAGAATGAATTACATACAATAGGAACATAAATAGCAGTATAGTATTAGAAATGGCACATATACAATGGTATAGTTTGTGTAATTAATTTAATACGTGCATATCAAGAACATACAAACTGTTTGAACACATTTATATATATACAAATCGAACAAGATAAGCAGCATTCAAGGACGACAGTCGACCACAAACACACACAGAAACAAAGAACAAATTTAAAGACGAATAAAAGGCCAAATAAGACATCACAAACGCAAAAGGGTTGACAATAGGGCTACCGCCTTGGAACTGTCAATGACAAAAAAGCCCGCTGGGGGTTTAAACCATGTTCTAGGGGGGCATCAAACCTCACACTTACCCTACCGTCAACACAATAAAACGGGACAGTGTAAATAAAAAAATCCACGCCATGAACTATTCTCTAACCAACAAGGCAGCATTAAAAGGCAATATAAATAAAACAAAAAAAACAATAGCATAGAAAGCTACAAAAAAGGTACTCAGTGACTTGGCAGAAGCCAGAGCAACAAGAGAATAAACCATTGAGGGCACTACAAGACAAGACTGCAGACAAACAACAAACGTCATCGTCCTTTTTGGGCTTTAGGTAGACGTCATCATAGGGTATACATCCTGTCCGTCATCGCACAATTAAAGAGGAAGGCATAATGGCGAACTGTAAATGGGTCCACCACCACCAAGCATGCAGTGCGTTGCAAAATGATAGGGTCATTACCTCTTTTGATAAAAGAGTATGAGAGTGGACCTTTGGAAACGGCCGAACATGGCACATACGAAGTATTGCAGTCTCGGTTTGACCAAAGATAGTATGAAAGTGATTTTGGCCAAGGATTTTACGAAGTTTGTAAATCACGTCACCATAGAAGTCAGGTTGTGATAGTCCTTGTCGCAGAAGAGTTCTTAAATTACTTTTATATTTGGAAAGAAGATCAGGGTTACGATAATAGGCCACACAATCAGTATATGTCACTGTTAAATTTATTACACAAACTTTACTGATACACATATTTGTGACATTATATACATATGTATGTACATTTTTCATTGCACATTAGTGACACCTAAGAATACTTTTATCAAGATAACAATGAGGAAAATCGTGTTTTGTTACAAATATGCAACGGATTGAATTTCTCGGAGTACCATTAATTGACAATAAACATGACAAAATAGTATCAGTCGACAAAAGATACAACACAGTTTAGTAAGTATGGCCCTATCATGTAGTTTTTCTCTGTTGGAACTTATCATGAGGGTTGTTACATTTTACAAACGTTGAATTTCAAATATAAAATACACACAATAAGGCCATACTTATTTATACAATATTTATTATATAAAGGTTGATTTCTCAATATGAAACAGTA
Organism: Cyrtodaria siliqua; assembly: GCA_037043455.1. Taxonomy (NCBI): domain Eukaryota; kingdom Metazoa; phylum Mollusca; class Bivalvia; order Adapedonta; family Hiatellidae; genus Cyrtodaria; species Cyrtodaria siliqua. The sequence continues at coordinate 187,093 of JAWPHD010000939.1, forward strand.
TATTTACCTCTCCGTTGAAGAAGCAGAACACCAAAGAAACAAAAACTCCCTGAAAGCAATAGTATAATTAGTAACGCATAGACGTTTATCTATAAACATCATCGGAACTGATTCGCTAATTTCTTTAATCAATGCATTCAGATTACAAGTTCTGAATGCCTCAACAGGTTGCGGAAAATAGCGAGACAGTTCCGTCTGTTAGTGGAGAAATGCACGGTGTGCTTTGTTTGCCTACGAAGATCGTAAATGGGCCATCATCCAATACTCGTGTTGCATTTACATTCCGAGTGGTGTAATTCATTTATTTATAAATACCATCTTTCATTCGCATTTCAGCGCCATTTTTTATGTATATAATGATTAAGACCGTATTTTATTTGAATAATGAATGTACCATTCACGTATATATAAAGGTCTTGCAATTACTTTATTTAATTTAATGATTGCAGCATTTAAATACAATCGTTTACTTAAGACTGGGAATGATGTACTCGTTAAACATACATTTTCTCCATATGATGCGGGAGGTGACTTAAGGGTGCCCTCTGGTGAATATCAGAACAGATAGAATTTTTTATTTCCCTGTTTTTTATGAAAACTAACATATTACTAGTTAGTTTCTGGAAAAATAATGATGGGTCGGTGATTTAACTTTTTCGCAAAATTAATCTTTAGTAATACACTCTCACAGTGCGGTTTTAAATTCTGAATCAGCTGCAAATTGTGTATGGCAACTTACATGTGTGTAGTGTGGTTTGCAGAACAGGTATCGATTTTCCGTCTTTTTTAATGTAATAGATCATACTTTAGGACGAAAAATTAAGGGTTGGGGTATTTTTATCACCATCTGAAAAATTAGTACATCCCTTGTCATTACCCCACCCAGTTTACTATAAATTGCATTTTTAAATTTGTGATCCATAAATTTTTCATGATAAAGGAACAGATAACTTTTTGAGATATTTTGTCTACAAAATATACAAGACCTGAGTATCAGAATGAAAAAATAAAAATTGGGGGTCGGTGTGCATATAAGAAAGATATTCAATAAAAACTGAGAAAAAAATGTGCTTTTTTAGATTTCGACAAGCTCTGACATATAACGGCATAGGTCTGTAACAAATAATAGGAAAATACTTTTTATTCCTGTCTATGTATATGCTAATACATGTCTTTGTAATAAAGTTTAAATTAAGTGAATATCTTAAATGGTTTTTGAGAAATACCATCTTTTGTACCCCTACCCCCCATTTTGGCTTATGTTAAAAATTGTCAATTTTGGGCACAACATGTGAGGTCAAAAAAAAAATCTAATTTTTTTATATTTTTTTTGCACTAAAATATCCCTATTGGGCATAAGTTTGTTACTGTATAATTATTTTTTCCAGTTATATTATAATTTTTGAAATATAACAAATGTAAATTTCCGGAAGTGCAAAAATCCAAAACCTCAGCAGAGGGCACCCTTAAGATAAATACAATATACTTTACTATAGAAAAAAAATGCAATGCACTTCAGTGTGTTCAGTGCCTTTGTCTTACCAGTATGTAGAATTTACAGTAAAGCACTTACTTGAAAAGATACAACGAATGCGGATATCATAGAGTATACATATTCGCCATTCGACCCGGGCGGTGGCTTGAAGGGAATTGCAATGTACTGTAGGCCCAGCAGCGGTATGAGTATAAGTGTGGCTCGAACAGCACGTCTGTAAATATCATGACATAGTCGTCGATAACAGTAATATATCATGACATAGTCGTCGATAACAGGTAATACAGCACTATGTATAAGTGGCACAATTCCTTTTTTTCCAATTGGCTCAATTGCCATCACATGGTAATGTATTAATAATATTAATTTCAGTGGTGGTAAAGATTCAAATGGACGCATGAATGTTGTCTATACATTTGCGTTAAATAGCCCTAAATTAAAAATCATTGAAACTTGGACTAAAAAGCCATCTGCTGTATAAGTATGGATTTAAAAATCGAACAGTAAAAAATGCATTCAAGGACGACAGTCAACCACAAACACACACAGAAACAAAAAACAACTTTAAAGATGAACAAAATGCCAAATTAGACATCACAAACACAAAATGGGACAATAGGCTATAAGTCTAAGTATAATCCACAACGCGGATAAGTTGCATATTCCGTCAGACATTTCCCCCAGCATTATTTGAAGTCAAAAGGAGAGATCTTGTCATCTCTGCGTTGTTTGCGTCGTCTGCGTCCGGGTTAAACTTTGTATGTAAGCTTGTATCTCTGAAACTACTTATCCACCGATATATGCTTGCCATCTTCGGGATGGTTAAAATTCTTTACTGTTGATTTTTAGGAATATTGAGTTCTGCTCAACCCGGGGATAGAGGGCCTGAGCGGTAGCTAGCGTATTTCACTACCGCTCATGAACAGTCTCAATCAAATCGAGACTGCAATATTTCGTATGTGTCGTGCTCGGCAGTTTCCAAAGGTCCATTATCGTACACTTTTTTGACATCATTAAACATCATAACACAGCCATGTTCTATAACTCATGCTATTATTTTAACAAAAATATGGCTCCTTTTATAGTTAAAAGAACATTCGGTTAAAGTTTGTAATTATGCAAGTTTGTATCTACGGAAAAACGTCACATAATGAATTGAAAATGCATACATGTATTTGGCATCATTAGCCAACATCATATAGCCAGGTTCTATAACTCATGCTTTTATTTTAACAAAATTATGGCATCTTTTATATCTACACAATTTAGTTAACAAGTGCAAATAATTCTGTTCTGCAATTAAGCAAAACGATAAATTAACAAGGCCTTGAAAATCGAGCGTCTGCACCGACAGGCGTTGCTAATTGTATATTTTTTTATAGGAATACTATATTGTCAAATTTAGTTTTTGCGTGAAAGTGTCCACAATTTAACAGAAAAGAATGTACGTTCAGTTAGCAAGATGCCAGGTAAAGATGCCAAGATGACAATACGTGATGCTAGCAGTATGTGTAATTATAAAAAACCAAAATGTGTAAATGTTCAAATTGGTTAAAAACATTTTATTAAGCCTTCTAAAACATCAAAGCCCCACATCATTATAATCCGATATACCAACAAAGCCCTGGCCAGTTTGGTTTGCCTGATGAAAAACAGAAAACTACATCTGGAAAACGGATAAGGCACCGAAATAAATAAATAAATTGGTAAACGATTTTTGATTGGGTGAACGGGAATACAGAATGATATTTGAGCTATTATGCTTGCATTTTTACGCACACATATAGTCATTATGTTTTACGAGGTGTTAATAAGACATGCAGTTATTTTACATGTCCGTACACGATTGACTTAAAACTGTACAAGTATTTTCTGTATTAATGCCTCATTGAAACAAACGACAACAACAACTAAGAAACAAACAAAAACAAAACAAAAAAACAAAACACATACGACTGATTTTTACAGTTGAAAAACAAGCAATTAGACCAATGTTGGGAACTTTCCTTGTTTAATGTAAGACATAAGCAGTTAACTTAGGATGGAACTTGTGAAATGTGTTTATCTCATTGATGAATTAGTCCAGGTATTTTTAGCGTACTTGCAGACGAAAACCTTTTTGTAAATACTGTCCAACCTGATCAAGAAACCATCTATATTAAGAGACCACATGCTGTAGGAGACCAATGTTTCGGTCTCACTTGTTTTGTTGTAATTTACAACGTCTGCTTTTCATTTCAGTGGTCTGTTAATACAGGTTACAGTGGAATTATTCAGTAGTGTGTGTGTTTGTGTGTGTGTGTGTGTGTGTGTGTGTGTGTTTATTGAGATATAAAAAACATGTCCAGAAAAACAAACAACGATTATAGCAAGTATATTTACTGTCTAGGATAATTGTCTCTTTAAGATTTTTGTATCTCAATCTGATTTGTCGCCACGTTGTCTAGCTAAGCAAATTTGTTTGAAGCTTTCAGACACATTTACTGAGCCCTAATGGCCAATTATATTTACAGTGCTACCACTAGAATCAATCTGCACACTTTTCCGACAATCGAAGTGGTGGAAAGATATTGGGATCGTGGTGCAACCTCCGGGACAAATGGTGTTATAGTCGACACTAATGTCTCGGAAAAAACGTCGGTACAGCAAGCATTTGTCAGACTCTATTAGCTTATGTCAAAAATTATGCTATTTTATTACCACCATTTCTCCTGCGGTGGCAAGATAACAATATATCCACTCAGATTACACGTGTGTCACGTGCTTTAAATTGTTCAAATTTAATCATAGCAAGAACGATAAAATGTTAGGCGGTGCTGCAGTACAAATGTTATGAGTTATTTATTGAATATATGTACTCTTATATAGTTATTACTTCCTTTGCGTTACCCTCTATATGGAATGATAGAGCAAAAGTACAGAAATGGTATTATTGACGAACATTACAGCTAAGAAATGTGTCAAATCATTATTTAATGAAGTTATACAGAAATCCAGAGAATGGTACTTTTCAATGATTAGGGCAGTATAATTATTTGATGTTACTGCATTGAAAGACGGATTAAAAAGTATAACATGGTGTTCTATGGTATCACGGTACTTAGATGTTTTGACGTAAAAAAACAAACTGTAAACAATATTTAAAGAAAAAGGAAACTCAAATGCTTTCGGTGACACTTCTATTAAATTGTTATGACATAAATGAAATCAATTTTTATGTAAAAATGTCAGAATTAGATTTGAAAAGGGTACCCTCATTGAGCTTATTATTTAAAAGTTCTATGGTATCAAGGTATGCACATATTGTGTATCCTGTATTTGATAGTAACTGGTATAAGAGTCAATGAGTGACCATTTCTAGAAACATTAATGTACAACAGACTCATCCAGTAGGGTTCAAATCTCTCGCTGTTGTTATATCCCCTCCTGTCAATATCGCCCAGACGAAGCTCCAGGTGTCAAAAACGCCCCTAAATGGCGTATCACAACAAAAGGGACGTAACAAAAGGGACGTTACACATATATACGTCGATTTTATTGCAAAACGCCATTTATAATAAATTAAGGGGTTGACTGTTGTATTGCAATCGTTTATTTGAAGCACCTGTTGATATTGATAAAACACATGCTATTGTGTTAGAGTTATAAAATGGATTAGATGTATATGTTTCTTATATTTTGTCAACCTATCTACATTCAATTTCATTTATTATGTGCAGCTCTGTAACTGATTACCACAGAAGTTCAACTATATATTAACGTGTATAGCTTATTGCTCTCCCTACACACGGACTAATACCTTTACACACCTCCTTCAGAGGAAGGCATACTTTTATGGTAGGCTTATCTTACCCGAGGAAATCGAACCTGTGACCTCTGGGACGAGAGAAAAGTATAACCAGGTATGCTAACCAACGTGTGTTTCAACTAAACGTTTGCAATACAAAACGTCCACCCCTTAATCTGTTATAAATGGACTTTCACAATAAAATCGCAGTTTATATGTGTTGCGTCCCTTTTGTTGTGAAACGCCATTTAGGGACGTTTTTGACAGCTGGAGCTTCGTCTGGGCGATATTGACAGGAGGGGCTACAACAACAGCGAATGATTTGAACCCCTCTCGATTCATCAGACTTAAACATAATGAATTTGATACCTTCAAGGTAATAGAAACTGTATTTAAGGAGACTAGGGGTGATGAATTTTAAACATCATAAGAAAATTGTCACCATTTTTGCGTTATTTTGAAATATCCTTTTATTTATGATAAATATACTTATTTTTTTCAATTACTTCATTATATGTACCTATAATCATCTCATCTATAAAATAATTATCATATTTTATCAGAGATGCATACTGTTTTACAGATTGGACACTACTGTGATATCATACAAACCTTGGTATCATAGAAAGCTAGTATATGTTACCTCCTTTAGGCAGGTTTACGGTCATGTTACATTTCCTTACATTTATACGATGTTTCTTAAATATGGCTATGATAGCTTTAAACAACAAAAATCAATTCATAAAATAAATGAAAAAAAACCTCATGAAAACCCTTTATGTATAAATCATTTTATGTGATATTTTCGTTCGAAAATATGTATTTTTAAGGTGGATTAGTGAGACAAATGATAGCTATATCTATACGTAAGCGTAGCGTTTATGCAAACGTATAAGGACTGTGTGCATGAAGTAAGTATTGACTTAACAGGTCACTAACCAGTTGCTAAACATTTTCTGTATTCTACACGCTCATCCAAAGCAGATATTTGGAAAATGAGAGCTGAATATCATTGTATCTTGTTCATAGTTATATGATGTTATGCTGTCTTATGAACCGTTATGGTTGAGTGATGCACACTGTATACAGATGGTTCTGGACATTATATTTTAGAGGCCATTTATATAATGGACTGTTCTTTCTTTGAATTAAGACCATTTCATTTATGTGACACATTGTGTTTTGGGGAAAACGACTGACCAGCTGCCGGTAATTGCCATTGTCGGCCGGTGAGTTACTCTCTGGGTTTACAATGGAAGCAAAGGCTATTATAGTCGAGCTTAGCGGGTTAAGGGTTAAGTCATGTGATTTCAGTGAATAGTGTTCCAGACATTATTTCCACCGTGCACATGTGGAATAAATTTTTCACCGAACCATCATTGCGAGTGTTTGATATATGTGTATGATCAATGAGTAATATTTAGTATAGAATAGCAATAGTTAGTGTAGTAATATAGAGGTATGAGTAAGCACTCTTAGATGGTCAGTGCCTGGGAAAGTCCTACCTCCCCCTTCCTCGTAGAGTAGGGTTTGGCAACCCACGTTCAGCAATATACAACAAAAAAGGTATGCCTGACGAATGGCAATTGTACCTACAAATATTCGGACAATATAAACAATCACCAAACAATCAATTATGGATTATGTAATGATTTCGTTTATATTTTTAAATACGTTTAATGTGATATTGATTTGAAATGTACATACAACTCTGAATACGTATTAACAGTATACTTGATAACGGACCTACGACTGTGAGGTATTCGACACCTTATATTTTCCTTCAAGAGAATAGATAGAAGTTATTTGTTGTTTTGGAGTGAATAACATATTCTTTTTCACCGAGAAGTGAGAAAACTTGATTAAAGTTTTCTCACTTTGAGATGAAATAAAATATGTTATTCACGACAAAACGACAAATTTTCTTTTTATTTTATGATTTTACAATTTTGTGTTTAGGAAAACTATGGTAGAACAACAAAAGTAGTCCCGACAGCTACTGTGAAATAAATCTCTATATTCCACAGTGTGGAATAACACTTTTATTTCACTGATAAAATACAGTATTTCATTGCATATCATAAAATAAACCTATTTATCACTTAACTTACGGAGTGCGAGTGGAATAACACCATTTTATATCTTCGATATACCACTAGTTATATAAGTATGCAAATAAGTCTAGTATGCGCTGTCAAAAAAATTCGATGACTATGATCCAATTCCCACGGTTTATGTCGGTATCGCGTGTTAAAGCGACAGGCAAAATGCTGTAAAAGTCGATATGTGATTTATTTGATAAATAGAATCTAACATTCGTTCTCATTCATTATTGAATTTATGAAACTCATTAGCAAAAATGATATAATGCTCGGCAAGAGCCTCGCGTTATATCATTTTTCAAACTCGTTTAATAAATCCAATAATGAATGAGTACTCATGTAAGGTGCTCTTCGTCTATACTATGTAAATGTATTATTAAAAAATGAATAACACGCTATATGTCTGTATATTTGTTAAGTAAATATAGTAGGCTGTTGTTTCCACTCCCATTTGGTTTTATGTTATTATTTCTAATGACAATCTTAGTAAGATATTAACTAATGTATGTTTGGCTTATGGAAGTAAGAGTAAACATAATTTAATTTCACCTACCTCGTCTGCATCGTCTCGTTGGTATGTACGGATCTCAGCTTGGACAGTAATATTCGCATTATGTTGATAGAAAATATGAAGTTAATCTGAAAAATAGACAACAAATACACGATCATAGTATTATATCGTCTTTCCTCGACAACTTTACGGCTGTTCATCATTTTGTAGAAGACAAAAAGGAAAGAAATTCATATGGAAAAAATAAACAAAACAGATACGTTCAAACTGTTATATAGTGTTTTATAGTGTTTTCCCACCACAATTTTACTCCAATTTCATCCTGTTGACAAAAAATAGACACGTATCTGAAAAAAGAGACAAAATAAATACGATAATTGCGACTATCCTATAAGCTTAACGAGACATTTAATCAGAAGCCTTGATATTAGTGTCCAAAGTAATTGGCACTAGACGTCCTAATTAGATTTTGTCTGTGAATTCTTCATCCGCAGACAGAATCCATTACATGAATGTCATGGTTTAGGGATTAACGAGCGTTCAACAATAATAAAAAGCGTCTAAAACGCATCCTGAAATGACAGAATTATCCAAATTGAATTTAAACGTTTTAATGTTATATGTGTAATTCTTTTTTAATAAAACACATCAAATAATAAAAAAAAAATAAAGTTATGCTACTGATGTTGGACTCATTTTGTTATATACGTGTACCTACGATATGGCAAATAACTTTTTATATAGGTGCTAACGTTTAAACACGCTTTCCAACAAAATGCAAATACACTTTCAAATATTTGGTTTATAAGAAAAAATAATGTTTTGATGCGCCGTCAATATTGAACTAATAATTATCTTCAGATAAAAAACAACAACACAAAACAAAACAAATGTTTGTATTCGCTTTACGCACTCGTGCAATTTTAAGTATAATTTCTCAATGGAAACAAATTCAATATTCAACATAAACCATATTCAACTCTACTGGTCGAATGCCAGGTGAGCTAATGGGATGACTTTCACATATCTACTTTTATTTTCCGTTGTCCGTCGTCCGTTTAATTTTTCTTGTAGGCGCTCTAGCCTTTCCATTTTTTATCCGAGCTTACACGTAGTTATATATATCCATAAGGTCTCGGACGAGATCTTGAACCATTCAGATTCAATCGCCAATGGCTGAATTATGGTCCTTGAATTATTGAAACCATCGTAATGTGCCATTGTTACTATAAAATATACTTTAATTTTCCATCTGATTTTAACCAAACTTTCACATAGTGTGTATACTACTAAGATATTGTACACGTATTTTAACCACTTATATCCGATGGTATAGAAAAATACTATTTATACCCACGTTTTTCCGTCTGTCCGTTACCGCACGCTGAACGGAATTCAACCAAACTTAGGGTATGACATCACCATATGATGACGGCGTGCAAGAGCACAATTATTTTTGGTTCCGAGCCCAGGGGCCCTCAGGGGGGTCAAATGGTGAAATAAACTAAACATTCAATTACACTATCATTTTTTTCATATTTTTGCACATAACTATGTAATCGTCTATAACAGAAAAACAACATATCGAACGATTTTTATATTTCGCAAACTCGTACGTCTGCCCTGGGGCCCAGGGTGGGTAGGCCGGGCGGGATTTGGGGTCATTTGTTTTGTAATTATGTCTCAGTGACGGCTCTGAACCCAGGGTCCCTCAGGGGGTCAAAAAATGAAATACACTAAAATTCAATTACACTGTCATTTTTCCATATTCTTGCACATAACTTGGTGTATGTAAACGTCAATAAAAGATAAGCAACATATTAAATGATTTTATTATTTGTATTATATCGAACTCGGACCGTGTGCCCTGGGGGCCCAGGGGTTGGGGTAGGGGCAGGGGGAAGGTTTGGGGGGGATTTGGATTCATTTTTTTCATAATTATGTCTCAAATGAAACATGATGATGGGATTATACTGTATACATTTGTTTCCTCCTATGTTATTGTTGGGCCTGGAAGAAGGGGCATCTAATGCAATTACGGTGTCATTTGTTCATACTTTTGCACATTAATTGGTATACTAGTCATCTAATAAAGAGATACACAGCATGTCAAATGATTTATTATTTAAAACTCGGACGTCTTCCCCGGGGTTCGAGTTGGAGGGGGTGGGGGTTGGGTGGAGACTAGCAGGGGGTCAATTTATTTAAAAAATATTTCTCAAATGAACATTTTAATGAAGGGATTACATTGTATATACTGTGGGGCTGTGTTTGTGTTGGTGGAGTGGGGTAGGGTGTGGGGTGGGGGCGGGGGGATATAGTGACCTGTGTGAATAAAACGTGGGTATTTTACGACGGCCGCGCCGTCGAACTCGTTCTAGTTTTTTTTATTATTAGCATTTTATTCTTAAGAACCTTAGTTCAGGTGGTCAAATCCCAGTGGGGTAGACTTTTTTTAAATTATTAATGTATATTTGAACACGTGTTGAATTGGTTCAGTTAACAAATATTTATTTCTACTTATTAATTTCTTTAGATTGGGAGCCTGAGGATGTGGATTCAAACGTTGTTGATCTTTACCAGACTTGTTCAGAACGATTATTTCAATATAAAAGCAGGTATACTAGTCGAACAGGAAATGTAGCTGTAACGAACACAGTCAACCAAAAACACGCAATAAATTCGCTCATTTGATGTAATGTGTGGTACAGTGTGGGATCTGCGACGCCCTTGCGTTTGGTAACTGTTTTCTATATAACCATGTTTCTTACTGTTAACCTTGTGTTCTACGATTTTATTTATTAACGATGTAATGTGTGGTAACGATTTAATGTGTGGTACCGTGTGGATCTGCGGCGCCCTTCCGTTTGGTAACTGTTTTCTATAGAACCATGTTTCTTATTGTTAACCTTGTGTCCTACGATATTATTTATTAACGATGTAATGTGTGGTAACGATGTAATGTGTGGTACAATATGGATCTGCGGCGCCCTTGCGTTTAGTAACTGTTTTCTATAGAACCATGTTTCTTATTGTTAACCTTGTGTCCTACGATATTATTTATTAACGCTGTAATGTGTGGTAACGATGTAATGTGTGGTAACGATATAATGTGTGGTACAGTGTGGATCTGCGGCGCCCTTGCGTTTGGTAACTGTTTTCTATAGAACCATGTTTCTTATTGTTAACCTTGTGTCCTACGATATTATTTATTAACGATGTAATGTGTGGTAACGATGTAATGTGTGGTGGTACTGTGTGGATCTGCGGCGGCCTTGCGTTTAGTAACTGTTTTTCTATAGGACCATGTTTAGTAACTGTTTTCTACAGGACCATGTTTAGTAACTGTTTTCTATAGGACCATGTTTCTTATTGTTAACCTTGTGTCCTACGATATTTGGAATTTAGGAAGTTAACAATATGTTCATCTTAGGTATGCATGTTGGTAAATGAATACGAAGTACGTACGAGTATTGTAGTCATTTAAGACAATCATTGTCTTACAGCAAAACAAGTGCATTCTGTGTTTTTATTTTTTCTAATAAAAAAATCAGTGCGTCAGTTCAAATATGTTGTAAATTTACATAAATTAAACTTACAATGAGTGATGCATTTATTGGTCCAGCCAATACTTACAATGAGTGATGCATTGATTGGTCCAGCCAATACTTACAATGAGTGATGCATTTATTGGTCCAGCCAATACTTACAATGAGTGATGCATTTATTGGTCCAGCCAATACTTACAATGAGTGATGCATTTATTGGTCCAGCCAATACTTACAATGAGTGATGCATTTATTGGTCCAGCCAATACTTACAATGAGTGATGCATTTATTGGTCCAGCCAATATCCAATGGTAACTAGAATCTCCTGTCCAGCATCTGTAAAACAACAAACAGAGATATTAGAAACACAAGATAACACGTTATTACATATGTTGCCATTTTAGATTGGTAAGAGGCTAAATTGGACATTTTACAAGGACAATACATTTGATGAAATAATAGGAAGAAATTAAAATATCTACTCGTTCTCTAACATCTCATGGGTTTAACATGTAGATATTCTTTAACAAACGCTCAAAACAATCGTATTGGTTATACTTGTGGAAAATAATACACGCAATTCCTTGCAGACTATTTGTTCTTTTAATTGTTTGCGAAATTGTAGAATTAATGTATGTACCTTGTGCTATCTTCCTCGTCAAGTGCACGGATTATTGTATAAATCAAAGTAGGCAAGACAGGAAATGCTGAAAATGAAATATACCATAATATAATCAAGCATTTACAATTAAATATGGCTGCTTGATTTTCTCAGAATGGTTACATAACGACTGACTAACCCCTTATTTTGGCACTTTTCCCCATATTAGTTCTCTTGACCACTTTAACAGTACTGTAATACCATGAATACTGTTAAAATGTCTTTATTGTGACACTTTAAATATCTTCTCTAAATAGTCAGCATAAAGTATGGGATAGACAAATTTGTTTTCTACAAATATCCACAGTCCCTGCTGAATTTGGCCATTTCAATTACATTGTTGGAATGCATCACTAGTTATTATCGGATTGTCAGATCTGAATTAAAAACACTCGGGCATATCCAAACCTGTCTGGAAATATTAAATTCAATATAGTCTATTGTTTTCACATGGAAAATAAACAATAAGAAAATAATGGTATGTTGTAAGGAATATCCAATAATCAATAAACACAGCTCATAACGTCAAACAGGGTGCCTGCGATAAAACCTACGTTCCTATCCCGCCAGGTGCGCCTTTTGTGATGAGGTGAGCACGTCTTTTGATGACTTCAGGATAAATTTGATGACGTCTGGGTATTTTTGAACGGAAAAAAAATGGGAAGAAAACGGGGAAAGGGTAAATTAAAAAAATTAGATTTTAAAAGATCAACATGATAAATAGAATATCATGTTAATGCTTGATCGTATCCAGTTTATCAGGTTCGGCACGAACAAAATGAAGCCCATGGCACAGCCTCGGACTTCATTTTTTTCTCAGCCTCACCTGATAAACTGAATAGGATCAGGCACTAACATGATATTCTCTATTTATCATGTCGATCTGCATAATTATGCCGAGAAACAGGGTGCCTGAGATAAAACCTTATCTCGTCAGGTGCACTTCTTTTGATGACGTCAGTACCTCTTTTGATGACGTCAAGGTATATTTGATGACGTAGAGGTCTAAGTATTTTTGAAAGGAAAAAAAACGGGAAGAAAATGGAAAAAAGGTAAATTAAATGATTTTAAACGATCAACATGATAAGTTAGTGCCCGATCGTATCCAGTTTATTAGGTTCGGCACAGCCTCGGACTTCATTTTTTTCTCAGCCTCACCTGATAAATTGGATGTGATCAGGCACTAACATGCTACTCTATGTGATGTGCTGTGATATCTATTAGCCTACTTAAGGATGGACACGACTAACGGGTAACACCTGGAAGAATGTCTTTGTTGTATCAAACAATAGCCCTTAACCCGCTACTTATATATAATGGACTGTTCTTTCTTTGAATTAAGACCATTCCATTTATGTGACAAAGGAGTGTTTTGGAGAAATGATTGATAAGCAACCGGACATTGTAAACCCTGATTTGGTTTTACAATGGACGCAAAGGCTGTTGTAGTCGCCCTTAGCAGGCTAAGGGTTAAAGATGAACTATTAGAACCTCAATGTATTATTCCAGTATCAGTTGAACTTTAAATTTGTTTGCATATAATTTAATAAAAGTAAATACAATTTACTTTATTCAATCATATGTCTAAAATCTGTAACACTATTGTGCAACTATTAAAACATAAATGTTAATACTGATTTTTAAATATGTAAGATTGTAGAAAATATAACGGCACACCGTGAGATTAAACAAATAAATAAATATCTTAACGCGTTGAAGGAACAGAAATGTAATAAATGTATTTATCACATTATCACGAATTGTTTATTTATGTGACAATGTGATAAGTAAATTTAATGCATTTCTGTTCCTTCAACGTATTAAGATAATAATTACGTTTTGTTAACTAACAATGGAAGACGTTTGAAGTAACACGGTAAGAAATTTACTGACGATATAAGTATATAGAATGTATGGCCATTACAAAAGTACTTAAAAACGAGTTACATGTTTAACATGTTTAACTTTGACAAAACCAATACAAACGTGCAGTACGTCAATTAGTATTCCGTTGTACAACAGGATAATTATTAGAGTAACTTATGGGAGTGTTATCACCTCAGAACGTAAAAATCAAAGCATATCAGGCTTACACACTAGCGTTTGTTTAGTGCTGTGTGGCGGCCGTAAAAGGTCGCCCGACTGCAAATGAGTAGTGTTATTATTTACTGGTCCTTTGGGATCATCAAGCCCATTCTGTGTTACTTTAAAGTAGAATATCGCTTAAGCTGTTGGTAGGGGGGGTGATAGTCTCTAATTACCTCTCATGAACAGACTCAATGAAACCGAGTCTGCTACTTTTCTCTCTTGTTTGTGTTTGTTGCTTCCAAGGGATCAACTTTTCAGTATTTTTCAGAGAAGTTTCTGGGGACGTATTCATAAAGCAACTTAAGTGGAAAACTTACGAGTATTACATATCTTTTAATATCCTTATTAACCTCTCAGAGACACTACAAACTATCTATTTTAAGATAAATATTTAGCTGTATGTTTTATTTATCCATAACCTTATAAGCAATACTAACAAAACGTCTTAAATCGATGGAAAAGGGAGTTTAAAACATTGATAAAATGTCATTTCAGTTAAGATATTTCTAGAAAGCTTGATGAATTCATACTCTAGCGTTTATTTGCGAGATGTGTTACAACTTACTCGAGTAATGGTCCTTTAATTATATACCTCTTGACATATTTTATTAAAGTAGAACTGTACACAACACACATATTCAGATTAAACAGGATTTGTTTAACTCAAGGTCATTGAAACCTGCCATTAAGAATTCGAAGAAATATTTTAAATTGACCACGCGCATTAATATATATTGATTCAAAACATTTGAATTATGTTAGAACTTACCCCAACCAATACCGTAACAAATTAACAAAAGTTTCTTGTCTTTTGTGAAAGCTATTACGATAAGAGCGTGTAGATAGAAGCCCTCACAGAACATCCATGCGTAGTTACACACGGTTATGTAGTGTGTAAGCACGTGCAACACTCGACACCATAACTGAAATTATAAAAAGTCATATCACGCATAATAGCACATTGACAAAGAAGCAAGAGAAATACTGTTTAAAAAAGCGCACGAGGCGCCATGATTGTGGATAACAGATTGTGCAAGTTTATATGATAAACACTTCAAATATTATTTGTTGAATCGAGACGATACAAAGGACAAAGGAAGTGACCATTTACGTCACGATTTTGAGAAAGAACAGGTCGAGGTTTGCTAGGAAATGGTTTAAATGCATAGTAATATGTCAAGATGTTACACAAAAGCGGTTTAAACTTTGGATAGTCGATGGGTCTAGATTTTGAATTAATACAAACGAATTCCTTTTTTCACAAAGGCAGTGGATAGACGGCCATTGTGGCTATGTGTATGTACAACAAAGTTATATACACAAGGCCGATACACAATGGTGAATGATGTTTATTTGAGTTAAAATGACGCGTTTGAATACAACAAAAAATAAATGAATGGAAATTGCTACAGTTGAAATTAACTCATATAGGCTATGTTGTTTATGTAATTAATTATAATGGAAAATGTCAGTTCGCAACAAAACATGATTAGGTTTTATACAATTGTTCTTTATTTTCATTCTTATGTTTAAGACAGACAGAAAATAATAATGTCAAGGTCAAAACGCCCGTTAACATGAGATCAGTGGCAGACTCATGTTACACTCTACACAGTAACAATTTCCCCCAAAAACTACAGAAAAATTAACAAGTATAATAAATATGCCATACTCGGACTTTTTAATTAATACTACTTGACATATTTAATAAAGATATCAATATTGCGATACATGTACTAATAGTGTCAAATCGAAGTATAAATATCAGATTTGCAGACTTTTGTTTCAAGATATGTTATTAGTGATATTTATAGCATGTGCGATTTATACTGCTTCTCGAGGACCGCAGGCCCGACAGTGCAGAAAAGTATGCTATAAATGTTTTGTACCTTAGCCATTGCCGGTAATTGACATTTTACTTGACAGGTTGTGTGTAAACTTACAATTATGCGCGTGTAAAATGGAGTAGGCCATGGTATAACCGAATCTATCATTTATAGCACGGCTGAAATATACCGGCATTTATAGCACAGTTTAGGTTCAGATCTTCAAGGTTTATGAAAAATATATCATAAGCAAGAACAAAGGAAAACCATTAGAGCTATGGTACAAGTATAGGATAGAGCATGAGTTTTGCACGTGTACGGGGAGATAATGCCGTACACGTGCAAGACTCATGCTCTATTGTATTTATACCACAATAACTAACATATGCTGTCTATATCCTCGGGTATTACACGATGCATAGTGTGTATTTAGGCTATTGTGGTATAATATACGTGATATTTCACTGATTTCTATCTGAACGTAGCATTTTCTCATGCCCCTGTTATTAAGTCTCTGCTATTACACAGCAACGCTGCAGAGTATTTTAATGTTTGATGGTCATCTTAAAACGAAAACAAATCTTCTATTAGCGGAAACAGTATCAATAAATCCACGTTGAGATTTGAAAGATAAGAGGCTTAACATGACATCAGTCAGTCGATCCTTTGCAATATATTATTTGCGTCTTTGTAATTTAGGCAAATAATTATCTAACTTCGATTGCTCTTTCGAGACATTTCTAAGACGTCTCTGTTTATCTGTCTAATAAGATGGAAGGAGCTAGAAGATTGCCAAACAAAGATATACGCTGTTCGAGAAAGGGCTTAATTACAGACGGACGTCCCAACGACACTCTAGTAGTGCCTATGTAGAAAATTGAATATATATTAAATGAAAGAACGACACTATATTAACATTTATAATGTTTATATTTCTGTTATGTCAAACAGTAAAATACTCAATTTAAGCATAGAAATACTACTGATATTATACATTGTGAGGACATATTTTATATGTGTCACACATAGTTTTGAAATTTAATTCTGGCATATCATTTATGGTTTAAAATTTCAAAACATATCTTTTAATACTTAGAACTAGTCTATAAAGTCGGCTATGCATTGAGATAAACTATGTGTCACGTTTATAGAACAAGAAACGTGGAAAATTTACGGAAACCAGGTTTTCCATTTGAAAAGCTATTACAGTACCGGTAAGATGAAAATGATGTTTTGTCTACAGAAAACGGCAAATTACGTAAATAAAATTGTTAAAGTGATATAAACAGTGTACAATATAGAAATAAAACAATCATATGTCAATCACAAACATAAATGCATTACATAACAGCAAGTTTTGTTGCAATATCTCATTCCTAACTTAAGTACTTGAGCGGAAATAGTTTTTCTATTTTTAGTAACAATGACCTTGACCTTAATCCCAGTGACGCAAACTCCATTCCTAAGCGTCCTTTCCAAATCAGGTACCCACACAGCTTATCTCATTCCCAACTAAATTTATTCAAAGTAAACAATTTTTTCAATTTTTAGTAACAGTGACTTGACCTTGACCCCGGTGACCCCAAATGCAATCCAATCTTTTCTTTTGATATAAACTTCATTCTAATATCTCATTCCTTATTTAAGTTATTGAACAGAAACTGTTTTTCAATTTTTGGTATAGAGTCTGACTTGCAATCACTTGCCACTCACCGCTGTAGGTTCGATCCCTCAGGGGCCTAGGAATCTTATGTGAGGAAGCTATCCAGCTGGCTTGCGGAACGTCGGTGGTTCTACCCAGGTGCCCGCCCGTGCACGAAAATTGCCCGGAGGGGCACCTGGGGTCTTCCTCCACCAGTGGAAGCTGGAAAGTCGCCATATAACCTTAGCTGTTGGTGCGACTATAAAATCCAATTCAATTCAATTCAATTCAATTTTTGGTAACAGTGACCTGGACTTTGACCCCAGTGACCCCAAATACAATCACAACCTTCCTTTCTATATAAGGTACATGTACAGCACGTTTCGTTCCTGGCGTGGCGCAGTCGGTAGCGCGGCGGATTTGTAACCGGAGGCCCCGGCTTCATTCCTCCGTGCTGCCATTGAGTTTCTTCGGTGTGTTCTTTGGCAAGACAATTTCCCTTAGCCTCGTCCGTCGGATGGGGACGTAAACCGGGCGGTCCCGTGTATCGGTCCATCAAACGAGCACGTTAAAGAACCATATGAGCCTATTCGATAATAAGAGTAGGCACGGTTGCCAGGACTCTTATGTATCCTTCCCCTCGCTCCAGGGTTTCCCTAAATAACCTATACTGTTTTGATGAGCCGTTAAACAACATTCAATTCAATTCCGAAAACTCATTCCAAACTAAAGTTATTGAGGTTAAACCGTTTTTCTATTTTTAGAAACAATAACCCCAGTGACCCCAAAATGCAATCCCAACCTTTCCTTCCATATAAGCTACCTACCCACAAGTTTCATCGCAATGCGTCATTCGTAACACAAGTTACTGAGCGGCAACTAAGTGTTTGAACCGCACGCACGCCCGCCCGCACGCACGCCAAACGACATACCCTATTCTAATAACTGGTTAAAAACAAAATCTATACATATACAGCCTTTTCCAATTATTCAATTTAAATATGCATATTTCTATAATTTGGTTATGTTTCAAACTAAGAAAATGTGTGGTTTTAATTGAAAATTAAAATATAAGTTTACTACCCGAGTTAAGGTCAACGTTGTATTTCAAGTTGGAAAAAATCTCGAGTTGCAAACAAAGTCAAGTTCACACTTGCGGCCATTCCACCGAAATGACTTTACATTCAGAACGTCATGCAACTGTACATAGATGATTTATATTGCAAACCGAACCATTTTCCTTGTTGATAATCATTTTTGCTATCACACTGTGTATATAAATAAAGAAGATCTGAAAATCGTAATGACAGTGCCTATATAAAAAAAATAAGAAAAATAGATTGGCACAGCCTCGTCATTCGTTTTCTAAGACTCTGATACCGTGTTTCATATTTATGGTACCATAATTACAAACTGCGAGCAATACACATATTTACTGCCTTCTGATTGGTTAGTCATTCTTAAAAGAGTCCTGTTATTTCTCAATAACACGTCAAAATAAGATGTTTCCAATTGCGCAGACGCAGACTAAAGTGGAAGCCCAACATTTGATTTGAGCGGCAAAAGAGGTCCGGCGTATGCTCGGGCTTCTATACAATATATCTGGGGAAAAAAGTGGAACGGTTCCGGCTTCCGAGCTTCCATCTGGCAACGCGCCTGAGTTTCTTATCTCTGTTTCATTCCTAGTCACGATGACGTAACGAAACGTTACATTAGGTCACCTTTTTAAACTGTTAACGTCACAGAACGAACGTAAATAAACAGTGGATTTAAACACTGATGTGGAATAGCATATTTATACAGATTACACTACTCAGTAAAGGCAAACACTTTAGCCTAATATTACAATCGTAATGCTATTTATGATTATGTGTATGTCATTTTTTAAAACCTGAACCAGTAAGAACAACCGACATTTTAAACCTTTCGCCGCTGGTCCAGCTGATGGCGGTAGCCCTATTGTCAACCCTTTTGTGTTTGTGATGTCTTATTTGGCATTTTATTCATCTTTAAATTTGTTCTTTGTTTGTGTGTGTGTTTGTGGTTGACTGTCGTCCTTAAATGCTGCTTTTCCTGTTCGATTTTTATATCTATATTTATACAATTTATACAATTTGTGACCTATCGTATTATATCGAGTCAGTACAATTCACTATTTGTCTTGGCATCATAGAACTTCTTTGTGTAAACTGCTAAAAAAAACAAAAACATGCGTTTTTACAAAAAAAACACTAATCTAGCAAAGCCTATGTTTAAGTCGTGTATTGACTGCGTGCAAGTTGCAATTGACATATTCACACATCTCAGAGGTACAACCAGACGTACACAGGATACCGTTGGGATACTTGATCAAAATGCAATTGACATATTTCTCTCAAGTTTTAAACAATTATAAAACTAGATAGGAAGATGAGCAGTATACAATTGTTAAATTTACATTATAGTGGCGTAAAGTCAGTGCTCTGACACTGTGATTTCTATATTACTCTCTAATTTTTGGTCATACCCTATATTATTTTTTCTTTGCGTGTTCAGAACAGTCATTGATACATCCTGAGGTGTTTCTAATTGTTATATATATTTATAACAATATTTATCTGTACCAATTGCTAATTTAATTTTATTTACATTTTAGGCGCTGAAGACAAAGACAAGATAATAGCGAGGATGTGTGCACGCGAGGATGTGTGCACAAGAAATGTATTTAATGTAACCAGTAGTTTCTAGTCATTAACCTTATATACATCACTCATTATAATGTGTAATGTACTGACAATTAAATAATTAATTTGCTCATTTGATTTATTGTGTGGTAGAATGCGAACCTACGGTTCCGTAACGTTTTGGTGCTGTGGTTTCTATAAAAGAAGTTTTCGTTGTAAAAAGGGTAAACAATTAAAAGTGCATTCTTTATTCCTATGCAGCCAAACCATACTAGTACGTTTTCTTTATAAACGGATTTTAAAAATCAACAAATGAGCGTTTATTAGATTACCGGATTATGGAGAAGTGCATCCGAATCCATCGGTACCAACGCGTAGTACATAATCCACAAGGCGCCAGTCAGCAGGTAGGAGAAGAATAGATGCTTATGGAGGGTCACTCGAACACATTTTAACTGCCTGAAAGGTAAAATACCATAAGATAACGGCCAATATGGTGAATACTTGAGATTACCGACTTATACTGTTAGAAAGTTTTGTGGTTGTATTTATCACAAGACCAGAATATAATAGGATGGATCACTATTACTAGATCAACACTGACACTTTAGCGTCGAGTGTGATCGTGGAGGTACGACATATCCACACCATATGATGCAAACTTCCAGAACGCTTACTCGAGTAATGATTATTTTATTATGTAAAATATTTCCTTATCATCGAATCCGGTTGTTTCATAAACGATGTTCACTACAAATGAAGTCAATGTCATCAACACAAATTTAAATCTGACGTCATGACTTACGTCACAGCTATTTGTTTTGGGTTACGAATTGGTAATACTATTTATTATATACTTCCCAGTGAAATAGTGGATTGTATGGTTAGAATAAACCTTATATTCTCATTGCTTATATTTTCACAGTGAGAATATAAGAACTTACATTCTCACTGCCGGAAAAAAATGGAACTACTTTTTCTACATTTGTTAATAACAGTCATAATTCGTGTCAAAGTTTAGAACTATATTCTATGCGCACTGAATACATGTAAATCGCCTCACGCGCTGGCGTTACTATATTTATCCGCGAATGCGTTAAAGGGGAACTTTCGGAACGAAACGTATTTTTTGTTTGAAACAGTTTGATAGTGTTGCATGATAAAAAGTATATAATAAATAGAATATTTGTTGGTTTGTCGTGAATATAGGATTTATTTTCATCTCGAAATGATAAAACTTACAAAAGCACTCGTGAAAATATAAGTTTTCTCACTTCTCGATGAAAATAAATCCTATATTCACTCCAAACCAACAAATATCCTCTATTAAATCAAATAAGTATGAGTTTCTTCTCTGGAAATCCTGATCTGTTTACCCATAGCAGGTCGGATTTTCAAATAATACATATCCGCCTTTGAATTGGATTGTCTGGTACGGTTGACATGTGATATTGCAAAAAAAAGTTCAAGCTGTCGTGAACAAATTGAAGCCAACTCTTTATTCGACAGGGAGTATAAACCTTAGCAAAACAATTACAAACCCTCGGAAATACGACAAACATGATATAATTATCAATTCGTACATGGCCATCACCGAGGGCTTTAACGTTTTAAGAGAATGGGTAATTCAGTTTGTGTTTGGAAAATCATTTGATAAGCAGAAATTCATATCCCATGTGTGATACTAATTTGGCATTTGATACTGAGAAAACGGTTCACACTTTTTGGTAAATTAAATTATACGAGAAACAGTTCAAAATTATCGTGTAATTTCTATTAAAAAAGAGAAGGCCCCTCGCGATTTGTTGAACGTTATGTCTCTGTCCATGAATGTGCGAAGCCGAATGTGTGACACATTATATGTTGATGAAACACATACAGTATTACTCCCTTATCTGAAGCGGTAAAAGTGGTAACGACAGGACAAAAACATGCATGAAATTTCCGTGACCTTGAACGTGTGACGCCATACTTGATATCCTACAGGAAATCATTCGATGATGCATTCAAATATCAATTAATAATGACAAAGGGTTCCCTTGGAACCAACAAACGCTAACAAGAGAGAACCGTAGCTGGCATGTTTGAGTTTCTACATATGTGTTAAATATTGTAAGAGACACGAAAAGTGTACATCTTTGACAATAAGAACGTTGCAGGAACATGACCCGTGACCCGCGACATCCAACCTATATCTGAACTTGAGCTCTTGGATTATCTAACTTTTTTATTACCAGTCCATCGGGTGCCCACACTTGGAAATAAAGTTTATGCTATTCTATTCCACAAAACCGAACTTGGTACGCAGTTTAACGATGTAAAAAGACAGCAAGTTATATTCCTAGATCTCAGTCAGAGCAAGAGAGACATTTACCAGTGACGTTGACTTTGACCTTGAAAAGTGTACACAACAACATCTCTAGTTGATGAGGCTTATAGACATCAAGTTACCAATTTATAACTATATGACCAAAACATAGTTTGAAACAATTAGAGGCCATACTTATGTAACGTATTGTGCTCATTGACAAACAATTGCACTTCAACTGATGGAACTCTGAAATAAAAGGCATTTTCGGTAGTTTTCCATGCGCAGCTTCTTTGGGCGACTTCTCTTCTGAAATTATTGGATGGATTTTCCTACAAATTTACAGGAATGTTGCTTTTGATGTCTAGTTGTATTTTTTGTCTTTTTTTTTTTAAATTTTTTTTTTATTGTCTTTATTTTAAATAAAGGCCTATTATTAGATACATAAAATAGGAAAAATATAGCATTTTGTAAAAATTCCAACAAAATTAAAAAATTTAAGCATAATGGTACGGTTCCAAAAACCTATATTAAATCTCAATATGCATCTATAAATTTAATAGCATATATTGTCTAAATATATGTTCAAATAAGTGCCTAGGAAGTTTAAACAAATTCTGTTATTAGAAACATAACAAAAAAGGAAAATATACCATTTCTATATAATTTTATACAAAACTTGACCTTTTAGCATAGGGGTAGGGTTTCAATTTGTTTTCTTAACAAGCATGGGGACCTATCATTTTTATTGTACATTTTGTTTACATATATGTTAAACTATTTGCTTAGAAAGTTTAAACAAATTCTATTATTGGGAACATACAAAAAAAAAGGAAATTGTATCATTATGGGCTAATTTGTGCATACATTGTGGTAATGGTCTCAACAGATTTTGTAAAAAAATATAGGTTTTACATAAAGATGAGCTTTAAATGTTATTGTAAATAAATATTCTTCACTTTAATATAATTTTAGCAGAATTGTGACCAATGAATAAATGATTAGACTTCAAAAATGTCTTATTTAGCTATTTCATGGACTTGTTCAACTTTTTGGACAGATTGACATGACGGTGGCATTACAAATTATTTTTTAAAATTTTAACAATCATGGTGACCTACCATTATTTTTGCCTATTCTGTCTATATATATAACTGACTTACTATACAAAAAGTTTAAAGAAAATCTGTTATGCAGAAAAAACTATAGAAAATGTCTTTAAGACTGTTTGTTACCGGTGTTGATGTTACTTCGCAGTAAAGAACTTGGCTTGAACGTACTTTAGTCGCTATATGCAGAGAATACGATTACACCAATTAACCTGGTTTAAACCCCCAGTGGCCTTTTTGGCCACTGACCGTTCCAAGGCGGAAGCCCTATTGTCAACCCTTTTGTGTTCGTGATGTCGTTTGCATTGTTTATTACTTTTGCCTTCTCGTTTGTCTGTTTGCGTGTTTGTTTTTGTGTTTTGTGGTTGACTGTCGTCATTAAATACT
The DNA here is from genome assembly GCA_037043455.1 of Cyrtodaria siliqua. Taxonomy (NCBI): domain Eukaryota; kingdom Metazoa; phylum Mollusca; class Bivalvia; order Adapedonta; family Hiatellidae; genus Cyrtodaria; species Cyrtodaria siliqua. Next base: position 211,221 of record JAWPHD010000939.1, read on the forward strand.
ACTACCGATTTTTATTTTTTTATTTCTTTCCTTTTTTTTTTTTTGTATTATACCTCACATAAGACGCCCATTCTAAATCCCCATAGACAACAATGTGTAATTTCTTACTATCTCACGCGAGAGTGATAGAACAGGGTGATAGTAAATCGCAGGGTGATAGTAAAAAATTATCACATGCGCAGCTTTGATGCGCCCTGTTTCGGTGACGTCATCGGCTCAGTATGGTGAAATTGCTATTTTTAACTCATCATAACTTCAAAAGTAATTGACCGATTTCAATAAAACTACCACTCATTTTCTTCGTTACGTTATTTCCTATCCAAAGATATAACATTCATAGCAACTTTTAGAAAATTTTGTTTTTGAAAATGAATCTTGTTTTTGCCCGAGAGGATTTCGGTATAATAAAATAAATATAAAAATAAAATAATATTCGGATATTGATTATCACCCTCGGCTTCGCCTCGGGCGATAATCATATCCTCAGGGTGAACATTCTTACTATCACCCTTTCATGAATGTGATATTTATATAATATCAGACACGAAGGAAAGAATGAACTTGTAGTCCGTAGAAAGTTCATTTCTAATATTTGTATATATTTGTACAAAAGCTGTTCATGGCATTTGTGCCCGTGCTGTTTATAACATGTTATCTAGTAATTAAGAAATATCCTGACATATAAAGTAAATGATGACACATGTAAGGCTCCTTATGACAAATTAACTTGTACGTTTGTAAATCCATTTACAATTCTGTACGTTTTCCTTGTCCTAAGGAAATAGATGTCGGATGTAATGTGTTGTGTTTCGAGAATAATGGAAATACAACCTCAAATTTAATTTGTTCTTGTATGTAAACACGTCTGATGCATTATCGCGTATCCTGAACTCAGACATGTCTATATTTATGTTTTCCAGAGCATAAGCATAATGATAACATATTAGTCAGGCAACACTGATAAATAAAAAAGATAGCAATAAACGTATACTTGTAGCTGTATTTGTTAGTGTTGATATCATACACAAAATACGTGCAATTCAATTGTATTGTTAGTGTAGAAAGCAGTCAAAGTATAAATACAAACGTTTGTGTTAGCATACATAGCAATGTATTCATGCAGTTGTAGGTGTTAGTGTATATAGAAGTAAAACTGTACCTGCAATTATTTATGTTATTGCAGATAGCAGATAATGTATACATGCAGTTGCATTTGCTAGTGTAAATAACAGTAAATTGTAAAGTATATACCTGCAAAATTGAGATTATTAGTGTTTTGTCAAAGGATGAGGCCCGTCCCATAAAGAGTGTATACGGTAATAATGTAGTAAAAATTATAACCGTTTTGCATTTTATGTGCACTTGTATATATGTTAAAACAACTATGTATAGATGGATTTTTTTAAAAGACCCGTGTTAACAATTAATAGTTTTTGTATTTTTAGCACAATATACTCTATTATCAATTACTTCTCTGCCATATTTTAGTAAATCTCAAATGCAAGAAACTCATCGGGACTTCAAAATTCAAAAATCGTTGTCATCTGTCAGTGTTTTTGATCACCTGAGCCGAAGGCTCAGCTCAATGTGATGTTTTGGAATCACTCTTCGTCCGTCGTCCGTCCGTTGTCTGTCCGTTGTCTGTCCGTCGTCCGTCGTCGTCGTTATCTTTTGCTTCTGACGACTTTTTCTCAAAAACCGCTAAGGTCATTTGGCGACATTTCAGCTTTTTATTGGTGGAGGAAGACCCCAGGTGCAAACTCGGGCATTTTTTCGTGCACGGGCGCGAACCTGAGTAGAACCACCGACGTTCCGCAAGCAAGCTGGATAGCTTGATACTCATACTTAACAGTCCTGGCCCCATGGGGAATCGAACCTACAGCGGTGAGGGACATGTGATTTCAAGTCTGAGACCACTCGACCACGGACAACCCCAAGTTTATGTGAAGCATCATTATATGTTTGTTCGAATGGTGCACCTGAGGTCATAAATGCCCCCCGTAATGGGGCTTATCCGTTTCATTTAACAAATCTTAAAAAATCGTCTGCAAAAATACACGATATAGAGCTGTGATATTTTGCATGTAACATCGTCTTATGGTCCTCTAACTAGTTTGTTCTAATGGTGACCCTGAGGTCAAATTTGGTCCCGCCCCAGTGGTCACATATTAAACATAGACTTATATATGGAAACACTTCAACAATATTCATCTCTGAAACTACAATAGCCAGAGGTTTAATATTTTGCATTTACCTTAAGGTTATGGTCATCTACCAAGTTTGTTCAAATCGTGACTCTCTGCTTCCTTTTAGTGTATTTATATTCATTCATTCATAACCTTTCCTTATTCAAAATGAATCCGTACGGAACTCTATTATGCTCCGGATAAGATTTTTCAAAAAGGGGAGATAATTAAAAAAAGTAGTGAAGCTAGAGTTATGGTTCCTATGAACTGCACTCCGTCTCATTATCCTTATCATTCACAGGAACTTTAATCAAGCATACTTTTTGAGTTATGCTCCGGACAAAAAGCGCATGGACGCACGGACGCACATTCGGACGGACGAAAAAAGCGGCGACTATATGCTCCCCCATAATAAACAATCTAGTGTTTTTTTAGTTACAATATATCTTATATCAAAAACTAAGGTTACTTAGTAAATGAAAAGAAAAAAACTGTGATGGGGCCTCAATATAATGTCAGTTAGCGAGAAGTAAGCAGTTAAAAAGCATGCTATCCATGACTTTCCAACGACTACAATCAGCTGGGAAATGTGTCTTTGTCGAGCCTATTGTATTTTGGGGGGGGGGGGGAGAATTTCTATAGGTAACTGTAAATCGCTGTTAGAAATACATTTGCACAAGGAAATTGAGATTATTAGTTTTTTGTCAAAGGATGAGGCCCGTCCCATAAAGAGTGTATAATAAATAATGTTGTAAACATTATAACCGTTTTGCATTTTATGTGCACTTGTATATATGTTAAAACAACTATGTATAGATGGATTTTCTTAAAAGACCCGTGTTAAAAATTGATAGTTTTTGTATTTTTAGCACAATATACTCTATTTTCAGTTACTTCACTGCCATGTTTTAGTAAGCAACTCATCGGGACTTCAGAATTCAAAAATCGTTGTCATCTGTCAGTGTTTTTGATCACCTGAGCCGAAGGCTTAATGTCATGCTTTGGGATCACTCTTCGTCCGTCGTCCGTCATTTGTCTGTCCGTCGTCGTCGTTATCGTTTGCTTCTGACAACTTTTTCTCAGAAACCGCTTGTCGGAATTCAACCAAATCTTATATGAATTCATTAAACTGGATTTTATAGTTGCACCAACAGCTAAGGTCATTTGGCGACATTCCAGCTTTTTATTGGTGGAGGAAGACCCCAGGTGCAAACCCAGGCATTTTTGGTGCACGGGCGCGCACCTGAGTAGAACCACCGACGTTCCGCAAGCAAGCTGGATAGCTTGATACTCACATACTAAACAGTCCTGGCCCCATGGGGAATCGAACCCACAGCGGTGAGGGACATGTGGTTTCTAGTCTGAGACCACTCGACCACGGACAAACCCAAGTTTATGTGAAGCATCATTATATGTTTGTTCGAATGGTGCCCCTGGGGTAATAAATGCTCCCGCAATGGGGCTTATCAGTTTCATTTAACAAATCTTAAAAAATCTTCTGCAAAAATACAAGATATAGAGCTGTGATATTTTGCATGTAACATCGTCCCAGTGTCTTAATCGTTCACACGAACTTTAATCAAGCATACATTTTGAATTATGCTCCGGACAAAAAGTGTGACGCACGGACGCACGGACGCACACTCGGACGGACGGAAAAGCGGCGACTATATGCTCCCCATAATAAACAATCTAGTGTTTTTAGTTACAATATGTTTTATATCAAAAACTAAGGTAATAGTAAATGAAAAGAAAAAACTGTGATGGGGCCTCAATATAATATCTCTATATACTACATTCAGTTGGGAAATGTGTCTTTAACAGCAGCATATTGCACATACAATATATAGCGAAAATTCCCGTGTCGCGTTTCCTTTTCCTTTCAGTATACTATACCCGGCTAAGCATACATGATATTTGATAGTGGGGATAGCTATCAAAGAAGAAATGTCATATTTAAATAACTGAGGTGATCGCCCTGTAGTATATAATGAACATGGCTAACGAGTTGCCTCCTTTATCATAAATATAAAATATGACGTCTAAAATGACCATTTGTTGAAGAATAAATATAAATATATTTAAACAGTATGTACATATACGATTACAAATTATATTGTATTTTAATTTTGTTAGTGTTGTTATGTTAGCATGATTACTTTATTTATGCAGTTTATCTACAACCTTTTTATATTCTAATTGTTTTTATCTATAAGCGACATTATCTGTAATGTACTTTGACTTTATGTTTTCGTTATTTGTTTCTTTTATTTTTTACGGGTTGAAATAGTGAATAGAAAACACAGGCATAAAAACTGACAACAAAATGGAAATGAACATGTTCACAATAAACGAAATATGATTCAATGCATAAGCAAACTATCAGAATTTAAATAAAAATTGTCAAACAACAGTTTGAATACCTCTAAATCGTTTAAAAAGCTGTCAAAGGTCAATTTTATTTTGAGAGTCCTTGCATATATATTACACATGCATTTAGATAACGGCCCGGTCATTACGTTGTCCCGCCTTAATTCCATTAAGCGATGGGAAAGCTTATATTAGCAACATTTTATAAAGGATATTTCCACAATAAAACACGTTTAAAAACATTTTTACTGACAAAATGCGATAACATGTTTATAATTACACATTAAATGGTTAAATCTTAAAATATGCAAACATTTAAGCCTAAATTAAGGTTTTATTTTATACCCCAGCCAAACCCGTTTTCCATTCTTATTGAAACGGTTGGATGGGTATAAAAGTTAGTACTCGGACCACGTAACGGTACACACATAAAGACCTACCTGAAAAAGGAGAAGATGATCAATGACAAGATGAGCAGGGCAATCGAGATACCAAAACCATAGTAGTACATGTACAACACGCGCTTGTGGTTCTGAAACGAAAATAAAATAACATAGTAAGTACATGTACAACACGCGCTTGTGGTTCTGAAACGAAAATAGAATAACATAGTAGTACATATACAACAAGCGCTTGTGGTTCTGAAACGAAAAAAGACTAACATAGTAGTACGTGTACAACACGCGCTTGTGGTTATGAAACGAAAAATAGAATAACATAGTAGTACATGTACAACACGCGCTTGTGGTTCTGAAACGAAAATAGACTAACATAGTAGTACGTGTACAACACGCGCTTGTGGTTCTGAAACGAACAATAAAATAACATAGTAGTACATGTACAACACGCGCTTGTGGTTCTGAAACGAACAATAAAATAACATAGTAGTACATGTACAACAAGCGCTTGTGGTTATGAAACGAACAATAAAATAACATAGTAGTACAAGAACAACACGCGCCAACACGCGCTTGTGGTTCTGAAACGATAAATAGAATATCATAGTAGTACATGTACAACACGCGCTTGTGGTTATGAAACGATAAATAGAATATCATAGTAGTACATGTACAACACACGCTTGTGGTTCTGAAATGAAAAATAGAATAACATAGTAGTACATGTACAATACGCGCTTGTGGTTCTGAAACGAATAATAGAATAACATAGTAGTACATGTACAACACGCGTCAACACGCGCCAACACGCGCTTGTGGTACTGAAACGAATTATTGAATATCATAGTAGTACATTTACAACACGCGCTTGTGGTTGTGAAACGAAAAACAGAATAACATAGTAGTACATGTACAATATGCGCTTGTGGTTCTGAAACGAAAAATAGAATAACATAGTAGTACATGTACAACACACGCTTGTGGTTCTGAAATGAAAAATAGAATAACATAGTAGTACATGTACAATACGCGCTTGTGGTTCTGAAACGAATAATAGAATAACATAGTAGTACATGTACAACACGCGTCAACACGCGCCAACACGCGCTTGTGGTACTGAAACGAATTATTGAATATCATAGTAGTACATTTACAACACGCGCTTGTGGTTGTGAAACGAAAAACAGAATAACATAGTAGTACATGTACAATATGCGCTTGTGGTTCTGAAACGAAAAATAGAATATCATAGTAGTATATGTACATCACGCGCTTGTGGTTCTGGAACGAAAAATAGAATAACATAGTAGTACGTGTACAACACGCGCTTGTGGTTCAGAAACAATAAATAGAATATCATAGTAGTACATGTACAACACGCGCTTGTGGTTCTGAAACGAACAATAAAATAACATAGTAGTACATGTACAACAAGCGCTTGTGGTTATGAAACGAACAATAAAATAACATAGTAGTACAAGAACAACACGCGCCAACACGTGCTTGTGGTTCTGAAACGATAAATAGAATATCATAGTAGTACATGTACAACACGCGCTTGTGGTTCTGAAACGAAAAATAGAATAACATAGTAGTACATGTACAACACACGCTTGTGGTTCTGAAATGAAAAATAGAATAACATAGTAGTACATGTACAATACGCGCTTGTGGTTCTGAAACGAATAATAGAATAACATAGTAGTACATGTACAACACGCGTCAACACGCGCCAACACGCGCTTGTGGTACTGAAACGAATTATTGAATATCATAGTAGTACATTTACAACACGCGCTTGTGGTTGTGAAACGAAAAACAGAATAACATAGTAGTACATGTACAATATGCGCTTGTGGTTCTGAAACGAAAAATAGAATAACATAGTAGTACATGTACAACACACGCTTGTGGTTCTGAAATGAAAAATAGAATAACATAGTAGTACATGTACAATACGCGCTTGTGGTTCTGAAACGAATAATAGAATAACATAGTAGTACATGTACAACACGCGTCAACACGCGCCAACACGCGCTTGTGGTACTGAAACGAATTATTGAATATCATAGTAGTACATTTACAACACGCGCTTGTGGTTGTGAAACGAAAAACAGAATAACAGAGTAGTACGTGTACAACACGCGCTTGTGGTTCTGAAACGAAAAATAGAAGAACATAGTAGTACGTGTACAACACGCGCTTGTGGTTCTGAAACGAACAATTGAATAACATAGTAGTACATGTACAACACGCGCTTGTGGTTCTGAAACGAACAATTGAATAACATAGTAGTACATGTACAACACGCGCTTGTGGTTCTGAAACGAACAATTGAATAACATAGTAGTACATGTACAACACGCGCTTGTGGTTCTGAAACGAACAATAGAATAACATAGTAGTACGTGTACAACACGCGCTTGTGGTTCTGAAACGAAAAATAGAATAACAGAGTAGTACGTGTACAACACGCGCTTGTGGTTCTGAAACGAAAAATAGAATAACAGAGTAGTACGTGTACAACACGCGCTTGTGGTTCTGAAACGAAAAATAGAAGAACATAGTAGTACGTGTACAACACGCGCTTGTGGTTCAGAAACGATAAATAGAATATCATAGTAATACATGTACAACACGCGCTTGTGGTTCTGAAACGAAAAATAGAATAACATAGTAGTACGTGTACAACACGCGCTTGTGGTTCTGAAACGAAAAATAGAATAACGTAGTAGTACGTGTACAACACGCGCTTGTGGTTCTGAAACGAAAAATAGAATAGCATAGGAGTACGTGTACAACACGCGCTTGTGGTTCTGAAACGAAAAATAGAATAACATAGTAGTACGTGTACAACACGCGCTTGTGGTTCTGAAACGAAAAATAGAATAACATAGTAGTATGTGTACAACACGCGCATGTGGTTCTGAAACGAAAAATAGAATAACATAGTAGTACGTGTACAACACGCGCTTGTGGTTCTGAAACGAAAAATAGAATAGCATAGGAGTACGTGTACAACACGCGCTTGTGGTTCTGAAACGAAAAATAGAATAACATAGTAGTACGTGTACAACACGCGCTTGTGGTTCTGAAACAAAAATAGAATAACATAGTAGTACGTGTACAACACGCGCTTATGGTTCTGAAACGAAAAATAGAATAACATAGTAGTACGTGTACAACACGCGCTTGTGGTTCTGAAACAAAAATAGAATAACATAGTAGTACGTGTACAACACGCGCTTATGGTTCTGAAACGAAAAATAGAATAACATAATAGTACGTGTACAAGACGCGCTTGTGGTTCTGAAACGAAAAATAGAATAACATAGTAGTACGTGTACAACACGCGCTTGTGGTTCTGAAACGAAAAATAGAATAACATAGTAGTACGTGTACAACACGCGCTTGTGGTTCTGAAACGAAAAATAGAATAACGTAGTAGTACGTGTACAACACGCGCTTGTGGTTCTGAAACGAAAAATAGAATAGCATAGGAGTACGTGTACAACACGCGCTTGTGGTTCTGAAACGAAAAATAGAATAACATAGTAGTACGTGTACAACACGCGCTTGTGGTTCTGAAACGAAAAATAGAATAACATAGTAGTATGTGTACAACACGCGCATGTGGTTCTGAAACGAAAAATAGAATAACATAGTAGTACGTGTACAACACGCGCTTGTGGTTCTGAAACGAAAAATAGAATAGCATAGGAGTACGTGTACAACACGCGCTTGTGGTTCTGAAACGAAAAATAGAATAACATAGTAGTACGTGTACAACACGCGCTTGTGGTTCTGAAACAAAAATAGAATAACATAGTAGTACGTGTACAACACGCGCTTATGGTTCTGAAACGAAAAATAGAATAACATAGTAGTACGTGTACAACACGCGCTTGTGGTTCTGAAACAAAAATAGAATAACATAGTAGTACGTGTACAACACGCGCTTATGGTTCTGAAACGAAAAATAGAATAACATAATAGTACGTGTACAAGACGCGCTTGTGGTTCTGAAACGAAAAATAGAATAACATAGTAGTACGTGTACAACACGCGCTTGTGGTTCTGAAACGAAAAATAGAATAACATAGTAGTAACGTGTACAACACGCGCTTGTGGTTCTGAAACGAAAAATAGAATATCATAGTAATACGTGTACAACACGCGCTTGTGGTTCTGAAACGAAAAATAGAATAACATAGTAGTACGTGTACAACACGCACTTGTGGTTCTGAAACGAAAAATAGAATAACATTAATTTACGAAATACAATATCTAGAGTAGTACATACTCAAAACGCGCATGTGGTTCTGAAACAAAACACAAATTAACATTAAATAACTATAGTCGTGCATTACACGCGCTTGTAAGAAAAACATATACAATACATATAAAATATCTATAATCGTACATACTCAAAACGCTCTTGTGGTTCTGAATCACTGCACCGAACAACATATTAAAAAATATATAGTCGTACATTGTGGTTCTGAAACACAACACAGAATAAAATACAAAATAAATAACATCACGTGGTTCAATAAGTCCACGGATTTGGCACAAAATATAGCCAAACGACTTCTAAATGTTGCTAAGAGCATATCCGCCTACACTTCTGCAGAAAACATTTGCTAGGAAAAATACTACATTTTTTGGCCTGTAATAACATTAAAGCGTATTTTTACTAACAGCAGTTTGGACAGTTACACTATGTGGAGTTGCCATTTAGTTTGTGAATCACTTATTTTTCTATTAGATAATATTTTTGTTAGTATCCCTATGGGTACGAACTGTGCACCCCTTGTCGCAGATTTGTTTTTATATTGCAATGAAAGAGATTTCATGTTGAATCTTTCACCAGATACACAGGCAGATTTTATTGAAGCCTTTAATGACACATCTCGGTATCTGGATGACTCGTATATATCCTAAAGAACTTCAACTTAACAAAGTTAAAATTTCTGATACTAACGCTTCTTTTCTCGATTTACATCTCGCTATTAAAATGCGGAAATAATTAGCAAACTCCATAACAAGAGAGATGATTTTAATTTTGATATTGTTAATTATCCCCATTTAGATGGGGATGTTCCCGAGCAACTTCTTATGGGAGACATGTGTCTCAACTTATTCTTATTTGCTAGAGCTTGTACTCGAATTGAGGAATTTAATATTCGTAATCTTTGTATAACTAAAAAGCTACTCCATCAGTGCTACCGTTACCATAAACTTCGTAAAACATTTGATCTTATTTCCAAATATAAAAGTAATTTAAGAACTCTTCTGCGACAAGAACTATCACAACTTGACTTCTATAGTGACGTGATTTACAGACTTCGTAAGATCCTTGGTCATGATCACTTTCATACTATCTTTGCTAAACCCCATCATTTTGCAACGCATTGCATGCTTGGTGGTTGGTGGACCCATTTACAGTTTGCCACTATGCTTTCCTCTTTAAGTGTGCGATGACCGGACAGGATGTGGACCCTATGATAACGTCTACCTAAAGCCCAAATGGACGTTTGATGTTTGTTTGCAATCTTGTTACGTCATGCGTAATGGTTTATTCTCTTGTTGTGCTCTGGCTTCTGCCAAGTCATTGTGTACTTTCCTTGCGGCTTACTAGTCTATTGCGTTTTGTATTTATATATACACGGGCATCTTTGTGTTTTACTTATATTGCCTATTAATGCTGTCTTGTTGGTTGGAGAATAGTTCATGGCGGAGATTTCTTTATTTACACTGTCCCACTGACAGTAGGGCAAGTGTGAAATTTGGTGCACCCTACAACCTGGTTTTTAAACCCCCAGCGGCCTTTATTGCTACTGACCGTTCCAAAGTGGTAGCCCTATTTTCAACCCTTTTTGTGTTTGTGACGTCATATGCCTTTATTCCTTATTAACATTGCCATTCATGTTTGTCGTTTTGCGTGGTTTGGGGTTTACTGTGTTCTCTGAAAGCTGCATTTGCTGTTCCACTTTTATACTTATTCTCATTAACATACCATGCACTTTTCTGCCTGATAAAGGGTGACCAAATACATTTTGCTTTATTTGGCAGGCAGTGCCTGATAAAAGCAAAGGCAAAGAGATCATCGCCGTGTTTTGTACGTAACTTGATCTGGTGTCATAAAACGTAATACACTAAATCAATATGGCGACGTCCAAGTCAAGCTTAAAATTGTGTTTAAAAGGTAAAACAATAAACCATACAGAAAATGTGCATACTATACATGGTATAAATAATTCTACGTCAGTGCCTTTTGTTATCACGTGTATTAGGCTCAGCACGGAAAATCTGAATAGATCGGCAAAGCCTCGCCATTCTTTGTTTCCTAAGCCTCAGCGTATATCCTTGAAACAAAATGGCACTGATAGTGTTTTATATTTACATAATTATGATGCTGTCAAAGCTATTTATACTGTATGTTGTGTGCACATTTCAGGATAATTATGCATACTAAGTATTTGCACAGGAAATAGACACATTGAGTAGCAGCTAACAGGCATATCTGTATGCCCTCGTGGAGACGTATCTATAGCAATGTCTCATAATGCCATATGCTCGTTTGTTACTGTCGTCTGCAAATCCATCATCGGCTGCTCCTTAATGAGAATATTGAACAAAACACTCCATAAAGGCAGTCTAAATGACGTTTTGCAAATAAAGTAAGTGTCTTAAAATGAATTCCTTTTACAAAAATCGTCATTTTTAGACTCATTCATTTTAACAGAGAATTTATGTATTTGTCAATAATAAGGCGTACCCCTAAACCCAAATGAAAACCTTGAGGTACCGATTGTAATGCTTATTAATGTGTGTTAAGTAATTTTAAATAGAGTGCGATAAGAAGCGCATACATTAAATAAATTTAGATTAATTTACAAAATATAAAACGTTTAATTTTTTTAACATATAGAATGACATCTTTTTTAACACAGCAACCCTGAAACGAGACATCTACGTCTTAAAACGAGGACAACGCGTCTGCTCCAGTCCTTTTTTATCAGTTCACCTTGTGCATGAAAGAACTGCGCCGTTTCGTATCATGTTGACTTTGCATGCAATAACTGCGCCGTTTCGTATCATGTTGAATTTGCATGATAGTAATCATGATACCGATAAAAATAGTTGTTAAGTGAGCGACGTAGGCACAGAGGTCCATTTATAAACATATTTTCCACCAGATGTTTCATATTTCACGACTTCCGCTTTGACCCTTCGGGCAATAATCGTATCCTCAGGGTGAACAGTCTTTCTCTGATGAATGTGATATTCATAATATTGCTGCGTAACATGTTTATGCTAAATCAAACCAATTAATTATAATATGCGAATTTGTTATCTGAAGACTGTCTATCCCTCAATGTGGTAACTACATAGTATAATTATATGCAATCTGCTTAAACAGTTGTATTTGATAATGCAGTTATTGTGGGTTGTACATGAGTGCCTGTTTAATACTGAATTTATTAAACGAGGCGGATGAAATTATTATGATTTGCGAGGCTGAGTCCGAAGACGTGTATGTTTCCGGAGACGTATATGTGTCCGGAGACGTGTATGTGTCCGGAGACGTTGTCCGGAGACGTGTATGTATCTATAAACGTATACTAGTATATGTCTGGAGACGTAACTTCATCATAATGTTATACTATAATGTTATATAACTTGATAGATCATCTATGCAGTTGTTGTTTGTTTCTGTGCGTGTTTGTGTTGACTGTGGTCCTTGTTTCTGTGTGTATTTGTGGTTGACTGTGGTCCTGGAATGCTACACTTCCTGATCGACTTTTATATATACTTCATATCTCCAATTAACTGCATATTCTTTTATTCTCAATATTGAAACAAAGATTATCTGAACCGGCTTGCGATTAAGCCACTTTATACATATTGGCATGCAAGGTGAATTGAGTAAGACAAGGAAGAACAGATAAGCTTCTGGCCAAATATTTATTGAGAAATAAAACGACATTAAAACAAAACTAAAAACCTGTCCGTAGGGAATTCCGATAATATACCATTTTACATGCATATGGGCATTGATAAAATTCTCTGTTTTCATTATACATGCACGTGGAATCATATCGCCTTGTCGATCATACGTTTCATTAAGAGCTTTCATATATTGTGGATTTGTGTATACTTACTTCAACTAATGAATGGTCATAACACATGGTGTAATTTGTCCACACATTTCCAGAATCCGGATGAACAAACCAGCTGCCGTCGGGGTTGCACGATTTTAAGGAAAATGCTGTAAAACAATTGAAATAATTGAACTATAATATGCAAAATATGCTATCTGCAGATAATACCCATCATATATTGCATTGTCAATACATATCTCAGATAATACCCGTCATATATTGCATTGTCAATACATATCTCAGATAATACCCCTTATAGATTGCATTGCCAATGCATATATCAGACAATACCCGTCGAAACGACTTTCAGTTTGGAGCACAACCCAATACAAGTGTATGACGATATCGACAGGGAGAGATATATTGAATGTTGTAGTATTTCAGACAGGCAGATTTTACTATGTACAATGACTTAGCTACTAGAATGAATGAATGAACGAATGAATGGTGTTTTACGGCACATCGACAAATAAATAGGTCAAATTGTGCGCAAAAACCGACGAATGATGAAGAAATTAAGTAGTAATTAAAAATTAATGTAAATATATAAAGATAAAACTACTAAAAAATAAGGGATGATATGGTAGTAATGTAAACTATATATGTCAGTCAACAATACTCAGCTACTAGTGTCTCATTCCTGAACCTAAATATGGTTTTGGTGAGCTCCTTAGGTTTTAAAAGCCCTATTGTCAACCCGTTTGTGTTTGTGATACCACATGCTATTCTTCTTTTATCATTGTAATTGCTGTTTGTTTTAATGCGTGTTTTGGTTGACTGTGTTCTGTGAAAGCTACATTTCCTGTTCGGCTTTTTCGTACCAACGACATAACATTTCCACAAGACTGAATTGAGCTGTCTCTTTGTAATACTTAGTATCTACTCTTTCTGAAAGAGCTCCAGAAATGCAGAGTAATCACATCTTCAGTATCAATCTCATTGTGTGTATACGTAATAGATATAGAGTATGGTCCCATCGAGTTGGTTGATTTGAACATCAAGATGGATGTAGCCCGTCGGAGTGTTTAGATTAACCAACGAGATGAAACCATACCCTATTTGTTTTGTTATATGTTTATTTCACCTGTTTGACATACTCTAATTTCCAATAACTGGTAGTTAGAGTACATCATTTATTCTGACAGGTGTTATTTTAAATTAAACGATTTACACATGTGCAAATACAAAGGGAATTTCAGTGACCATGCTACAATGCGTTTTTAAAGACTATGTGTATATACACTAATAATATGATATTGAAAGGTTATTGAGTTTGAGATTAAAATAAGCTGCAATTAAAGATCACCTAATTAAGTTTATATTATTTAAATGAATTAAAAGCAACAGTTAAAAGTATTAAGACGTATTTAAACCGTTGCTATTATATGTATCCGCTTATTATAACAACAAAATAAAACATAAAGTAGTTCTATTAAGTTTACGCTCAACAGTTAATATAAGTGACAACATGGTATTAAACTAGGTCCGGCTATCGGTGAAAAAAGTGATTTTGTCATTGCGTTTGGTGGCCCTAAATCGATCACCTGAGTACTGGCACAGTATTGAACTTCTTTGAAATATTATGGTCATATACAATCTGTGCATATGTTTGGTTAAGATTGTTCAAGAAATATGGCCTCTGTTGTGTTAACAACATTGATATAAAGACACTGACAAATTTTGATAAATCAAATACAAAATGAAGGTGCTAGAGTGTAACACCTGGGTCATTTATATGAGAGCTGTGTACTTTCAGAAAAGAAGATTTTTTAAGTTTTTGCCTATTTGTAAAACATGTGACTCCTGGGGCTGGACCAAATGTGATCCCAGGATCACCATTTGAACAAACTTGGTAGAGGATCATAGGCTTATAGCAACTGCAAAATATTAAACATCTGGCTCTTGCAGTTTCAGAGAAGAAGGTTTGTCACCATACATATCTATGTCAAACTGTGACCCCCGGGGCGAGGTCAAATGTGACCCCAGGGTCACCATTTAAACAAACGTGATAAAGGACTATAATCGTATAGTAAATGCAAATATTAAACCTTTGGCTCTTGCAGTTTCAGAGAAGAATTTTATTCTTTTCCCTATATAAGTCTATATAAAACTGTGATCACCGGGGCGGGGCCAAATTTGACACCAGTGTCACCATTTTAACAAACTTGGTAGAGGACTATAAGGTTATAGAAAATGCAAAATATTAAACCTCTGGCTCTTGCAGTTCCAGAGAAGAAGATTTTTTTGTAAGTTTTTCCCTATACAAGCCTATGTAAAACTGTGACTCATGGTTAGGGCCAAATGTGAACCCAGGGTCATCATTTAAACAAACTTATTAAAGGACCATAATCTTATAGTAAATGCAAAATATTAAACCTATGGCTCTTGTAAGTTCAGAAGATTTGTTTTTCTATATAAGTCTATGTAAAATGAGACCCCCGGGGCGTTGCCAAATTTGACACCAGGGTCACCATTTTAACAAACTTGGTAGAGGACCATAAGCTTATAGCAAATGCAAAATATTAAACCTCTGGCTCTTGCAGTTCCAGAGAAGAAGTTTTTTTTCAGTTTTTCCCTATACAAGTCTATGTAAAACTGTGACCCCGGGGTGGGACCAAATGTGATCCCAGGGTCATCATCTGAACAAATTTGGTAGAGGACCATAACTTATAGCAAATGCAAACTATTAAACATCTGGCTCTAGCATTTTCAGAGAAGAAGATTTTTTAATTATTTCCTATACAGGCCTAGGTTAAACTGTGACCACCGGGGCAGGGTCAAATAAGACCCCATTACCACCATTTAAACGAACTGAGTAGAGGACAATAAGCTGAAGCTACATGTAATATTAGAAAGCTCTGTGCCTTGTGGTTTCAAAGAAGACGATTTTTTAAAGTTTTTTCCTATATAAGTCTATGAAAAACATGCAAAATTTCAATATACAAACTTTGGCCATTTTTGACACCGGTGAATTCATTTGAACAAAACTAATAGTCTAGCCATTGGCGATCATTTCAAAAGAAATATGTCCAGCGGTTCGTGAAAAGAAGATTTGTTAAGGTTTCAACCATATATAGTAATGGCGGCCATATTGGATGTCGTGCTAACCTAATTTTAAAAAATAAAAAAGGATTCATCTAAGGATCATCCATGTGAAGTTTGGTCAAAATTGGTCAAGCGGTTCTTGAGGATAAGTTGTTTGAAGTAAAGTTAACGACGACGGACGGACGGACGACGGGCGAAGAGTGATCCGAATAGATCACATTCATTGAGACCTCGGCTCAGGTGATCTAAAAAGCTTAACTATTGTGTTATAAGATACCATGCTATTGCATGATATTCTATCATTGTCAATTTCAATCATATACGTTTCACACATTATTATGACATGGAATCTTTGAATATAGCATGTTAAAGTTAAATAAATGTTATTGACGCCTGCCGTCCACATATTGAAGACACTCCTCTTTCACATGTATAAATAATTAAATACGAGTCAAAGATTCTCTATGTCAAGTGACGATTAATCGGCAAACGTTTCAACATTGTCTCAATATATTGGTTGTATCTGTATACCACCAGGTTCAGGACCATTTTCACCTGTGATACGTTTTGACCACACCTGATATTCACGGAATGTAATCACTTGGGTTAACTTCAAATGTAAATAGAAGTGTCAACGTAACTAGTGACAATGGTAAACAATTTTTAACAAAGATGAGTGTGACTTTAAATGTTTGACAGAATTTGTTTTTCCTGAAAAATCGGTTAAAGGCATTCCACATAATAATGTTCGTACTTGGCTCACGACCCTCATTTCATCCCAGATAAATGCTTTATTTGAAGTCAGGGACTATTCTCCCATGGAAGTCTTTTAGACATTTCTGACCAAGTTACCTCCATAAATATCACGGAATGGTTAGGGATGCATGCATATCTCATCCATCTATGAGTTAGACATCATGCATGCATGCATAATGCGCAAATATGCGTGAATATATAACCCTAAGGTGATTAAGATATGCACGCATGTCTAACTTATGTTAGATACTATTCTATGGGGATAAAATATGAAAAAAAATAATACAATATTTTAATGGAGTTTGAAGATTCTCGAACTTATGAGAATATACTGCTTAGAGTGTTTTATCTATACACTTTTTTATATAAAATCATTTGAAATCCATTGTTCAAACATGATTGTTTAATAAGTATTTCGACACACACTTTCTGAGACTATCTTACCGTTTTCATTTACCTATCTATTATGAACTTCTGAGTGTTTTTTATTACCATTACTTCATACGTACAAACTTGATAGTCTATGTTATACTGGTAATTTCAGTAACAGCATCTGTCAACATATTTCAACAGTTTCGAAAAGTGTTTAGAGTTCTGCTGTGTTAGCATAGGTGGGCACACGTGCTATTGTTCGATGACTTAAATAGTCATGAATCCAACATTTGAACTACATTTCATTTGCATTTTGGCTCGTGTCGATAAATGAGCAATATTCGCCAGAGGCTCGTATTTATCAATTTTCTTACACTCATTAATATACAGCTGAAATTCTAAGTAACTATCTATGTTTAAACTTAGACATATGTATACAAACACAAAATCCCAAAGTCGGACCAGGATATATACCGCATAATCTTAAATACAACTGCCAAATTATGTGTTCTTGGAGAGATATTTTAGATCTTAAGTACAATATTAAGTTTACTGTTTCTATAAGTGTCCTCAGTTCCTAAAGACAAACTTTATTTGTACTGCAATGTTTTTATTCCGCTCATTATACTCTTTTATATAGCACAGTGGCGTTGCTTGAGCAGTGTGGCGACAGTAAAACGTCTCTCTGCGCTTGCAATCAAGACTGTTATTCATTCGATCTTTGGAGATCGCTGAGCCCGATACTTATATTTAGTTATCGGTGGTACATTTCCAATTGCTTTTGTTTTCTTACTTAATTTTCGATTCGGTGGTTGGTTCCACTACTCCGGCCGATAAAAGGCTCTGGGTATTGTACGATATGTTGTCTGCTTTTTAATTTAGTCTTTTGGCTGTTACTTGTGATATGCAGGCTTTAAAACCGCTGCTCCCAACTAAATTCCACTTTGTTTATTTCGCTCTTCGGGCATAGTATTTTGTTAGATACTGGGACCATAGGCGGCTGGACATGGGGGAGGAAAATCTCTTTGTCCACCTCCATATGCATGCCATCTTGGGGATGGTTAAAATTATGTACCGTTGATTTTATGAATATTGCGTTCTGCACAACCCGGGGCTAGAGGGTATGAGCGATAGCTAGCATATTTCACTACCGTTCATGAATAGTCTCAATCAAACCGAGACTGCAATATTTTGTATGTGTCGTGTTCGGCCGTTTCCAAAAGTCCATTATCATACTCTTTTATATACTACCGTTGGGACAATTAAAAGCGTTGGAAACCCTTATGTGATATCTTCTATAAGTAAAACAGCATATTGTTACGTGAAGCTAACACAATATGAGCCGGCTTCTGTTCTTTGGTTCTGTGTGTGTTTGTGGTTGACTGTCATCCTTGAATGCTGCTTTTCCTGTTATTTTTATATCTCTATTTCTACCACACCACCCATATATCACAAAGAAATGAATAAATAAAAACTATTATAAAAATATGTTAATGTTCAAGGGTCACCTTCCAGTTGTTATGTAACATAAATAAGTCTTTCATAACTTGAATATTTGGACGTATTTCTTACATGTGTTTTGATGGATTCCATTTTTAAAGGCAACATACACAGCCTTAAATTAGCATTAATCAATGTCAGTTATGGTATGAAACCTGGATCATTTAGTCTTAAGTATGATGTTAAGTAAGAGGACTCAATTAAATGTTTAAGTAATAGAGTTGGTAAAACATCATAACATACAGTACTCGTAAATATCCCCCCACCCACCGCCCCCCACCCCAACATTATGGTGATATACCAAGCAATAAGACACTGTTGCACTAAAAGATATCGTAACATGGAGAATAAAACACACCCTGTTATTACTCTTCTGTTTATGTGGCAAATAAGAACACATTTGTTGGGACGAACCAAGCAATAATTCATCATAACCGTCTTCCTGACCTTTTCCAAGGGTATGCTTTCAGAAAATAAAGTTCTACAGTAATGCGTATTTGATAATTGTATTGTTTTGGCTCTCGTGTAATACGGATATTAATGGTAATTGTTTATGTTTCATAATGTGTAATATGTGAAACTAAATAAGAATATTATGACTTTTAAATGATATTATGTATACAGAATCATATGATATATTGCTTTAAAACACGCATTTTCTTTGGTAAAACCATCCTTAGTCTGTCAAATATAGTTTGGTTAGTAGGAATACCTGATGCTTCACATCTACCAAACGTTTAGCTTTTACGTAAAAGACTTTGCAACTTTAAAGAATATTAATTTAATCAATTGGTTCAGGGAAAAATAATCGGACAGTTAATCATAATAAGGTCAGCTGTAATGCCTTTTTCAGTCAACATTTTTATAAGTTTAGTGATTGTGTGATATCATTACACTAGCTATATCCATTTCAAGTTAAGTAGGTATAAAAAAAAGTACGAAACGTGTAATTTTGAAATCGCTGAACACGATCAATTCAAAAACTATTTAAAAGTAAAACAGGAAATGCAGCATTTACAGAACACGGTCAACCCAAATACGCGCACACATAATTAGAGGCGTTACAGTTTACACACCTTCAGCGATTCAGTGGAAAGAAAGATGACTTTTTAAAGCAGAATATGACGAGTGTGCATTCGGCAATGACATATAAAACGGTTAAACTGAACTCTTTAAATATACGAAAACATTCATTGCCATGTATTACAGCCAGTTATGTTTAGGGTTAGTTGAAAGTAAAACGGTTAAACAAACACAAGTGAATCCAATATCTAGGTAAAGCTTCTCACACTAGAGCTGCTCTTGTCCTTACCTGGACAAGTCGCCGAAAATCTGTAATATGTACCATTCTTTAAATAACTACTACATGCACCTCTTGGTGGTTATTATCAGTTATTTGAGTTGGAGTCGTATAATAATAATAATAATAATAATGACTTTATTTCAAGAAGGTAACATATTAAGACATAGCATTTACACAAGTCTTTTTTACAATATGGCCATCTATAAATCAAAACAATATAACAATGTAATAATTGTAGAAGAGTTATTATTTTGTCTTGGTTAGTGTCTAAGGAACTGTGTTTTGTGTTTATTTATTCCTGTAGTTTATTTTGTTTATTTATTCCTGTAGTATCGCTTATAGATATTGGGCTATATAGTTTCATTCATGTAGTAATCATTATGCTAACATAATATATTTTTTTTGTTTATTTATTCCTGTAGTTTATTTTGTTTATTTATTCCTGTAGTATCGCTTATAGGTATTGGGCTATATAGTATCATTCATGTAGTAATCATTATGCTAACATTAAATAAATTGTCAAAATCTCTTGAAACATAATTGAGAAACAAATCGACATATTACACATTTTCGTTAGCGCTTCTTTTAATACAAACTCATTAGCTATTAAGTATATTTAGTAATGCAATTTGAAACGTGTATTGAATTAAACAATAATACACTTTCCAACAAGCAAAATATTATTTTGGCAAAGCGGTAGAAACAAAAACATGTACTTTTGAATATATTCAGTGTTAGAAATTGAACGCTATAGCACCTCATTCGTGGGTCATCAATATTACTTTAATAATTATAAGAAGAGTTATTACTTTGTCTTGGTTAGTGTCTAAGGAACTGTGTTTTTTTTTATTTATTCCTGTAGTGTTTGAAATTGATGAGTTTTCAATTTTGTGGGAAATTGGAAAATATGTGTTCAAACCTAACAATTCACATTAATGCCTTGCTGTGATTGCATGCATATTTAAAAGATAGCTGATACTATTTCGTCACATTACCATCTATTTATATGGCAGTAAATATATAAAACAGTTTTATGTTGGTAAGACAAATGACACGTAATAGGAAACAAAATATTCAATGGGTAAGATAATTGTTAAGCTAACTAAATTATTGATGCTAAGTCATAAATAAATTGGACAAAGCAGGTATACGCACACATCTGTGTAAGACAAGTCGTTTACTGTATTTCAGAACATATTCACCAATGACTGATACCTTAAAACTATATTTACAAAATTGGCAGATTATGCGTGAATGACATTGCAAAACATTTAATTGATATGAAGTTAATTATGAAATTCAATATTCCTGTTATCGGATAATAATAATTACATTGCCGCGATGATACTGAAATAAATAATTGACTTAAAAGTATCAGTACAATGCATGCTTTATCATAGTATTCATAAGCAACTTAATTAGAAAATAATACTTAAAGCTAAAGAGTCCCTATATCAATCGATTTCTTCTTTGTAGGCGTGTCTTTATTTGTAACTTCACTCCTAGGATATATTGTCCTTTTTTTAAATTAGTCTTTTGGCTGTTACTTGTGATACGCAGGCTTCATAACCGCTGCTCCCAACTAAATTCCATTATGTTTATTTCGCTCTTTGGCGCATTTAATTTTATTAGATACTGGGACCATACGCCGTTCGACATGGGGAAGTGGTATACTCCATGTCCACCGCTATATGCATGCCATCTTCGGGATGGTTTACATTTTGTACTATTGATTTTATGAATATTGAGTTCTGCTCAACCCGGGGCTAGAGGGCGTGAGTGGTAGCTAGCATATTCACTACCGCTCATGAACAGTCTCAATCAAACCGAGACTGCAATATTTTGTATGTGTCGTGCTCGGCCGTTTCCAAAGGTCCATTATCATACTCTTTTTCATGTTCACCAGCTTATGTCGAAATCGGGTATTATAGCGCAGGAAATCATTTACTGTATATACATCGACCAGTGCACATCGTACCTATACACAGGTAACAATAATTTGTACAGAAAAAAAAGTTAGCTTCTTTCGGGGCTCGAACACACGACGTTCTGATTTCAAGTCCGGTACTCTATCCACTGTACTACAACACTACTTGAGAAAATGAGGCAAAATAACTTAACATATTTGAACGCAACTAAAGATGGATCAATAAATATGTAGTCCATATTGTCGCACGTATGACCAACGATGCTCTCTAGCAAACTCATTATCTATTATCTTACACTATTCTTTTCTAATACTACTTTTTTCCTTTCCTTCCTATTACACCTCTTAAAATATAGTCTTACAATATATTTATTATGATTTAAACAGTGTTATGCAATTTCACTGTTATGTGCTGTTTAAATTTGTGTAGTAATTGTTTTTTAATGTAATGTTGTATGCAAAAAAACAATAAAACAAATATGTAGTCCATATTGTCGACGTGTAAATTAACATTGCCTAGTGTAATACTGTATGCTATCAATATGCAACTAATACTTCGCCTCAAATCAACCAAATCTCGACTTGTTATTTAGCGCTTGATGAGTTTGTGTGCGCGCGCTTGTTATTACGTAATGCCTATTTAGTTTTAAAAATGCTACAACATACCAATAAATAGCAGTGGTCTAGTGGTTCAGCGTACATCTTTCAAAATTTACAAGTGCAAGGCTGTGGTTCAACTCCCATTCCGGGCAACTATTTTTTTATCACGAATATTCGATATCGATATATTTATCGATGTTACCTGTACGGAGGCTAAATAAAAATGTGACTCATTCATATTCGTGAGTTATTACCAGTTAACATAGGGATTGTACAGCTTTAAGTCAAAATTGCAGACTTTTACAAATTTTCAAATATCCTTATTAATCTCTTAGCGACAATGCAGAACATTTATTTTAAGATAGTGTTTAGCTGTGGGGATTATTAATACATAGCATTATTAAAAGTATAAAGAAGATGTGTTAAATCGATAGAAAAATGTGTTTAAATAATATATACATTTTGCTGTTGATCTTTATGAATACTGACCCAGATGATTAGAGCTAGTGGTTTATGAACTATTTCAATGGTTTAGGGTGTGGGTATTAGTATCATTTTCTCCTAGATGTTGCGCGCTTGAGACACACTAAAAATACGATGCGTTTGGAACTGTAGAGTACTGCTTCGAAAAGATGATGAGGAAAGTACCCGGTTGATCATATTATCTGTGCGGAGGCGTAGCTATACCTTCTTTGATGTGCAGGTCCGATTATTTCTAGGGGGTCCGGGCATGCTTTCACGGAAAATGTTAAAAACGTAGGACGTCTCTGGTGCGTTTTGGCGTATATTTAGATATAAATTTAAGCAAAATCACACTTCAAAATTCAACAAATTCATACATAATTCTTTCATTCTTATATTATATACTCAAACAAGAAAATCAAATTTGCTTAAAAAAATAAGTTAGATTACCATTAAGTAGTATGATTAATGTTTAAACAAAAATGTTTTATTAATAAATTTGCTAGGCATGAGTATTTCTGATTTGTAAGAGAAGCGTAAATTTATACATACTAGGTCTATGTCTATAGAACCGATTTAAATGCAATGCTCTTAAATCTGAATACAAGGAACATATAAACATCAGAAATATTGCTCTGTTAATCTGCTTCTTGCTTTACATCAACATCATAAGCAGTGCTGTATTAATGTGCTTCGTTGAATATAATAATGCAATAATATACAGTACTATCTTAATGTGCGTCTTTGAAATACCACCAAGCAAATGGTATTTTGTTGTGTTTTATCATTACGTGGTCTAGTATTAACTTTCATACCCCAAGAAGCGAAAATGGGGTTGTCTGGGGTATGAAATAAAACCTTAATTTCGGTTTAAAAGTATGCTTATTGTAAAATTAAAACGTTTAATAGGCAATATTAAACAGGTTTTCGCATTTTATTTAGTAATAAAATGTTTTAAAATGTGATTTATTGTCAAAATATCCGTTATCAAATCCTGCTTTAATAAGCCTTCCCATCGCTTAATGGAATTAAGGCGGGATCAAGTAATGTGCTGTATATTTGTAATTAAGGTTCTGCATAGTCAAACTAGATACATATGCGATGCAATTTATTTTTATGTTGGTGCAATTTATTTTCTTGTATGTTATTACTTTTATTTATTCATTTTTATGGGCAATTGCGTTTAAAATAATGTGTTACAAGTTACTGTTGATCTAAATGCGTATTTTTCATATTAAGTTTGTTATAAGCGTTTTGCTTGAACAATTTGCTGAGATGTTAAACGTGTTAACATTATTTAAACATGTTTACATTTATCATGGCGAACATTCTGTTATGTTTTAACATGGCACACTTTCCTTGATTTTCTTTTGAATGATTACTTACTTACTGGTGTACAATAAAGGCAGTTGAATTGGTCATGCTACAAAATTAATACAGGTTCATATCGTTGGTTACGCCCATATCGATGTTTAAATCAACCAACACCATATTCTATCGATTACATTTTGGTTTAATACAGATATTGAGATTCAGCTGTTGGCATCTTTTATCCTAAATCTTTAATCCGGAAATACTTTGGTCAGACATATATATGTGGATTTTGAACTTATTTCATTTCATAATTGAACACATCTCAACAGGCATTTAAAATGATACACCATTCGGCAGTTATCTCTCTGTGTACTGATCGACATTTTAAACTACATGACGTAATTACTTCATAGCGGCTCTGATGTTAATATATAAGGGAAATATATTATGCCCGACGTTTCTTACATGGGAGAGCTGATATAGATTCACAGGCCATACTGGCATAGTAGTATTTAACATGCATGCATTTACGGTATTATCCGATAGGAAAGACATGATGTCTATCTTGAGAACATTTGGGATAGAGTACTATAAGCTGGACATAAGTGGTAATTGATATAAGCGGGACATAAATGGTAAAATGGTAACTCAGGTCAGAATTAAGGCTTTTTTCCAAAAAATTGGATAGCTTGATACATAAGAAACATGCTTGGTAGATATAAGGAAAAGTTATGTTGCAAGCAGACATCTGCTATTTTCTTGTGTTCGTTGTTGCTTTTACAGAAAAAGAAAGTGAAAAATAATTTGATAAGTGAATTTTGTAATTGTTTCAAATAAGATAGTAGGGATCGGATAGTGCTGTATTTGAACTTCAATCATTTTTAATATACAGTTTTTAGTTCATGTAAAGTTAAAGGATCAATGCATTTATAACTTCTATGTTGATTCTAGCAGTTATCAGGTCGCAATGTGTTATTGATTTATTATGTTATAGCTCTCTTAATAATATAACATTGAATTGGTTTTTTATGTAAATGAATGTGACGTACTATGTTGAATAAATCTATTTATTCCAAGGAATTTCATTTGCAGTATTTTTCATCGGAGAAGACAATATGTTAAATGTAAGACAGAGGGTAAACGTATGTTCGGAAGACAAGACTTGGCCGAAGACTTGGATATTGTGATATTTGCGAGACATGCGCGGTGTGTGAGATCGAAGGTCAAGACTTACACATAAGATTGGATGCGACTTATGATGAAAGTCAGACGTTGAAGCGGAAAGTAAAACTTACCCATAGGATTGGACAGTGTGATGTATGCTGGACATGGCTGGAATACAGTAGACCCTGCCTTTGTGTAGCCCCAACATTGCATGCGATCCCACGTGGCGTTGCAATAAAGCTCTCCTGAAATTATAAACAAAATCACATTCATTTCAGAAAACTGATAAATGGATTGTTGTAGACTAAATGTGACAATTCGCCTTTTTCTTTAGAATACGTTTACTTAAATATAGATATAAAAATCAAACAGGAAAAGCAGCATTCAAGGACGACAGTCAACCACAAACACACATGGAAACAAAGAACAAATGTAAAGATGAATAAAGGCAAATAAGACATCACAAACACAAAAGGGTTGACAATAGGGCTACCGCCTTGGAACGGTCATTGGCAGAAAAAGCCGCTGGGTGAGGGTGGGGGTGGCGGGGGGGGGGGGGGGGGGGGTAAACCAGGCTCTAGGGTGCACCAAACCTCACACTTACCCTACTGTCAACCCAATAAAACGGGACAGTGTAAATAAAGAAATTCCCGACGTGAACTATTCTCTAACCAACAAGGCAGCATTAATAGGCAATATAAGTAAAACACAAAGATGCCCGTGCATATATAAATACAAAAAAAAAGCCTAGAAAGTCACAAAGAAGGTACTCATTGACTTGACAGAAGCCAGAACAACAAGAGAATAAACCATTGAGGGCGCGAAAAAGACAATACTGCAGACAAACACCAAACGTCACCGTCCTTTTGGGTTTTAGGTAGACGTCATCATAGGGTCCACAGCCTGTCCGGTCATCGCACAATCAAAGAGGAAGGCATTGTGGCGAACTGTAAATGGGTCCGCCACCAAGCATGCAGTGCGTTTCAAAATGAAAGTGGCATAACCTCTTTTGATAAATCTTTTAACAAGTTTAACAACGATAGTATGAAAGTGATCATGACCAAAGATCTTACGAAGTTTGTAAATCATGTCACCATAGAAGTCAGATTGTGATAGTCCTTGTCGCAGAAGAGTTTTTAACTTACTTTTATATTTGGAAAGAAGATCAGAGTTACGATAATAAACTTTTGCAAAGGTTTTACGAAGTTTATGGTAACGGTAACGCTGATGGAGTGGCTTTTTAGTTATACAAGGATTACGAATAGTAAAGTCCTCAACTCGAGTACAAGCTCCAGAAAAAGAATAAGTTGAGACACATAGACCCCATAAGAAGTTGCTCGGGGGAACCTCCCCATCTAAATGGGGATAATTAACAATATCAAAATTAAAATCATCTCTCTTGTCATATATTTTGCTAATTATTTCACCATTTCCAATGGAGAGATTTAAATCAAGAAAAGAAGTGTTAGTATCAGAAATATTAGTTTAGTTAAGTTGAAGTTCTTTAGGGTATATATTATTAACCATAGTAGAAAAAAGTGTTGTCAATGTTTAATATGTCATCCAGATACCGAGAGGTCATTATATGCCTCAATGACATATTTCTGGGTATCTGGTGAAAGACTCAACATGAAATCTCTTTCATATGCAATATAAAAACAAATCTGCGACAATGAGTGCACAGTTCGTTGCCATAGGAATACCAACAATTTGTCTATAAACGGTCGTTCCATACCTGTCGAAAATATTATCTAATAGGAAGATGAGTGCTTCACAAACTTCTTTGCAAGTCCACATAGTGTAGTTGTCTAAACTGCCGTTAGTAAAAAACGCTTTAATATTATTACAGGCCAAAAATGTAGTATTTTCCCTAGCGAATGTGTTTTTGAATAAGAGCGATAAGCTTGTCTTTGATAAGGTGATGTGGTAAAGTTGTATATAGTGTAGAGAAGTCATAAGTGCTAATAGATGAAACTTGACGTTTATTGCACATTTTATCAAGAACGTCTTCTGAATTTTGTATAGACCAAAACAAATTAGCCATAACTCTGTCGTTACTAATAAAATCTAGCTGATGTTCGAACTTGTCCAAGATTTCATTGATATACAGCGATTTACACAACTAAAATTCCAAACTAAAAAAATAACTGTAAGGTACAATAAAAAACGGGTTTACTTGTACAATGTTAACATAATTGATTTGTTGAAATATTACCAGCTGCAACTTTCAACAAATATTACACTTTCCACGTGAAATACAACAAAGGTTTACACGAATGACTTATCTGATAAAACCAATATGTGTTACTATAAATACAGTTAGTCATGGTGTTGACTCGTTAACTCGTTTCTCCAATGTCATATGAAACGTAGTTCGGGACAGCTTTTAACGTGTATGTTGCATGTATTTACAGTAACAAACATTGATGTTACCAAATACTTCCTGTCATTATTATTTCATCAATTCTAGACAGTGCTTAAGTCAGAGCCGGTGGGTTTAAATGTCAAAACCCATTTAGCGTAAATGCAATTTTGACATTTTAATCAACAAAGTAAATTAATGTTTTTGACAGTTATAAATAGTGATCTTCTTTCTAAATATAAAAGTAATTTAAGGACTCTTCTGCGACAAGGACTATCACAACCTGACTTCTATGCTGATGTGATTTATAAACTTCGTAAGATTCTTGGTCATGATCACTTTCATACTATCTGTGTTAAACTTGTTTAAAAGTTTATCAAAAGAGGTTATGACCCTATCATTTTGCAACGTACTGCATGCTTGGTGGTGGACCCTTTTACAGTTCGCCACCATGCTTTCCGTTTTAATTGTACGATGACCGGACAGGCTGTGGACCCTATGATGACGCCTACCTAAAGCCCAATGGAACGGTGGCGTTTGATGTTTGTCTATGATCTTTCTTGTCGTGCCCTTAATGGTTTATTCTCTTGTTGCTCTGGCTTCTGCCAAGTGAATGAGTACCTTCTTTGTGGCTTTCTGGGCTATTGTTTTTTTGTATTATATTTACACGAGCATATTTGTGTTTTACTTATATTGCCTATTGATGCTGCCGTGTTGGTTAGATATTAGATCATGGCGGGGATTTCTTTATTTACGCTGTCCTGTTTTAATGGGATGACAGTAGGGTAAGTGTGAGGTTTTGTGCATCCTAGAACCGGTTTAAACCCCCAGTGGCCTATGTTGCCACTGACCGTTCCAAAGCGGTAGCCCTATTGTCAACCATTTTGTGTTTGTGATGTCGTTTGCATTTTTTATTACTTTTGCCTCTTCGTTTTCTGTTTGTCTGTTTACGTGTTTGTTTTTGTGTTTTGTGGTTGACTGTCATCCTTGAATGCTGCTTTCCCTGTCCGATATTTGTATCTTTCTTTAAATGATCAATTGTCTCAAACTAATAACTCACGTGCCAGTTTTTAACAAATGTACATATCATTATCTGTCATGTTAGATGTGATCACGCGAGGACGGACACCCACTACAAATAAAATATCATTCTTTAAACACTCTTATCATAGGCAAAGTCAAAAAATGTGAATTATCTTGTACAGACATCATCACATTCAAGAAGTTCAAAACGTTATGATGAATGAACCTGTAGTGATTCGTCAATATGCAATTTAAGGATAGGGTGCTCTCATGTCGCTTTATCGCAAGGTGAAGTGTTTCGTTAAACACTCTTATCACAGGCAAGGTCAGAAATTGTGAATTATCTTGTACAGACATCATCACATTCTAGAAGTTCAAAACGTTATGATGAATGAATCTGTAGTGATTCGTCAATACGCAATTTAAGGGTAGAGTGCTCTCATGTCGCTTTATCGCAAGGTGAAGTGTTTCCTAAGATCTGCTAAAGACATTATGTCCATACGTCAATCTGACGATTAACAACTTAATATTATCAGCACAATTGGATTGCTGGTTGCCCGAACACTATATGCGCTTGCTACTACTTCCCGAACTTTTTCCAAATCTACTTTTACCGTGTTTTTGTATCATTTAAAAGGATGTTGGATCTACTGCTGAGGGTTGCGAGTAACTATTACGGCGTTTGTATGATAGATGAAACATTAGTGCTGTTCAGATGTGTTTCGTTTGAAAAGGGCCCGTAAACCACTTCGCTATGTTATATGATATGGGTTAAACTAAAACAAAATGAATGTGCCCTAACTAAAATGGTATTTGTTGACAATTATGACTGTTATCAGATGTAAATAAATACAACGTATAACGAGAGAGGCTTGATATCAGCTGTAGAGCATGTGGCAATCACAACAGAGAGCATTGGACGGCTGACTGAACATGTACTATTGAACTACATGGTAGCATAAATATTTCTTTTTAACATGGTTAGAACTATTTATCAGAGGGATAGACTACTTACCCGAGAAGGGTGCAATAGTATCCCTCAGGGGTCAGTATAGCCTCGGTTCCGATAAAAATACTTATACCTCGGGTTGGAATTCCATATCTTCACCCGATACCCATGAAAGATTCTTATAATCTGTATGGGTAAATATTAAAAGTCATGCGCGAACCAACATCAGGTATGCAAGAAGACATGCAAAACGTTAGTAGATGGCGGCGTCAAGGCAAAACATGTCTCTGATATGCAAGAAAAATAATCTATATTGGGTATTGGGTTCAGATAGGGAATTCAAACCCTCGGTATAAGTGTTTTAATTGTAACCTCGGCTGAACCTCGGTTCATTAAGGAACACTGATACGTCGGGTTGGAATTCCCTATCTTCACCGGAAACCCATGAAAGGTTATTATATGCTGTTTTAATAATATTATATTTACTACTTTGCTGTTTTGATTTTATTTGAAATTGAACAATTGTCTAGAGAACTTAATGTGGAGTAGTGAAATTCAATACGAAATAAGAATCTTGTATATACGCACAATTTAAAGCAAAAGTTCTATAATGATAGTAATACGTTTAATAATATTCCGCATATAAAACGAAAACTCCTATACAGTATCAGAGCACAGAATATAATACAACATATGTTAAGGATGATCAAGATGATACGTTAAAGTATGAAATGAGAATCCTGTACAACCATCAGGTAATAGAATATAATACCAAATACCAAACAATAATTAAATGATGATACCTTGAAGTACGAGTATATCGCCTACAAAATGTGAGCAAGATAATATTTCCTCGGAAGACACAATAACAATCTAAAACGGTATATTATTTTGCATGTATCCTCATTCTATTGTACTACGTGTATCATCATTAGAGAGACCAATGTAAAGGTTGAGGGTTTTAGTTGGATTTTCATTGCAGAAATAAGGACAATCTTTTCTCGTCATTAGGTATTTTAAATTAGGCAATATGAATCGAGAAAAAAGAGATAGGGCACAAAATTGGTGCAGAAAATAAGAAATGTCCACTTTGTAACCTTCATATGCATCAGTTACAGCAGTTACGGTGAGAAAATAAAGATCTACATTAATTTTCCTTTGTAATATAGCGACGTGAAATATCTAACACAAGAATAGTTTTTAATATATATTTATTAAACTACTATCTATTTATCTTTCACAATAACTATACACAGTTAAAAACCAGAGTAAATGTTCAACTTTCAATAAATGTACACATTATAACGTGCAAGCAGTCCTAACGTTCAAACGATGTGCGAGCTAGGCAGTCAAGATGAATATGTCTAAGGAAGGCAATCTCGCTCCTTATATAGCGAGAAATATGTCCCTCTTTCTGACCGACACGTGTGCTCTTAAAAATGGACTTCGACCCCCGAAGCTGGATCTGAGTCGCCTCACCCAGTTCAATCGTTCAAAACTCAGCATTTTGTGGTAAACAAGATAATTAACCCATTTTGCGGCCTATGCACTTATATAAGCCTCCCATTGCTTTAAACCAAAGTGATCTTCTCAAGCTACTGGTTAAGTACTGTATCATGACGGTGCCAGCCACACATTGCCTCGAGTCCTATTTTGTTACTAAAAATATGGTTAATTAGATGACTATCGTTCATGTCCGATAGTCATGAATTTTCAACTGCAATATTTCGTATGTGTCGTACTCGGCCGTTTCCAAATGTCCATTATCATACTCTTTTTTTATAGCACAGTGGCGTTGCTTGTGCAGTGTGGCGGCAGTAAAACGTCTCCCCGCGCTTGCAATCAGTACTGTTATTCATTTGATCTTTGGAGATCTCTGAGCCCGATACTTATATTTAGTTATCGGTGGTACATTTTCAATTTCTTTTGTTTTCTTACTTAATTTTTGATTCGGTGGTTCCACTACTCCGGCCGATAAAAGGCTCTGGGTATTGTTTAACCACTCATAGGATATGTTGTCTGCTTTTTATACGCAGGCTTCATAACCGCTGCAGTCAACTAAATTCGATTTTGTTTATTTCGCTCTTCGGGGCATTTCATTTTATTAGATACTGGGACCATACGCCGTACGACATGGGGAAGGAGTATACTCCATGTCCACCGCCATATGCATGCCATCTTCGGGATGGTTAACATTTTGTACTATTGATTTTATGAATATTGAGTTCTGCTCAACCCGGGGCTAGAGGGCGTGAGCGGTAACTAGCATATTCACTACCGCTCATGAACAGTCTCAATCAAACCGAGACTGCAATATTTCGTATGTGTCGTGCTCGGCCGTTTCCAAAGGTCCATTATCATACTCTTTTTCAGAGGAAATGGTCAAACCAATATCTCTACACAAACAATGCAATTAAGCTACTGTCTTTAATTGTATTTAAGTATATGAACAATCTCGAGCACACGTAGTAATTTAGCTACAGTTAGCTCGTATGACAATTGTTATAATTAAAAAGAATTAAATCCCGAAACTATGGAAAACCGTTGGGGATCCGGAAACAGAATTGACTAAATTATTATAATCGTAACCTTTTGACGTATAATTATACACAATTTTATTGCATAATATGGTAATATTATTTCACTATAAAACTTGATCAACACACTATGCCTAACAAACAGGCATATAATTGGTACATCTGTTGAATTATATAACAGTCTGAGTATCTTTCAGTTCAATCCTCTGTCCACAATTATGACGATGTTTCTTTTGATTATATACCCACATGATTGTGTAATAACATCAGTTGATGCGATGTAATTCAACGATACTATAGAAGACGCCCAAATGTATTTATTAAATGAGAATATCTTAGGTAATACTTACGTTAAGTGAATATCTCAAACAACTGATGGAGAATGATCAAAGGAACCTTACATTAGTGTTCGTTTAATGTGGAGAATATGAAAGAAGTTGAATAATTTTGATGGTTTTCTAGCAAACGTTCGTGACATATAAAACATATTTAACTATTTTCATGTTCTTATATGAAATACTCACTCATGTATAATCCTCTACACACAATTTTAAGGCAATTTTAAGGGGTAAGGGGAAGGATTTGTCGGTGTCATACCTATAAAAGCAGGATTTTAAAAATAGTAGTGCTACATTATGATGACAAATACACATATCGACATGTTGATACCAAACAAGCCTAGTTTTAGTGGAAAATGTTTCTCCAGGCCATCATTTAAAGACTTAAAAAATCTGAAACTCCAAATTACGGCTTTCCGCGGCGAAAAATAGCAAAAAACAATTCAAAACCGGTTTTCAAAGAGTGTAAAGTGTTTTTTTTGAAGAAAAATAATCATTCCAAATGGAAAAATGCCAGTTAAGTAAGAATCTGAGAGAAAATGACAATTCACAGATCCCGCCTTATTGGTGTAACACGCGCATTGATTGTTGCATTGAGTTGTGTGTGAATTAACATTTTGTTCCGATCTGAGAATACTGAGTAAATAACAAACTATATTTAATTTGCTTTTTAGTCTACACATTAAGAAAGACTATTTCAAGCCAAAAAGTGAGAAAAGTAAAATAGTTCGTGTTTTCTTTCTTATCTGCTTCTTTGTGTAAATCGGAGTTACACCTAGTATATTCAGTCAGTGTACACTCATATGATGTTATTGCTGTTTAACACACACGTGTTGGCAGCGTTATTAATATTTCCAAACACTCTAGATAAAAAAAGGTATTGCCATATATTCTCTATATTCCTATTATGCTCTAAATTACCCGTACATTGTGTGTTTAAAAGCCGTGAAGAGCATTTCATTTTAGGAATAAGGGAAGTGGGGCCTTTCAATAGCATACGGGTGAAAATGAGCGTGATTTTCGAGATATATGAAAAACAGCACTACAAGTTAAATATTGTCATTATTTGTACGTGACATACCTAAATCTCATATTGTATACGGTCTTGTAGTTGAAAGGGTAATCAATGTTATAATTTATGCGAATACATTCTTAAATTTTTATATAGAAATATGAATAAAATACCTCTTGGTTTAAACATATTTTATTTCACAATCTTTTTACAACATATTATTTGTACACAATAGGAGACAAATGATTTGAACGAAAGTAAGATACTTATGATGTTCTTCTCCTAGTTACCTTTTAAGGATACCTTTTAAGGATGTAGGTTTTGTAAATTCCAACATTTTCAAGTTTAGACATTTCATTTTTAAATCATAGTTTTGTTTGATTAATTACATCTATTTCCTTTAATACATCCTTGTAGATGGCCTGAGAAAGAAGACCCAACATTGTAAAGACGACTGTGTCAGTATCTCACATTACGTGGTCCGAGTATTAACTTCCATACCCCATCCAACACCTTCTCCAAGAAGCGAAAACGGGGTTGGCTGGAGTATGAAATAAAGCCTTAATTTCGATTTTAAAAAAATGCGCATATTGTAAAATTAAAACATTCAATAGGTAATTTTAAATAGGTTATCTCATACTTTTCAGCAATTCTTTTATAAACATGTTTTATTTTCGAAATACGCGTTATAAAATCCTGCTAATATAAGCTTTCCCATCGCTTAATGGAATTAAGAAGGGATCACGTATCAGTCCTGGCCATTCATATCTTTGTTATATATAAAATTAAATTATAATTATATACCTTTTTGTGGCAGAGTACATGTAGTTTTAGTATTATAGTTCACTTAATTATTGAACATTTATTAATATTACATTAAATTAAAATCCTAGAAACCGATGCTTTACATATATCTTGCTTCTTGATAACAAAATGCATTTTGTGGTACATTGTCAGAATAGCTGATAAAATATAAAATTTTCTGATTTAATATGAAATATAAAATTTATTGACATCATTCAAGGTAAAACCTATGTTAAAACTTAAAATATTTGAACTTGTGACTTTGTTCGAGTCTTGATAAACGATCACTGCACCCAAGAATGACATAATTCTATTTTACAGGCAAATATACATGTTAATTCTGTTTACCATATTTACGTGTGTGTATGCTATGTTGTTGTATGTGCTGGATGTAATAGATAGAGTCTGTTCTCAGCGAGTTGGTTTATTTAAACACCGAGATGCCGATTATTTTTAAATAACCAAAGAGCTGAGACATAATCTATCTTTTTTTGTAGCATGGTGTACTTAGTGACCCTGTCCGTACTCTAATTTCCATTTATCGGAAGTTAGAGTATGATAAATCGCCGACCCTTTGTTTATCCTGAATTAAACGAATGAATGCTATGCATTCATCAAAGACAATTTCACCGATCATACTGTATGGCATAACATTTCTAATTAATAATTATCTCAAACCAGTTTAACCAGTTTTATACCGGACTTTGCCAAACTCAGATGCGACGTAATAATTATAGTTTAATAGTTTAATAGTTTATTTAAGTCTCATCACAGTACACTATTATCTACAATACAACAAATCATAAAATACAACTGTGCCATTATTTTTAGAATTACAAGAGACTATACAATATCAATATACATATGACTGTTCACAATGTTAAAATATTGAGCATCTGAACCGACTAAAACAGCCGTGTCATAAGACACACAAAAAGCCACAGAAGAGGTCCAGTAGTCAATGCATACACATATATCACTGTTTTAATTTATAAAATCATTTTCTAAAAATATTGTTATCACACACATTTATACATAGTAAAAATTGAGCGGCCGGTGCTAATCTTGACATGTTGTCTAAAAAGTACTTAAAATAAAAATATTAATATGTGAGTTAGAGAATCGCAACGGCTACTGAAACCTTAAAAAATAGTATAAAAAATCAGATAACAACCCAGATCAGATCTGGAGTGTACTGATTAGCACCGACTTCTCAACGTCGCTATAAAACCTTATTTCTTATCTAATAATGATTGCATTATTTACAGCATAAAATATGATGAAATTAACTTTAAAAAAACACAAAAAAAACGCTTACCAGCTTACTACAAGTAAAATAAATAATAATAGTAACACGTAATTAAGAATATAAAACATATATAAAATTATATGTGTATTAAAGGGACACATGGCAATCTTGATTTTTCAAAAACCAACGGCGTCCCGTTAGTTTTTCTACATAAATTGCATTTGTTCAATCATTAACGTTAATTATTAGAATTGTATTAAGCCATTTGTTTTTTTGCATATTATTATTTTTTTGATATTATTGCACTAATAATATATTAAAACTTATAGTATAATAGTGAATACTTAACATTTGATTTATTTAAATGTAACCAGGGTAAAAGTATAAATGATACTCGATATATAAATCGAGACACCCATTTCAAATACTTCAAGATTGCCGTGTGTCCCTTTAACGTGTTATATGGTCGTTCTAGTTGCTCGAATGTAATTTCACAGAGACTGAACGAGAAATACAGCAGACGTGTCATGTGAATCCTGAAACTTAGATTATAGTCACGTAACATCATTATCTACTAAAACGAGTATGCAAGGAGAAATTTGGATATCGCCGAACACGATCAATACACTAAATATTGCAGTCTCGGTCTGATTGAGATTGTACATGAACGGTAGTGACACGTGCTTGCTACCGGTCACGTCCGCTAGCCCCGGGTTGAGATGAACTCAATATTTTAGATAGTCAATAGTACAGGAATTTCAGTCATCCTGAAGATGGTAGGCATATGCTGGTGAACATGAAATCTTCAATGATGTATTTTCAACCCATTCCATGGCCAGCGGCGTATGGTCCCAGTTTCTAACAAAATGCTTTTCCCTAAACGAGAAAACAATGGGCGAAATAAACAAAATGGTATTTAGTTGAGAGCAGAGGTTATGAAGCCTGCGTTTCACAAGTAACAATCGAACGACTAAATTAAAAAGCGGGCAACATATCCTAATACTCAGAATCTTTAAAAATTAAAACAAGAAAACAAAAGTACTTGAGAATGTACCGCCGATATCTGTAAATATAGATATACAAAACGAACAGGAACAGTTGCATTAAAGGACGACAGTCAACCACAAACACACACAGAAACAAAGAACAATTTTAAAGATGAATAAATAAGACATAACAAACACAAAATGGTTGAGAATAGGGCTACCGCCTTGGAACGTTCAGTGGCAAAAAAGGCCGCTGGTGGTTTAAACCAAGTTCTAGGGTGCACCAAACCTCACACTTACCCTACTTCATCCCAATAAAACGAGGCAGTGTAAATAAAGAAATCCCCGCCTTGGACTATTCTCTAACCAACAAGGCAGCATTAATAGGCAATATAAATAAAACACAAAGATGGTCGTGTATATATAAATACAAAGAAATAACAATAGCCTAGAAAGCCACAAAGAAGGTGCTCAATGACTTGAGCAACAAGAGAACAACCCACTGAGGGCACGACAAGACAAGATTGCAGACAAACATCAAACGTCACCGTCCTTTTGGGCTTTAGGTAGACGTCATCATAGGGTTCACAGCCTGTCCGGTCATCGCACAATTAAAGAGGAAAGCATAGTGACGAACTGTAAATGGGTCCACCACCAAGCATGCAGTGCGTTGCAAAATGATAACCTATGGTGTTAAACCTTTGAACAAGTTCAACAAAGATAGTATGAAAGTGATCATGACCAAGAATCATACGAAGTTTGTAAATCACGTCACCATAGAAGTCAGGTTGTGATAGTCGTTGTCGCAGAAGAGTTCTTTAATTACTTTTATATTTGGCAAGAAGCTCAGTAAGTCCTAGCTAACAAATAGGTTTCATACAAAGCCTTTAAAGTACACCTGGTCGGATTAATCACCTGTAACATGTATACAAGGAGTCAAACTTGGTCGCCCTTTCCAAAACATGTGAAACTGTTGGCATGAATTAAAAGGTGTATTTGTAGGTAATGAACTAATTTTTGATTTGTATTAATTCATTCAAATTTAGCAACAAATAATAGCAGGTCATTGTACAGTCATTGTACATGTCTACAGTTAGACCATATCTAACAATCGTTAGAATACAAGAACACAGATTGTTAGAATACAAGAACACAGTTTTCGTGTTTTCGCTGTTGTTCAAATACGCATTGAAGTGTTACGCACGAACCATGTACTGTATATACTCTAACAACATCAATACTATTCTTAACTTAAAGAAAGAAGAATTTAAAATATTCTTGCTTCGATTTCTTTCCTGTGCACACCTGACGTCGCATGTTTT
Source organism: Cyrtodaria siliqua (assembly GCA_037043455.1). Lineage (NCBI taxonomy): Eukaryota > Metazoa > Mollusca > Bivalvia > Adapedonta > Hiatellidae > Cyrtodaria > Cyrtodaria siliqua. The sequence goes on from JAWPHD010000939.1 coordinate 249,368, forward strand.
GAATTTCAAATAAACCACTTGACGTTACGTGATTTGAACCACTTTATTCGACGGAGTTCTACATACTCTGGCTACAAAATGAACACATATAGTAGAAAACAAATTTAGATATTTCAACATTCGGAAATTGAATGTAAAACAAAAAACAAAAACACATACTAGAATCTACTTAGGATCAAAGGTACAGCAGTTTACTCTCATAAATGACAGACGCAGAATAAAAACAATTTTATTATCCATCATGTAGTTGAGCATTGCTAATTAATGTTAAAATGTAAAGCAAAAGGCAGTTATTCTCATAAATGACACATACAAATGACACTCTAAGTGAGAACTATTCATTAACCGCAGCGTCGCTGGCAACTCTCGCATCTTGTAGATGAGATTGCCTTGTGTCACCTTAAGCGTATATATGTTCGTATCATAGAACCATTTATGAACCAAGCGAAGTAATTTAAATATGTGAACCATAGCGAGTAATATATTCAACATATTCTGTGCATAACACTAACACGAATACTGACATACGATTAAGTTAACCAAATGGTATCAAATGCTCGAGTTGTTCACTAAAATACAGAGTATCTAGCGATATTCTCACTTAAATACAATGTAACGCATGTTTATCATTGCAAATACGCCATCCATATGTTATTACACGGTGGTAACACATCAAACATATGAAATACCGACGTCATGAAATACATTTTCATACATTTTCATTTAAAATATTCTACATATATTTGTTTTCCAAACGTAAAATGATACTTATTTTCATCACCAATATGCGTTTTGCTCAGCTTTTTGCATGATACGTTTAATACAAATTCTATAAATAGAAAATAAGTTAACTAGTGCACATATGAAACAAAAAAAGGATATCCCTTTTGTGGTATTTTCTTAGACAATTAAACCAAACAGTATAAAAAAGGAGGACTTTCGCACTAAACCATATTCACACCGAACAAACAAAACATTTGCCAACAACGGTTTCAGTATATAATAGTTTATTTGTTCAATTTAAGTGTGCACGTTAGATTTGGGTTTATCAAATTAAGAATATTATTATAATCAGCTACGTATCTTCCTGTCCGTCTGCCTGCCGTGCCTTCCTAGAGACATATCTGCGTACTATCTTCTTATTTATCTACATGTTTCTGTCTGCCTGTTTTCCCGCCTACCTACATTGCCTATGTTCCAGTCGGCCTGCCTGCTTGCCTGCCTGCCTTACTACCTTGCATATATGCCTGCCTGCCTGCCTGTTTACCACCCTATATACGTACGTGTCTGCCTACCTAAATGCATACCTACCTACCACGTATAACTAATTATTGTCCGTCCGTCCGCCCACCTACCTACCCGCCCCCACCTCGCCCGAGAGCTCATCTACTGTTACTATACATCTGCAGTTGAGCCTTAAGTACAGAACTAATTATAAACTGTTGCTGAAGATCATTAGACGGTGCGATAAAAGATTAGGTCTGACAAAGACAATGTGATTTACTGGAAGAGGAATTTTTAAGATTAGAACACACACAATTATTTTGACAGTGTTCATTCAGGTAAAAATGTAATATTTAGCAACACAATGTCTTCAGTTTCACTTCCGAGCTGTTACCGCTTTTAATGCTTGATATGGTTGTATTAATGGTCTCTTCAACAATTCAGTGACGCACACTTTCCTGTGTATGTATAAAGACAATTATTGCATACGCATTTACAAGCTCCGTTTACTTTCAATGTAACAGGAAACGTCAATATTCGCCCATATTGATTTGTGTTAGGATATACGTACTTGTTCTTTTGCGCATAAATATTGCGTTCCTGAAGTCGCGCAATACTAATACGCAAAAGAACTCGCGCATTTATCCCAGTACAAATCTAATAACCTATAAATATAAATACGAAAGGTATTGTCACAGTGGTTTGGCGGGGATCGACGTGACAAAAGCTGTTGACCTATACGATACTGGCTATTGATATGTGATAATTATAATCATACATACCAGCGGGAGCAATCATAAGTACTACCAAAAGAAACACCAATACTGAATTTTGTATATATATAGCTGTCGTATGTAAAAATATATATTTATATTATAGCTAGATGGATAACACTCTTTAGAATGAAGTAATTATCCGTATTAAAAACAATCTCTCTCGCCCAGCACTAAAGCTGTTTTTTTCTTTTCGGATATAAACTCAGTTGCAAAAGAAAATGTACACTGAGTTTTGTTTAGATTTAATTATATAAAGTTTTTTTAGAATTAAATTGACAAATTCCAAAATGAATATGCCATGTTTGGTACCAAAGTGATTATCATTCCATTGCCAATATCATGTTGTCATTATTTGTTTTTCAATAGGTTGGATCATTAAGGGACTGTCGCTTTATAAAGAGAATAGGGTGTAAAGTAGTAAACATTTCAAAGTTTACACTTTCGTTTGCAACTGAGTATATATTAGTTGTTGTGATCACAATGTCATAAAATTTACAAGAGGACAATTCTTTAAAGCAGCTATCCCGTCAACAACAGGCACATTTTATATCATATACAAACAGTTTCTAAACCTACTGACGACGAGGTACATATATAACGTATATACTTTGAGAATTCAAACTCTATAGACACAGTATAACCGGCTTTACCCAGCCAGGGCAAACCCCGAAACTGGAGCGTCGAATTATAAGTTACCAAATCACACAATTCATTTTACGCATACTTATTCAGTTCTTTTTTTAGAACCCGTGCAAAAACTTTGCTTTTGATCGGCACATATATAGTATTATATGACCTGAACACCTGGATAGAGTTTGGATTTTTTTGACGGTTTTATTGTGTGATTTTGCCATAATTTGGCGGGTTAGTTTCTTTAAGACAAAATATAGTGACATGTTATAATTAAATTACACCAACTAGTGTATTAACCGCTATGATATTGTTTTGTTTAAACTCCTATATATATGTATATCAACTCACAACTATTTTGAGCATTTACTGAACAACTTGCTCTAACTGGTAATAAAATGAACAGCCTCATAACAAACAATTCTACTAATAAATAGGTTTATTTGTGTTTGAATTTTTAACTTGATTTATATTGTCAGATTGTTATGCTAATATCTTATACAATTATGGCGCACACAACACCCGGGTTTAAAACAACTAGATGGGTGCTCTCTGGATCCCGTGTGTCGCATGTTGGGGCCTTATTCCATGTTGTAAGACACCGGTCCATTGACATTCATTGTAGATATGCAACTTTGATGAAACAGCTTACATGGAATGTTTAGATAAAAGTTTATAACACTATTCTCATAATGTGTGTATATTTCAAGTTGTGTGAAGAAATAGAAAAGTTTCAAATAATAATATTATTTCATGACCAAAACGTAACTATTGAATTCTGAGTACGGTTTTTCTTGGTTTCTTGTTCATTATTTATTTGATGTGGGCATATGAATACTGTCATGATGTGTATATATCGATAGTTTGATGAAGAAGTATACTCGACTCATGTATATAGTTTTAATAATTCTTACATTCTTTGTGCGTCTTGTGCGTCTATATTATCAAGATTGCGACAGTGTATCAGGCAAAATGGTGGACACAAGTGCTAATACAAATGAAATACGATATTAAACTAAGGTATACTGTTTGCCTCTTTCATTGTTGCGTTTTTAAAATCCTTGAGTGTATGAAGAAACGAACATGATATAGTCAATGTTACGATTTGTGTGACGTTAGACAACGACGAACCCGTGGATAGACGGAAGCGGGGCGATGCACCAAGTGATCCATACGTATCGCATGTAAAAGCGACAGAAAGTTATCACTGATATTGCATAAGTCCTATACACGTGCGATGTTAGGGACATTTAAGTCGGACACTGCCGATCATTTAAATTCAAATTGTTTCAGATTGATTCGTTCTTGCTGTGCTAAGTGCATTATTCGTTTCGACACGAATATAAAATGCATGCCTTAATTAGACAATACAGGTTGTAATTGAATTGCTATTGTAAATCCCTGCCATTGAGATGATCGGTTGTCTGGCACGAAATAATTGGATGTCGTGTGTAACTATTACATAGTTGTAGCTTTGAGATTGAGACACGCTAGTTTAACTAATGCATTTTCTTGAAACATTACTGGATAATAGCAAGGTTGTGCACGCTTATAATCGATTTAATCTAACGAATGGGCCATATTGCCAATTTTCCAAGACGGTAACCTTGTCTTCACCACTCTGTGTGCTGGTATTGTCGTTTTCATTGCATAGTTAATCTGCTCTTTGTTTGTAGTACACTTCGGTTCGCGGTGTCGCTGCGCTTGTATGCTGTGATTTCTATAGGACAATTTTTCTCATTTTAGACCATTGGCATTGAACCTTTACTGAACACTTGCCAATTCAAAATTAACGGATTTTCTATCCCGATGCGGTAGTGTAAGATAAATCTGCATTATACGGTTCTATGCAAGTCCGTTGACTTCCGTTAAACTGCGCAGAATATACACATTTTTCTTGACAGCCAAAAGGTATGAAGTATGTAAACTGCCATGTACTTATCATAAAATGGTTCCAAGTTTACTACACTTTTCAATATTACAAACACGTATGGAATAAATACAATGAACAGAATCCTATAGATCATTGCGCATTCTTCTCTAAACTTACCAAACAAGGTGACCGACAAATCAAATTGGAGAACCCATCGTTCCATATCTGTTGGAGCTATGCAGACGAATAGAATATCGGAATCCAAATGGGAACCACTTAAAGGCTTGACTGCTCGAAAGAGCGGATAAGTAGTTTTTAAAGCGTGACTTGCATAATGTATCACTTAGACGAGAAGGAGATCTACATTGACGAGACAATAATACTATGGTCTTCTAAAAACTTACAACAGAGTATAATTCTATTGGTACCAGTATGTATTACCATGTCCATTGTCCACCAGTAATTGCTTTTAAGTATATATACTTAAGTTAATCTCTAGGTTTACGTTTGGGTAGTACTATCTTTATAGAAGCACTATATCAAATAGAGCCTATAATTATAGATAGTATTTTTCTTTAGATGGAACTACTATGGTTGTTCAGTACGATTCTGGATACATCCTGAGATGTTGATTATTTTGTATGTGTTTCTTTAGTTAGTTTCTATGGATGTGGACTTTATTTTTTAGAGAATTCCTTTTGATGGGATGTAGTTTTATTTACACTGTCTTGTCTTTTTGGAAGCTGAAGACAGGATAATAGCGAGGATTGTGCGCATATAAAATCGATTCAAGCTTTCCAGTAGGCCTTATTGCCTACTGACCGTTCCAAGTCGGTAATCCTGTCTTCACGACCCTTTCTGTTGTTTTTTGTCTCTTTCATTGTATTATCAAGTCCATGTTTGCAGTACAGTGCGGACCTACGATGCCATTGCGTTCGAACGCTGTGGTTTCTATAGGACCATATATCTGATTTTTTTATATACATTTTCTTCCACCAAATAATTTGCATAATTATTTGCAAATCATATTGATTCATCTCTAACAAGTACAGGATTAAGAATTTTTTATTTTCCCGATATTTAAATTTGAACGTGCATTTTCAAATTAAAATTGACATTCAATGAATTGATCTATGATTCTAAAGTTAACGCTCAATAAACACATCAATATTGCCGTTTGTCTGTTCAAATTAGCTGCTCAGTCGCGGAAGAACGACATTTAATTATGCACTGATATTGCAACACGTTTGCTTTGATGCTGAAAAAAAAGTTTATCACTGAAAAGGTATTAAAGGGAGTACATCAGGCTTTTCAAAGTGGTCTAGGGGTCCGACTTAAAATTGACAAATAATGATATTTTTTATTTTAAAGTGCCTAAACATAATGAATGATCCTAAAAATGACCCCTTAATTACAAGGAAATTCATTCTGTACAGTAATACTTGCTATCCTAGGTTACGCCCCAGGGTTAATTTTAGCATTTTATGCCCGATTCTGTCCTAGCTGTATGGTGTATTCAAAGTTTAAACCTTAACAGTATGGTTCCAACATCATATTTTGATGGATATAAGTGTTTTATCATGAATTGGAACATTTTTATAATTTAAGATATTTCTCGAAAAATCATGATGTACTCCCTTTAAGCACTTAACTAGACTGGATACGATCTGGAAAAGTAGGGATTCATACGAATTCCATCACAACGTGTTTAATTTTCATAAAAAATGTGTAAATGCACGAAATTTGGTCCAATGCTGTCTAACGTTTTATTGCTGTTTATGACAAGGTTTAGTCAGAAAACTCGAGAGGTTTTTTTGATCAATAATATATATGTTTTCAATATAAAGTTTGGTTATACAGCTATAAGTTGGAAATATAATTTAATTAAAAACGTACCTTGATCACAAAATCTGAATTCAAGTTCTAAATGCATTAAAGCATCTGTCATTCATATGAATTAATATAAGCTTTACTGAAAGACAAAAACTCGCAGACCAAACTGTTACACAATAAACAATAACAGTTAATAAATAAGACGGTACATGAAACCTAGAATAGATGATTTAAAGTTTTAATATAACACGGAAACACTTGAGGGTGTGTGTTTTTGGATTGATTATTCCTAGAGATGGCTGTACACCATTTAAATATGCTACTATTTCCAATAAGTTCATGTTGTAATGTTGTCGTGTTATGTAAGATTTCATTTCCCTATACAGTCTCATTCTATAGTTTCGTATAATTATTCCTTAGTGCATTATAACAGTCATGCCAACTATACCCTAACGTTTAATATAATAAACAATTGAATTGAATTGAATGTTGTTTAACGGCTCATCAACACAGTACAGGTTATTTAGAGCCGCCCCAGAGAGAGGGGAAGGATACATAGGAATCCGGGAAACTGCCCTACTCTATTATCGAATAGATTCCTATGGTTTACGTCCCCATCCGACGGACGAGGCTAAGGAAATGTGTCTTGCCCAAGAACACACCGACGGAACTCAGTGGCACCACGGAGGATTGGTCCCGGGGCCTCCGGTTACAAATCCGCCGCGCTATCGACTAAGCCACGCCAGCCCTATATAATAAACCAGGAATCAGAAAGCTAGACTGTTTGAATTTTTTACTTATAGTGATTTCTCATTATAAAACTACATCTTGATTCAATTTATTTTATGTGATAATTCTTTCACTATAGTTCACGTTATTAGATAACAAATATTTGGGAATAGTGCAGCATCAGCTCTGTGGACACCGACGCATGACGTCGAGAGCGAAATTAGGAGAAATTTGTAAATCATTGAACAAGATTTATAAAAAACATATTGCATATTGCGGTTTAATTCAGACGGTTCATGAACGGTAGTGAAAACAGCTTGCTACCGTTCATGCCCATAGCCACGGGTTTTTAGAACATAATATTTAAAGTGTCAGTAGTACAAACATGTGACCCATCAAGAAGATGGTATGCATATGACGGTGAACATGGAACTTTCAGTGAGGAATTTTCATACCATTCCATGGTCAGCGGCATGTGTTCCCAGTATCTAACAAAACGCTTTGCGATAAACGAGAAAACAACGTGCGAAATAAACAAATGGAATTTATTTGGGAAATGCTGGAGTAGTGGAACAACCTATTCGAAATTAAAGTAAGAATAAAATGATTTGAGAATGTACCACCTATTTCTGAATATAAATATCGGGCCCAGCGATCTCCAAAATCGGAATGAATAACAGTTATGATTGCGAGATGTTTTACCTCCGCAACATTGCACAGGCAACGCTGTGATATATAGCAAGCGTATGAAAGGAGACATTTGAAAATCGCCGAACACAATAAATACAAAATATTTTGCAATCTCGGTTTCATTTAGACTGTTCTTGAACGGTAGTGAAAAATGCTTGCTACCGTTCACGCCCTCAAGCCCCAGATTGATCAGAACTCAGTATTTAAAATGTCACACTGCACTGAACTTGTCGCCCAGTGCAGTGTGCAGTGAATGATCAAACATATTAAGTCATGCAATTACAATTTTAGTTGAAGAATTGATATTGAAATACATTTGTCCGCCACTGCAATAATAATAGTATACAGCACGGTAATCAATGTTGAACGCAAAACAAAACTAGTCGATACTGCATTTGCAATAACTGCACGTTTTAATGTTGACGCATTTAATCTCAGATGTGAGAATAACCGTCAATAAAAGTAAGTAATATGAAAAAGGCACAGCCTAAATGGGGATTTATCCAGTTTGAGTAACTAACTTAAGGTTTGGTTTGGCACGTTTTGACATTTTCAAGTTTAAGAATATATATAAAACTTGGAGAAAATTTAGTGGAGTGTCGTAACCAATGTTTGTTTAAACGACTTTTAAACGCATTGAGCGAAGGCGTCGGGAAGTTATCCACAACTCTGTTTCCATGTAGCTCTGCCACTGGGAGTAGAATTTATCCTTTTGATTTAAAAATAAGATTTTATTTTTTTTCAATTGTGGGGTTGGCTTGGAAAGGACGCCGTGCTGAGATTTGTATTGCATTGATACTTAAAGTGTCTTTGGTACTAGACGTCTTTGAAGATGACATTTTAACTCCAAAATGTCACTAAAAAAAGAAAAATAGAGTCACTGAACATTTTCACCATTTTTTTTCATTACATTAAATTTATTGAAAAACAAAGATTACTTTTCGATTACCTATATACATACACATCTTTGAAAACATACACAAACAATTGTAATCCTCATTCGTCTTTTTACTTTAAAAATACTGTTAAAGGCATATATATATATGGACCGTATCCCACCTTTTTCTTTACAAAAAAAAAAAGATTCGATATATAAAAAACGTATGTTATAATGCTCACTTTTGTTAAAACTTATATATGACAAGATCCTATGACATTTCTTTCAAAAACAAGTAAATATATATAGATCTAGGTTCTAATTATTTTTTTATTATAATTTCTATAAATTACACATATTTTGGAGTTACATGTAGTTTGACATTTTCGCTGTTAAAATACTGTACACACAATTTTGCTGACATGGAGATCGAATATAAAATATCAAACTGTATAATTGAGGATATTTCACTCATCTTCCTTTAAATGGAAAAAAATAGGACAGAGATTCACATTCACGTGTTGTGGGATGAAAATTGAAATAAAAATTCCTGATTTCGGAATCAATCGAGATGCTGCGAAGGTGCATGATACAATTGTCAGATTATTAACGATGTCGCAACATACAAAGTGAACTAAGTAATGCCTATTAACAGTGTTAACATTGATAACAGACAAAAGGAAAATCCCAAGGTTTTATGGTTAGGAGTTTTCCTTTTTCTTTTTTTTTATACTTTATTGTGTACGAAACAACAATTCTATTACACCCATACCTACGTCTAGTTTGTAATTATCTCCAATAAGTATATGCGCATGATCTGGGAAAGATTGGTTGACGTCATACAGTGATGCATTAGATAGAATGTCTAAGAACACGCTGGGATTTTGTTAAGTACGTTAGTACTTTGAATTATTGCAGCTTTCGATGTTCCTAATTCTAAAATATGCCAACTTTAATAATTTCGGCATCATATTTTACTAGCACCACAAACATCACCACAAATGCTTTCGCAAAAGACGTTTTTGAAATATTTAATGTTAACCCTTTAATGTTCCGATTAATCGATTGTTTTAAACCTATCATCGGTTTGTTAAGCATCCGATTATGAAGATCGATTATGAAAGTCTATAATCGATCATCGGTTAAATGTAAACGTGCACTTTAATTAACATTCAAAATAGAAATAAACATAATTATCCGGGAGACAACTCTTGTAAAAATGAGTATGATACACAAATAAACACATTTATATCAGTTATAATAAAATACAGACTTTCATGGCATCAAAACTCAGATTAGCATACACATGCTATACTTCCTATACGGGTAAGTATTATCGAGGTAATTTAAAAATATCCATATTTCATTTCATGCAAAAATATATTTAAAGCATAATTCTGCATCTTGATCGCGGGAAGTAGGTAACTAGTAGATTTAAACAATATAGAAGATAAGCACACATATATAATGTATGCATGCTAAACTGTTCATGACTCAAACCCGTGGTCCAAAGCACACAATTATAATGTGACATAAAAAAATAGTGGTTGTAATTTATTCGATAAATCTGAATTAAAACACTGTGCGTTTGTTTTCATTACCAAATGTTACGTTTAACTGAAACAAATAATAATATATTATTAAACTTATTTGCCAGGTGTGCATGTGAAAAGCCTAATCATAAAAGTGTTTCGGTTGTAATATGTATTTCTTAACTAATTTTCTAATTATAAACTGCGTTTTAAATTCTTATTAGTTAAAAAAAAAGTAATACATGTATTGTCAAAATTATTCATGGAAATGCTGGAAACTGAAGCCATTAGGGTTTTGTTCTCGGTTTATCGTGACTAATCTTAATCAAAGACCAAGATTCACTTCAGAAGATTCCTTCCATTAATTTTCTTTTCTTTTTCATTTTATTACTTAAAAAAAAAATATAATTACAAAATAGTACATTATTTGCAGATTCGAACTCGGATCTCCTGCGTGACAGGCGGCCGTGCTTACCACTCCGCCACTGTCACAATTTAATGACGTCATCATTAACTAGTATATATTTTAATGTGCGTTAGTCTGTTTCCGCGACTCGTGATACTTAGCAAGACCTGAGTAGTAGAGTAAATACAAGACTTGAGTAGTAGAGTAAATAGAGTTTTTTAAGACCCAAATCAATTAAAATTGTTCTGTTTAGTCGTATTTATCGATTATTAGTAACTGGCGAGACTACTGGCCAGTATTGATTCATTCTCTCTAATTGCGGAAAATAACGAAGAGTTCCGATGTCTTTGATCGTACATAGTCGGCTAATTCCGTCATTCTTCGCTTATGGCGAGATGTCGCGAATGGCGACCAGACAAGGGACATCGCCGAAGAGGCCCGAAGTGAATTTACCATGCCTATCAGCGGAAGTAGAGACTGGTTTCCCATTCCGTAAGCTGGACTCTCATATACTTGGCCGTAATCGGAAACCAAAGGGATAATTATTTTCAGACGAACAGTATGTGGAGAAAAGTTGATACCGTTAAGGGGATTTTCATCCCTGGCGCTTCGCGCCAGTGATAAATCCCCTATAAAAGTCGAACCGGAAATGTAGAATTCAAGAACCACAGTCAACCAAAAACACGCAAAGAAACAAACAATAATTACAAAGTTTAATAAAAGGAAATATATCACATCACAACCATAAAAAGTCGGACAATAGGGTTACCGCCTGGAAACGGTCAGTGGTAAAAAAAAGAAGGTCGCAGGGGTTTTAAACCACTTTCTAGGGGGTACAATGCAGCATTAATAGGTCATATAAGTATAACACATACATGATCATGTGTGTATATAAATAGGAAAATGAAAAAGCCTAGAAAGATATTTTCTTCTATTAATACTTGATATTACCAACATGTACGCGACGAGGAAGCCGACAACAGTTTCATTCGTACAGATCTCTTGTATAATACTGCTTCTATAGATCGAAGCTACACACAACATGTTTTCCGACCCCATATTGACAAGGAGTCTGATCACGTCAGGCGTTTTCTAAAACTACTATATATCAATAAAGGTATTGATTTCATAGTATTTTTCGAGATACTCATGTAGTTGATTCTATCCCAAAATATTTCAAAAATTCCGAAAGTCCTGTAATTTTATAAGTATAAAAACCCTATTAGAAATATTATTTTCAACTGCAACAAAATAGTTTCTGACCTTGATATAGTACTTAATACTCCAAAGGAATGTGAATGCAACACATCAAGATGTTGCTATGCTCCAGCAGGTCATGTCATCACTGGTAATTTTGATATTGTTGATAAACGTATTCGGCATTTGTTTTCGAAAGGTCCTAAATATAGATTACCTTCAACTATTGATTTTAATGCCTGTCGTGTCCAGATCGCCAACTCCATTGAAGATTTTAGTATAAAATGGTGTCGTAGAGAACATGCGGACCCAAACTCGCTTTCTACTTGGAAAAAGTCAATTCTTTAAATTATAGATACACGTAACTTTTATAATGCTAACCCCTCTTTACTTTCTCCGAGGTTTTCCTTTCGTAATATAAAATCTGGAATTCAGGAATTTCATAATAAATTTGTTTTAGTTCCTGCAGATAAAGCAGCTAATAATGTAATTGTTTTTTGACACCTATATTACGTCAATGTTTTATCTCTGGAATTCGGCATCACCAATTCATATACTCCAGTTAATTCTATTGAGGATGTTGTTGTTTCCGCACATATCACTCGGTGCACTACTTTCAAGGCTGGTATAAACGATAAGCAAAATAAACTGCCTACTATGTACTGGATCCTAAATTACTTAAAAATTCGTATAAGGCTCGCTTTATTTCGAATTCTAGTGCCTGCACCACAACAAACATCTCCGAACTTTTAACGTCTTGTCTAATTGCCGGTAAAGTTCACGTTAAACTATATTGTGATAACACTTATGAAAACTCTGGGATTAATTTATTTTGTTCTATAAAATATTCAGGAGACGTTCTTGATAAAATTTTCAATAAAGGTCAAGTTTCATCAATAAGCACTTATGACTTCTCTACAACCTTACCACATCACCTTATTAAAGACAAGCTAATTTCTCTTATTCAAAAAACATTCGCTAAAGAAAATACTGCATTTTTGGCATGTAATAATATTAAAGCGCTTTTTACTAACGGCAGTTTAGACAATTATACTATGTGGACTTGCTTTATTTACACTGTCCTGTTTTAATGGGATGACAGTAGGGTAAGTGTGAGGTTTGGTGCAACCTAGAACCGGTTTAAACACCCAGTGGCCTTTGTTGCCAATGACCGTTCTACGGCGGTAGCCCTATTGTCAATCCTTTTGTGTTTGTGATGTCGTTTGCATTTTTTATTACTTTTGCCTTCTCGTTTGTCTGTTTGCGTGTTGGTTTTTATGGTTTGTGGTTGCCTGTCGTCCTTGAATGCTGCTTTCCCTGTCCGATATCTTTGTCTTTCTTGCTATGAAGTTTGTGAAGCGCTCATCTTCCTATTAGATAATATTTTCGTCAGGTATGGAACCACCGTTTATAAACAAATTGTTGGTATTCCTATGGGTACGAACTGTGCACCACTTGTTGCAGATTTGTTTTTATTTTGCTATGAAAGAAATTTCATGTTGAGTCTTTCACCAAATACCGAGGCAGATGTTATTGAAGCCTTTAATGACACCTCTCGGTATCTGGATGGCATATTGAACATTGACAACCCTTTCTTTACAACTATGGTTAATACAATTTATCCTAAAGAACTTCAGCTTAGCAAAGCTAATATATCTGATAATAACGCTTCTTTTCTTGATTTAGATATCTCGATTGAAAATGTTGAAATAATTAGCAAAATTTATGACAAGAGAGATGATTTTAATTTCGACATTGTTAATTATTCCCACTTGGATGGGGATGTTTCCCGAGCAACTTCTTATAGGGTGTATGTGTCCAAGAATACCGCTTAAGCCGGTGCTAGGGGGCGTGAGGGGTGTTGCTTCTTTCATTACTTCTCATGAACAGATTCAATAAAACCGAGTCTGCTGCTTTATTCTCTTAATTGTGTTTGTTGCTCACAAAGGATCACCTTTATCAGTATTTATTATTCGTTTTTCAAGAGCTTCTACTCGAGTTGAAGACTTTAATATTCGTAATTTTGAATAATTAAAAAGCTACTAAATCAGGGTAACCGTTACCATAAACTTCGTAAAACCTTTGCAAAATTGTATTATCGTAACCCTGATCTTCTTTCCAAATATAAAAGTAATTTAAGGGTGACCACTGCTGAGGTTTTGGATTTTTGCACTTCCGGAAATTTACATTTGTTATATTTCAAAAATTATAATAAAACTGGAAAAAATAATTATACAGTAACAAACTCATGCCCAATAGGGATATTTAAGTGCAAAAAAAATGAACTTTTTTTAGAATTTTTTTTTTACCTCACATTTTGTGCCTAAAATTGACAATTTTTAACATAAGCCAAAATGGGGGGTAGGGGTACAAAAGATGGTATTTCTCAAAAACCGTTTAAGATATTTACTTAATTTAAACTTTATTACAAAGACATGTGTTAGGATATACAGAGACAGCAATACAAAGTATTGTTCCTATTATTTGTTACAGACCTATGCCGTTATATGTCAGAGCTCGTCGAAATCTAAAAAAGCACATTTTTTCTCAGTTTTTATTGAATATCTTTCTTATATGCACACCGACCCCCAATTTTTATTTTTTCATTCTGATACACAGGTCTTATATATATTGTAGTAAAATATCTCAAAAAGTTATCTGTTCCTTTATCATGAAAAATGTATGGATCACAAATTTAAAAATGCAATTTATAGTAAACTGGGTGGGGTAATGACAAGGGATGTACTAATTTTTCAGATGGTGATAAAAATACCCCAACCCTTAATTTTTCGTCCTAAAGTATGATCTATTACATTAAAAAAGACGGAAAATCGATACCTGTTCTGCAAACCACACTACACACATGTAGGTTGCCATACACAATTTGCAGCTGATTCAGAATTTAAAACCGCACTGTGAGAGTGTATTACTAAAGATTAATTTTGCGAAAAAGTTAAATCACCGACCCATCATTATTTTTCCAGAAACTAACTAGTAATATGTTAGTCTTCATAAAAAACAGGGAAATTAAAAATTCTTACTGTTCTGATATTCACCAGAGGGCACCCTTAAGGACTCTTCTGCGACAAGGACTATCACAATCTAACTTCTATGGTGATATGATTTATAAACTTCGTAAGATTCTTGGTCATGATCACTTTCATACATGCTTGGTGGTGGACCGTTTTACAGTTCGCCACTATGTTTCCTCTTTAATTGTACGGTGACCGGACATGCTGTGGACCCTATGATGACGCTTACCTAAAGCCTATTGGGACGGTGGCGTTTGATGTTTGTCTATGATCTTTCTTGTCGTGCCCTTATTGGTTTATTCTTTTACTGCTCTGGCTTCTGCCAAGTCATTGAGTATCTTCATTGTGGCTTTCTAGGCTATTGCTTTTTTGTATTATAGTTACACGAGCATATTTGTGTTTTACTTATATTGCCTATTGATGCTGCCTTATTGGTTAGAGATTAGATCATGGCGGGGATATCTTTATTAACACTGTCCTGTTTTAATGGGATGTCAGTAGGGTAAGTGTGAGGTTTGGTGCACCCTAGAACCGGTTTAACCCCCCAGTGGCCTACTTTGCCACTGACCGTTCCAAGGCGGTAACCCTATTGTCAATCCTTTTGTGTTTGTTATGTCGTTTGCATTTATAATTACTTTTGCCTTTGCGTGTTTGTTTCTATGTTTTATGGTTGACTGTCCTCCTTGAATGCTACATTCCCTGTCCGATCTTTTTATATTTCTTTTTAGTATATGATGGAAAACACATTAAGCACTGCAATCCCCTGCCATCCCTGAAAATAGTTTACAGTATTGCCAATATCTTCTGCTTTATTATCAAACTAACACAACTATAGTATGTGATTGTCTAAACCTTCTGGGAAACTAACAGATCAGATAGATGTTGCAAATCTCTACTTACAAGAAACAACCCAAGAAATAGGGTAATCTCAGAAAGTGCAGGAACACGCACTTTGTCATTAGCAGCGGACTTGCTTAGTAGAGGTACGTATGTGTGCGTGTTGTTGTTTTTATCAAAATCCATTCAGTATTCTTAGAAGAATAGATACCGGAATTCTGGGTTTTGTTTATATTTTGTAGCCGCGTTCGCCATCAAAATGTCACGTGGTATAGCATGTGGTATAGCCACCCTGGTATGTCTAAAGTATTGTTAAAAGTCATGTTAAACAACACACATATCAAATGGAGCGTAAACAGATTGGATTTCGAACGTACATAAATCACACCAGGAATATGCTCACGCTTTCAGTTATCCGAGTATGCAATGCCATTAAATAGGAATACGTCTTAGCATATGCAAGTCGTAATAGACCCAACATCGATACTCGCATTAAGCAAGCCCACTAGTGTTTTTCAGATTGTATCGAAAATTTCTGAATTTCGCACCCGATGTTCAAACCAAGTATAATTAAGCCTTTTTATTCAAAAAAAGAAATGATTGAGACAAATATGCCTGTAGTTATTAATGGGATGTGTCTTAAATGGTATCCCTTGATAAATGACTATGATTTAATAGCCTTCGATGAGAAATTATATTTTCATTTTTGTCGTAATTACATGTGTACTTCCGTGATTCTGCTAATTACATTACGGCTTAACAGGTACATTTATTTTAGACGATTGTTGACGTCATTCATTCAGTGACAATTTAACATTGAAAGTGAAATAGTTGCGTTTTTAGGCAGAGTGCGTTAAAGAAGGTTTACGTTCCAATCAATAAAACAGATTGAACTAAACAAAGTAGAGACAACAATTGATATTGATGATACGTTAAAGCATTCACCATAAGCTTATTCATATGAATTAGCAACACTGGGTGTTACTGACCTAATACGAAATATACGATGTATAGTGCGAGAGCAAACCTAGAACTTTGTATAGCATTTACTAAAACGTAGTTATATATATACTATAAATGTACTTACCGACAGAAGTAAAACAACAACAACAACAGAAAACAGAAAACAACAACAAAAAACATGTCTACCAGTAAGACGTAATTGCGTCAAAGAACTTGACGTTATGATGTCATTCCGACACATGCTTTGCCGTGTATCATCAACATTAACAGTGACTTGTACACTGCTTCTTTGTGTTGATGACTTTAATCCAATGAAAACCTAAAGGCGAAACGATAAAGTGCTCCAGACAGAGACGATTAAATTATTGGGACTAATGTTGCGTGCAGTGACACAAATAGTTTTTAGGCGCACGGTCGAGTCGTACAGAATATGTAACATTCAAAGAACAATCAACCAAAAACACCAATCAAAACAAACAATTACCGAATATGCAACACAGCAAACACAAAATGGTTGACATAAGGGGTACCGCTTTGTACGATCAGGGGCAAACATGTCACTGGAGTTTTAAGCAGGTTCTATGGTGCACCGAACCTTATTCTTTTCCAATTGTCATTCCAATTAAATCAAGTTAAAAACATATTTATCTTTAAGTTGACACATATCTCATCCTAAAATTTAATCTGAATTAATATGTTATTCAACACAATTATGTCAATAATTGTAGATTATAAGAATCTTTCATGGGTATCCGGTGAAGATAGGGAATTCCAACCCGAGGTATAAGTGTTTTTTATCGGAACCGAGGCCGAGGTTCCGATTAAAACATTTATACTGAGGGTTGGAATTCCCTATCTGAACCGAATATCCATGATAGATTCTTTTTCTTGCATATCAGAGACATGTTGTGCGTTGACGACGCCAGCTACTAACGTTTTGCATGTTTTCCTGCATACCGGATGTTGGCGCTCTGAATTTTATCTCGACCCTAGGGTGAGATGGAAATATCTAGTCCCGGTAAAATGACGGTTATCCTTGTCCGGTATGCAAGAAATAGCTGTCCAGTGCTAATCGGAACAACTGCTTGAATCTTAACACTAATTTCTATAAATAATGAAAACAATCAAAAGTTTCGCTTTCAGCCCTCTGTGTGTTGCTTACAGGACACATTACTAATTCATATTGAAAAAATAAAACAGCATAATTCCAATACTTTACAAATATTATTATTATGCGTTAAGATGCTGTGTTATGTATATTTTCAAGCATGTTCGCTACCTTCTTCTCCATTGCATATAGAAAAATAAATACTTGATATTTAGTACAACCGTTTAATACATATTCTTCTTCTTCCTTTTTTTTATTGTATTTTGCATATAACATAAATATTCTTCTTGCATACCGGATAAGGTTATCCGTGTTTTACATCGGTGATGGAAAAACTGATCTTAAACATAGGGGAAGATAAAGGTCGCGCGCTTATATCAACAGACAGTTGCATGATGTCATTGTGCAAATAACATGCAACACGTTAGTAGCTGGGGACGTCAATGCACAGAATGCACAGAGATTCGATCTTCGTCGGATACCCATGACAGATTCTTATAATATTAGTGGAACGGCTTGCCTGGGTTATCTATCCAAGGGAGGTCGGTTCAAATGGCAGGGGAGAACTTAAATATTTTACATGTTCTAATGCACTTAGGTTATTTAAGTCAAGTTCAAATATAGTTATACATTACGGCCTTATATATTGACAGACAAAAAAGTGTATCATAAAAGATGGATAAATAGATGTATGAATTGTGACCATTAAGCAGCGGAAAATGAAATCGAAGACGAGTCCTGCCTCACCCGAAAACTAGTCAACAATCTTCTGTAACAGAGGCGAGCTCCCCATAAAGGTGTGGTATCATATTTTCATCTGGGTGTCAACTCAGGTTATATAGTTTAAGGACCTATTTCCAGACTATTGTATTTGTGGGGTGTTGAGGGGGTGGGGGTTGGTGTGGGGTGGTAGAGAGAATTTGTATAAGTAACTAAATCACTGTTAGAAATTAAATTGCATGGAACAATGGTGGTGTTCAATTTTGATCAGTTGATGAGCCCTCCCTACCACCCCCACACCCCCTCATCCCCGTCAACACAGCTTTTGTATGAAAAGAACATCTTAAAACATACAAACGTGTGTTTCATTAGTTGTGTTTTGGTGTGTTTTTCTTCTATAAATACTATAAATTATCTACAAAGTGTTGTATTTAGTACAGCTTACATGTTAATTTGCTTTTTTTGCTTCTTAAACGTAAAATGTTAAGTATACTGCTATACCTTAGTTACTGTTCAATATACTAATGCTTTTCAAACAGAAAGCTTTACTCGGGCCTCAGTTTATATACCTGAGCTAATCGGTAGTGTAGCATGTTAGCAGTAAATACGCAAACGTTCCATGCCTTCTCATGGATTATTAGCGTTGGGAAAAAGGTCCTTAACATAAATACAATATATATCCCTCACAGTTTTTCAACTGTTATTACAAATTATGTATTTTTATTAATCATACACCTTTTAGGCTTTTCAGCGTATTTATAAAATCAGTAGGTTTATATCTAACAGCTATCCGCTAAACATGCACGAAATCCCAATCGTGTCTTAGATATGCATTTACAAAGAGAAATGTTGACTGCTATATCATAATGCAATTTCCATGTTAAAGATAAGCGCGCCAGTTATATTGCTTTACGAACACCCTCTGTGTGAACATTTTGTCTACTCAAATACAACAGAGGCATTTTGTCGTAATCATGCATCTAAACGATCGTACAAAAGTAACAAACCGGCATTACGTTATTGATTCAAAGAAAATATCTATGAATGTTCTTTCCATTGACGCCGTCTTTGATTACAGAACCGTGTCAGATCTAGCGTAAAGCAGACACGCATCTTAACTGCAATCATTTTTCATAATTTTGTTTTCATGTGTGCGTTTATAGGATTTAAATAAGGCAAAATGTGTTTACCATGATGTCGTAAATTGACCACGATATGGTAAATTGAAAATGTATCCACGAACAACCTTATATTCATTGCGTGACAACTACATGGATATATCTCCATTTATTGTATGACATTAAGTATTTGACATCTTTCATAATGACATTCCGTTTTTGTTGAATTAAACTAACTAATATTTGCAAATTTTACAAAAAAAAGCCAAGCCGTTGTATTAGATGTCAGATGAAACTCGTATCGCTTATTCCTTACACGTTTCGACATTTAAAATATTCTTTAAAGGAGAGATAAGACGTTTAAAAGATTGATGATGACAAACATGGTATCTACATAATAATACCAGTTTTGTACATGCAATTTATAAACTTATTCAATTTTAAATTCAAAACTGCGTGCAAGAGCATTAGTGCAAGTGTAAAACAAGTATGAACAGTCCTACGCGGGTCCCCTTCTAGCAATGCAATTAAACATGGCGGTAAAGAAGGTATTAAAATGGAGTATTTTTTTTATAAAAAATACTTATTTGTTTAGTGCAGTGTGGCTGTTGTACAAAGTATCACTGTGCTACGAATCAGTAGTGTTATTTTTAATGGTCCTTTGTCATCAACGAGTCCAATATAGGTGGATTTGAAATAGAATACCGCTTGGTCGTGAGAGGTGTTGCTTCTTACAGTACCGCTCATGATTTATTAGAGGTGTGTAAAATTTTTAAAAGGGGTTATCATCATAACATTGCATGTTTTCCTGATATTCAGTTGGTATACAGAAGTTGTTAATATTATGTAACACATGTATTAGTTACATTTAACAAGTACATGTAAGCGATATTTTGACATTATACACACATATATATACACATTAAACACGTGGCTAGAGCATGTGTCCTTTGTGGTTTTGCATTACTTTTTATTTATCGTTTCTTTTAGAAATTGTAACATCAACAGGGCAACATTTACTTGAATAAACGGACAGTATCCTGAAACAGGAACACAATGCAGTTTGATCCGCTTGATATTGTACAATATTTCGTTAGTCACTACAAAAGTTCTTTAGTACAATTGCGGACTGAATAAAGGGGAATGACAACTAGCACCAAAACAATGCTGATATATGTATTGAAAAATAAACTTATTTGCGTAAAACAATAACAATTAAGATTTAGCATATTTTAATTAAAAGTAAAAATATTGAACATCGACACTCCGTGTCTGCGGCCTTTGGTATCGTTGATATTCTAGTCACGTCAACCAGGTATTGATCTGGTACAATATAAACCTGCCAGAAAGATTAAGTAAAGCATACTTGTTGTACGAATACACATAAACACTGAGGAGTTGCTGTTTTGGTGGCTGCGACTTGGCAAAGTTTCTGAATTTCACTAACGCCACATTTTCACAGAAATAGCAGATAGCGTAAATAGTCACGTTTGATTATTATAGACCGAACATATTTTCGTGTCCATATGCGACGCTATTTACATTTACGGTGTCGATATTAAGTAAACCGTTGTAATTATGACCGATACAATATTGACGAGCATTCAATTTTAACCCAAAGTACGAGACATCACAAACCGTGGAATAACACGATTGACAAACGTGTCAACAAAATTAATAACCTAATGTAGATTTGTACATTCAATCAGAAACGTTCCTTTATTAAACAATTCATAGTCCACATGGGCTGTCTCGGTTACGAAGGGAGAACTAACGGTGTATTTTCGTCTGGTAAACATTGTCCAATATTATTAGCTCAACTAATTGTAATTGCAGATCCTTTCCTAAATATTTCTATTTTCTGGACAATTGTTATTGGATATAGGTTAGACCTTACACGTTATAAGTATATCAGGGAAACAAGAAATAATAATTCAAGCAGCTTTCCTATTTGAAAGGGTATAGTGGTGTGTTTCCAGATTATTACGAAATTATCCAAGACAGGTTTTACAGGATAGCAAATAATTGCTGTTCAGAAATGAAGATATGTGGCGAATACGTTTTTGAAATGAAACATTTTAATGTCAGCTATACATAATAAATAGCCTGAGTAGATATAAAAGTCGATCAAGAAATGCAGTATTCAAGGACCACAGTCAACCAAAAACACTCAAATCAACAAACATGTTGACAATAGGGCTACCACCTTGGAATATAAATAATAGATAAAATGAAATATACATCTTTACCATTTAAATAGATTATAATTTTTAACTTTAATCCAATGATCAAGTAGGCTACTATTAAAAATTGCATAATCTTTGATTTCCCAATTGTACATTATCGGCCAGTAACACCATTCTTTGGGAAAAACGATTTCATGTACATGATGTATGATCAAGATATTGCGAACTGATGGGTTTCGGTTAGTCTCGGACTACATAGCGTAACGAAAACATCTAGACTGAAATCCTCAACATATGCAAACAAATAAGTTGAGAAACATAAACTGTTACTCCAGAAGATGTTGCTCTTGGAACATTCCCATCTGAGTAAGGATAATTAATGATATCGTAATTAAAATCATCTCTGTTGTCAACAATTGTGCTTGTTATTTCTACATTTTCAATTGAGAGATACAAAATCAAGAAAAGAAGCCTCAGTAGCACAATTATTGATTTTGTTAAGTTGATGTTCTTTAGGATATATACTATATACCATAGAAGAAAGTGTTGTCAATGTTTAATATATCATTCAGATACCGGGAGGTGTCATAAAGGCTTTGATGACATTTGCTTGAGAATCTGGTGAAAGGCTCAACATGAAATATGTTTGATAGCAAACCAAAAACAAGTCTACGACAAGAGGTACACATTTAATACCCATAGAGATACCTGTACTAACACTTTGTCTATAAACGGTAGTTCCATGCTTGACGAAAATATTATATAATAGGAATACAAGCAAGGTTTTACGCAAGCGTAAAATATATGCCGAGAGAAAATAGCATTATATCTGGGTTGGAACTGGGAACAGAGCTTAACATAATAACCGATCAAGTCACGGGTGTTTAAACAATATTGAAAAACATAATGTTGTCAGGAAGACGTAAACACGCCACGACCGTTTTTCTTACCAGACACTTTCTTCCCATTTTTTTCCATCAGTTCTTCATACTAAACATTTTGAATCAAGGTGGGCGACCTCGCTTCGCTTTGATCAAATCTTTGACATGCGTTACATATTTATTACATATTCACCTTTGTAGCACGACGTACTAGAAATACACATCAGCACAGAAATACAAGTGTTCACATGTAAGTGATCTGTGTGCGTTAGTGTGTGCATTAAAACACAGATAAACATTTCACCGCTTCCATGAGTAATGATAAGATTGCGTTATCGAAGTGAAAAAACTCAAAGAAACTGTTCATTGTTCCCTTAACATGTGCAATTATGAAAACCAAATAAGAGTCGCTGCCGTTCCTTTAGCGAATAAGTTATCAACGAACTTCTTTGCAAGTCCACATGGTGTAGTTGTCTCAACTCCCGTTAGTAAAACAAACGCTTTAAATATTATTGCTACAGACCAAATATGTAGTTTTCTTCTCTAGCAAAAGTATTTTGAATAAGAGAAATAAAGCTTGTCTTTAATATGTTGTGCGGTAAAGTGTAGAAAGTCATACATATTTTTAGTTTGAGGAAATTGCTGTGCGTTTACAAACACAACGAACAGGGTTATTGTATATAACTGTTATGTTCTCATTTAAAACATCAAAACCATAATGACCTAGACATGCTGGAGGCCATGTATTTATCTTACCATCGCTTCAACTCCTAGATACTTTAAATAAACTAAAAGTTAAACAGAAAAAGGTTTACAAAACAGACATTTGATTTAAAGATAAAGTCATATAAAGTGTTTAGACTATAAGTGACAGTGTATTGCTTTTTCACATATAATACTGATTAAACTTGATTTACGAGATAGGTTATAATAAAAGCGTGACTATTCAATATTTTATTGCAGGGTGTAAAATGTTATATAGGGTCCTATAGAAACCACAGCGTCCGAACGCAATGGCATCGTAGGTCCGCACTGTACTGCAAACAAGGACTTGAAACTACAATGAAAGATACAAAAAACAACAGAAAGGGTCGTGAAGACAGGGTTACCGACTTGGAACGGTCAGTAGGCAATAATGCCTACTGGTTAGCTTGAATTGATTTTATATGCGCACAATCCTCGCTATTATCCTGTCTTCAGCGCCCAAATAGACAAGACAGTGTAAACAAAACTATATCCCATCAAAAGGAAATCTCTAACAATAAAGTCCACATCCAGAGAAACTAACTAAAGATACACATACAAAAAATTAAACATCTCAGGATGTATCCAGAATCGTACTGAACAACCATAGTAGTTGCAGCTAAAGAGAAAATCAATCTAGGGTACGACCAGATAACCCGAGGGACGAAAGCTCATGCACCCACCTCCCTTAGTTGGGGTTTCAGTAGGTACAATCATAGAGTCCCAAGAGGTAGTCCAGTCATCGCACAAGTGAAAAGTGAAGCTTAATGACTGACTGTAGAGGGGTCAATCACTAAACATGCAGTGCGCTGTAAAACCAAAGGGTTATATCCTTTTCTGACGAACTTCCTGATTAAATTTGTAAAGCGGTCAGGAAAACAATAGGCCCATCAATTATGTAATATTGATATAGTTACACAATCAAATTTTGCTTCAAAAGGAGAACCTCGCTGAAAAAACGCCTTCCATTTTAATTTCCCAAAGAGATCGTATGTCGAACATGGGGTCAATGCAAACCCTGTTTAAAAATGTTAAGTAAGAGTTAATAAAAAGTAGATTAACAAATAAATACGTTTAATTGTTGCAAATGTTGGTAATTATCGTTTCACTTTCACAAGATCTAAATTACAGTGTGGCACATTTGGTGCCGTATTATTTCCCCATGAGGGTACACTAATTTAATTCCGCATTGTCGTTGGCACAATTTGTGGAAGGTTTAGCGCCATTTTATGCGGGTAAATAGGCCATAGATGCTTTATGAGGTTATATCTTTAATATTATTTTCTCGATCCCATTTCAGTTAAACAACCATGGTATTTGTTTTCAGTTCCCAACGATGGAATTCCACCTCTTGTAGAGAATGACAGTTTACAAACATGCGTACAAGAAAGAAAACGTTCACAACCAGCTCACAGTTTACAAACACGCATTCAATCAGGGAAAACGTTCACAACCAGCTCACAGTTTACAAATACACATTCAATTAGGGAAAACGTTCCCAACACACACTGTTTACAAACAAACGTGCAAGAAAGAAAACGTTCACAACCAGCTAACAGTTTACAAACACACATTCAACTAGGGAAACATTCACAACCAGTTTACAAACACACATTAAATTAGGGAAAACGTTCACAACCAGCGCACAGTTTACAAACACACATTCAATTAGGAAAAACATTCTCAGCACACACACACACTGTTTATAAACATACGTGCTAAAATACTTCGCAATAAACCCATACTGTATACAACATACGTGCAAGTCACAAACATGTCCACAACCAACTCACACTGTTTTCAATCGGATGAAGTAATACGCGTCCCTAAATCGGCCAGCTTATCAAACTCGGCAAAATAACATGTATATCCACTAAGGTTAACTTCTAATCAATTTTGTGATTTTCTAGAGCAAGACTGCAAAAAAACAACAACAATTAGTCCACTCTCATGAGAACAGTTTTGTATTTATTGTGACACCAAAACATAATTGTCACAGTGAGTAGAACATCGCAATGTAACACAGGACTCGATATGGTTTATAAAAGAGTATTGTTCTTGTGTCGGACCGTTTAATTGAATTGAATTGGATTTTATAGTCGCACCAACAGCTAAGGTCATATGGCGACTTTCCAGCTTCCACTGGTGGAGGAAGACCCCAGGTGCCCCTCCGGGCAATTTTCGTGCACGGGCGGGTACCTGGGTAGAACCACCGACGTTCCGCAAGCCAGCTGGATAGCTTCCTCACATAAAGATTCCTAGGCCCCTGAGGGATCGAACCTACAGCGGTGAGGGGCAAGTGATTGCAAGTCAGAGACTCTAACAACTCGGCCACGGACGCCCCATCGGACCGTTTAAAACAGGAATGACGTTTCTCATTGACTACAAGTCCGCACATGGAAGAAGGATTGGTATGTACAAGATTGATAAATTGTGTGCTATTCTTTCAGAATATCTTGTCATTCCTATACACTTTTGATATTTGAAGAAAGACATGATTTTGGTAACTATATTTTATTTTAGGATCTGTTCAACAGTGACAAAAAACGTTGCAATTTATATCAATAAAACGATTCCATCTGATGAGAAAAAAGAGGAATCTTTATAATGCATCGAATGCATCGAATACAATACATATATGTGAGAAGCAGACCTTGAATGTAATGCAAGTGTTGTCAATCAAAATACATCCTCTTTGGCTTTATATATGCAAAGTATGTGAAACATTAAGGAAATTTTAATGTTTTCTTAGATGTCATATAAATGTCTGTTCTTACGCATCAACTGTGCTACATAACACAGGTCAGTATGTTCAGACCCTCTATCACGCTCCGATACCCTCCGCGCGTAACGGTCTTGAAGAAGAGAGTGTCGTTATATGTTTTGACATAGCGGTACGTAAGAATGTCGTTTAAACAATTAAAATATAGCAACATTAACATTATTAAACATATGTGGGTATGATTATGATGAATTGTAGCTGGCTGAGAGAGAGAGAGGCTATTGGTGCCACTCCGCTTCGGGAGAACTATTAGTCAAGGCCACACGGGAACAACGTGAGAACAGATTCTGAAATCCGCTGAAATTTAGTCGCATGCTTTGACAAACAGAAGCAGAATTTGTTAAATTCTGTCACCACTCACGTAAACACTAACCTGACCCACCTAAAACCCACTTTGAACTTACAGAATTGAGTTTGCTATTGAGATACGAATAGCAAAAACGTTTTAAGTAAAAGTAGATATAAGATTCGAACAGGAAATGTAGCATTCAAGGACAATCAAAAGTACGAATAGAAACAAACAACAATTATAAAGATGAAAAAAGACAAGATATGACATCACAAACATGAAAGAGTTGACAATAGGGTTAGCGCCTTAGTAAAAAAAATGTGCCGCTGGGGTTTAAACCAGCCTCTAGGGTATCCTAAACCCCACTGTTACCCTACTGTTATCCCAATAAAACAGGGCATTGTAAATAAAGATATCCGCGCCGTCGGAATATTGATTGTACTTCATGAACACCGGCATTAGTTGTAATACGTTATTTTATTTTGTCCAGCATAATGTTGATATTGACATCTTCCGTGACTTTTAGTCTTAACATGTCTTCGTACACTGTGTTGTCTGCAGAAGATCAACCATGGTTTGTGTCTTCACTTGTGTTGCAGAAACTCAATGCAATTTCTATAATGGGTTTTGGATGAATGTTGATTGAGGGAACTTCACACACTAAGTGATATCAGGTCGATGCTAATGAACACTTTACTCTTGATCATTCCTTTGAATGTATCTGTACGACAACTATTATTTAGCTTTCATAATTGTCTTGACAACTTGAATTTAGTTCCTTTTCTTTATAGAAACCACATACATTTGATGTCCTGTCAGTTGGTATATTACACAACGCAAAATGCAGATTCATGAACCTAAAGCTTCTTATAGTTAGCTTTCCTTGAAAGAAAACAACACTAAAATTAAAAAGTTTCCGGAATACAGTCTTCCTAATGAGATATTTAAATTTGTTTACCTCCGTATAATGTATTGTCTTTTAATATTACCATGATCTAACAAATACACTGCTTATAATCTTCTTGCTTGCAAAGGCACATTTCCAATACCATATTAATGCCTGTTGCATGATCTAGAATTAAAATGGTTCGTTTAAGCTGTTATCACAAAATTATAAAATTGATAATGCCAACGCAGGTTTCCTAAAAGTGTAATATCCGTCTGATTAATGACTTTTTGACTGTTGTTATAAGTCCCAAATCGTGAGAGCCAATTAAAGTGCTATGACACGATCGCGGATATAGATTCATATTGGAATAAATAGACAGAGTCTGCAAACAACATATTATATAAAGACCATGCATACACTATTGCGTCGTAGTGTTTTCTGTTGTTTAATATTAGTTCAGCCTTTTACGCTTTAAGATAAAGTGAAGGTAACTGACATCATATTTATTTATCCTGAAGATTATCGACGTTGTTCGTATAGCCTCTATTGTATTTTATTGCACCTCGCACAAAGTCCTAGGAATTTCATTGGATTAGAGCGGTCACATGGTGACCCTCTATTATTCTATAGTGGGTCAGTAGATTTCATAGAGGGTCACTAAAACAATATGGACTACAATTCCGATTCAGAGTTTAAATCATTTGTAAATAGTTCTATAAGGCGTTATTCACAAACAAAATAAATAAATTAGTAATATTTTTAAACTGTACCGGTCGTGACGTCAACATCATGACGTCAAATTGCGTGAACGTCTCAATGACGTTAACGTCTCAAACGTCTCAATGACGTTAACGCTCCATTAAAATGAGTTAAATATCGGCGTTTGCCTTAAAAAAGGTGCTCGATGCAATAAATCAGTTATTGGGTGCGTTACTGACCCCCTACAGAAATATGTGGGGTCAGTCAGATGATCAATAACTAATAGTATCGTGCCTCTATTTCATTCCCAATTTTTGTTTGTTTCTATGGTGGTTTACGTCATTTTCAACACATGTAAGGTTATATATAATTCGATTTTTTGTGATGGAGGCAGACCACTCACTTTCCCTGGGTAAAACCAGTAATGATTCAATCAAAATGTATGATGATGATGATGTGACCGGTAATACATTCTAACGCCACACTATAATTGGGGATATTTCGCTTTTTGGAAGTGATTGCTTATGTCCAGACTTTTCGAAATGGTATACTTTGGATTTATGTAGGCTTTCAGTCAGGGGCGTAGCTGGGTGAATTTGAGCTGTACGCCCTATGGGGTTCCAAGGGGCAACCGCCCATTAGTCATGGGGTCAGGCAACCCCGTGAGGCTCTTGACGATTGCACGTCATATTTCAGGATTGTTAGCTTAGATTAAATGTATGTATACTTCAAGCGAAAGAAAGCGGACATGTTCAAATAGTATACACGTTTTTATATTTTTTATGACAAATTAAGATGGGAAAATAAGAGCGCAACAACTGTTCTTGAAATATTTTACCCCCAATCCCATACCCCACTTCGCATTTTATTGCATTTTGGACCATTTAGTTTTTATTTTTTTCTGGCGAACCGTACGCCCGGGCGTACGGGCGTATGCCTGGTAAGCGCCTGTCAGTGATCATACACCTTTATCGTTCACCATTACAAGTATGAATCATACAATTAATATTGCTCCATGTGATCGTGAACACATCTCATGTAAATGGAATGACGCGAATAAAGAACTATTTCGTATTATTAGGTTAATTAGCAAGTTACCAATATTTACAACAATGTTAAATGATATAAATATACATGATCAAAATAGTATTAATAACATAGTCTCGAGTTTTACCAGCCTAATGAAACAGGTTGGTGATTCGAAAAACATACAACATTTAAAAATGGGTTTCAGTCTGTAAGCTCGGACACAAACAAATGATTTGACGATGATTGTCGTCAGGCTAAGCGATTATATAAAGAGGCGTTATATTTGTTCAATAAGAATAAATCGAGTGTAAATAGAACTACACTTGCTGACACAAATACTAGCTATAAATCAGTACTAAAGGAAAAAAACACGAGCATACAAATATAAGCAAATGAAAGAATTGGAACATAATGTTTATGCGACATTCAAAATCACGTGATATTTGGAAGCTGTTTACTTGAGAAAAACAAAACAATACTAACATTACATTAGATGAGTTTCATACATATTTTTGCGACTTCTTTAAGGACATAAAAACCGTGCAAAACGACGAAGCGGACTGTTTTAATAATAACCATGGTTTTGACGATAATGATCCCATTTTTCACGAATTAGACATGCCTATAACTATAGCGGAAGTAGAGTCTAAGTAAGAATAAAGCCTGCGCAGGCGACAATAAATTGAACGAATATTTATATATACCTGATACACTGTCGGGGCATATAACTGATATTTTCCACGCGATTTTTGATTCTGGATTTTTTCACAGAAGAGTGTACAAAAGGTAGTATACTCCAACATATCATTGAAAAAATATTAAATGGTATAGGTAGGCTTTTTTTTGCATTCATAGACCTTGAAAAGGCGTCCGATTCGATTAATAGAAATGCACTTTGGTTGAACTTATATAAATTAGGTATTAATGGCGAAATGCTTAGAATTATAGGAGTCATGTATGACATTGTTAAAAGCTGTGTTAAACACTGTGGTTCATTTACCGATTGTTTTGATATAACAGTTGGACTAAAGCAAGGGGAGTCAAACACAAAACATGCAGTGCTTTGCAAATGTGTAAGGACATAATCTACGAACCTGTATTACCAGTGATATGATTTTTTTCTTATTCTAAAAGTGGTTTGTGTTTGTGACACTACTGCAACTGGAACTAATTAAAATTCCATAAAAAAAAACATGAAAAAAACATGAAAACACGTAATTCCATTAAAATGACCAATTAATTTTTAAAAAAAAATATTAATGGCTACAACGATGTAACCATTAATATGTAAATTAATGTCCATAACACATAGATAAACCAATGAATGGGCCATTAATATATTATTAAAAAACACTACCATGAATAACTGACATTGAAAAAATAAATGGGCATTAATCCTTGTTCAATTTCTTTTCATGCCCATTAACGACAATCCAAGTCTGCAAATAATGGCCATTAAATTAATTAATATCCATCATAATATTCAAATGGCCATTAATTAGTCAGTTCATATATTAATACCCATTAATATTTTGAATGCTAACCATGACACTTTAGTTTTAATGGCCATTGACTTCTTTAATGGAAACATTGTATTTTCATGACCATTATCTTCACAACTGTCTTTGTCTTATGACCATTAATTTACATAAAATCATTAAAGAAATTATAAGAAACGTGCATAAAGTTCACACATATTCATGTAATGGCCATTAATTTACATAAAACTGTGTTTTATGGCCATTAATTTATATAATACCAGTAAAGAAAATACAGTGGCCATGAAGTTCACACGTCTGTTCATGTAATGGCCATTAATTTACATCAGTGGGCATGAAGTTCACACACGTCTGTCCATGTAATGGCCATTAATTTACATAACACCAGGTAAATAAAGTTAAAGGTCATCAAGTGATCATATTTCACATATTCATTCATTTAATTGGCATACATGCATTTCTGTTATTCTAGATCTAGTTTATAAATCAAATATATGACTATTCTATAGAAAAATCTGTTTGAATCATTAATAAGACATTCGTATGGTCAGAAGCGTTGCAATTTAGGTACACGAAACTGTTAATAAGGTTGGTTAAAATAAGTTTATCAATCAAATAACATATTATATTGTTAATGCCATTTGGCATATGCAGGGAACTGTTTTTATTTTGCATTTAAGCATACATGTGCAAAAATTGGCACGTGCGTTTCTATCTTCACATTTATCATTCCTGATACGTGTCTAATTATATTTACACTATACTACGTGTCTAATTATATTTACACTATACTACGTGTCTAATTATATTTACACAATACTACGTGTCTATTTATATTAACATTATACTACGTGTCTAACTAGAAATTGTTATTGTCCATGGGACAAAAACGTATGGCTCCCCCACTCGCCCGAACAGACATAATTGACGACTCTAGGTCCAACTGTTCTTTATTGATCTGAGATCGTTTTGATATTCAATATCCCTGTGACTGTATGTACTATCTGTATCAGTAAGGCCACATAAAAAATATATGTGGTTCAAGTAACCCGACCGACCCTATTTTTTTAAAGGGCCGAACCTAAAACTTCTTATGCAAAAATTAATAAAAAAAAATAAAAAAAAATAAAAAAAAAAAAAAAATAAAAAAAAAAATAATAATAAAAAAAAAAAATTAAACAAAAAATAAAAATTAAAAAATATTTAAAAAAAAAATATTATAAAAAAAGAAATCAAAAAAGAATCTAAATTAAAAAAAATTAAAAATCAATAGGGGTCATCTACTTGTCATGACCAACCATCCTTCCAAGTTTGAGGACCCTAGGTCCAACCATTCTCTAGTTATTGATCGGACATAGTTTCACCGCAACATTGACCTTTGACCTAGTGACCCCAAAATCAATAGGGTCATCTACTGGTCATGACCAACCATCCTTCCAAGTTTGAGGACCCTAGGTCCAACCATTCTCTAGTTATTGATTGGACATCGTTTCACCGCAACCTTGACCTTTGACCCCAAAATCAATAGGGTCATCTACTTGTCATGACCAACCATCCTTCCAAGTTTGAGGACCCTAGGTCCAACCGTTCTCTAGTT
This sequence comes from Cyrtodaria siliqua, assembly GCA_037043455.1. NCBI lineage: Eukaryota > Metazoa > Mollusca > Bivalvia > Adapedonta > Hiatellidae > Cyrtodaria > Cyrtodaria siliqua. The sequence continues at coordinate 281,508 of JAWPHD010000939.1, forward strand.
ATTGATCGGACATCGTATTAATAGTCAAGGTCACCACGACCTTGACCTTTGACCTAGTGACCCCTCTACTTGTCATGACTAACCGTCGTTCCAAGTTTGAGGACCCTAGGTCCAACCGGTCTCTAGATATTGATCGGACATCGTTTTGATAGTCAAGGTCACCGCGACCTTGACCTTTGACCTAGTGACCCCAAAATCAATAGGGTCATCTACTTGTCATGACCAACCATCCTTCCAAGTTTGAGGACCGTAGGTCCAACCATTCTCTAGTTATTGATCGGACATCGTTTGTGACACAGACAGACCTACGGCCTTGACCTTTGACCTAGTGACCCCAAAATCAATAGGGGTCATCTACTTGTCATGACCAACCATCCTTCCAAGTTTGAGGACCCTAGGTCCAACCATTCTCTAGTTATTGATCGGACATCGTTTTGATAGTCAATGTCACCGCAACCTTGACCTTTGACCTAGTGACCCCAAAATCAATAGGGGTCATCTACTTGTCATGACGACCCATCCTTCCAAGTTTGAGGACCCTAGGTCCAACCATTCTGTAGTTATTGATCGGACATCGTTTTGATAGTCAATGTCACCGCAACATTGACCTTTGACCTAGTGACCCCAAAATCAATAGGGGTCATCTACTTGTCATGACCAACCATCCTTCCAAGTTTTAGGACCCTAGGTCCAACCATTATGTAGTTATTGATCGGACATCGTTTTGATAGTCAATGTCACCGCAACATTGACCTTTGACCTAGTGACCCCAAAATCAATAGGGGTCATCTACTTGTCATGACCAACCATCCTTCCAAGTTTCAGGACCCTAGGTCCAACCATTCTGTAGTTATTGATCGGACATCGTTTTGATAGTCAATGTCACCGCAACATTGACCTTTGACCTAGTGACCCCAAAATCAATAGGGGTCATCTACTTGTCATGACCAACCATCCTTCCAAGTTTGAGGACCCTAGGTCCAACCATTCTCTAGTTATTGATCGGACATCGTTTGTGACACAGACCTACAGACACGCAGACAGAAAGCACAAAATCAATATGGCTCCCCTACCACACTTCGTGTGGGGGAGCCATAATTATATTTACACTATACTACGTGTCTATTTATATTTACATTATACTACGTGTCTAATTATATTTACATTATACTAGGGCTTGCAATATTATGATCGAAATAGTGCATTTTAGCAGCAAAATAAAAGTAGTATTTGACTATTATTACTTGTGAAATATAGTTTTATTTCACTATCGAAATTATGTGTACTTTTTTCAATGTCAAAAACACTTCTTTTTTTTGTATAATATATAAGTTAAACAATCTTTATTATTATTATTTAGATTTTTGCAAAGCTTTGAAAAAGTTGAAATAATTATCCAAATACGAAGCTATGGATGAAGTGTCTCCTAAGGACACACCGAAATAACTCCAGTGGCGCCAGTAAGGCTCGAACCCGGTACCCCGGACGCTATCCACTGAGCTACGCCGGCTCTGCAAAAAATATCTGGATATGATCATTTGAAGGTTTTTAAAACAGATAAGGAAACCCACTATTTTGAGAGCTATGACACCCTAGTCCTAAATGACCATATACGGAACATTTATATATATACATTTATTTATTTATATTAAAAGAAAAACAGCAAAAGTATAAGATATTTATTCTTAAGTGTAATTATGAATTAAAATGGATTTTGCATTCATTTGCAGTGATTTAAATTATATTTATTATCATGCCATAGATGGTTATACGGAAATATGACATCATTGTTCACAAGAGGGCAGCTCCCATCTCAACCTTCAAATGGTCATATCTTTTTTTGGCATTAGATTTTGATATTCTTTCACCTTTTTTTTAAGTTTTCCGAAACTAATTAAATAATCAGTATTGTATGGCTGTAGTGCTACATTCCCCTTTAACCCTTTAATTCATGGAGACGCTTTACGACTTATGCGAAAATCAGATCAGGTTTTACATTGTTCGCTACTCACCTCCAAATTACTGATGACTCATCTCCTCCAAATTACTGATGAGTAGCAAAAAGTGTAAAATCTGATCAGCCTGCGAGCTGATCTGGTTTTACAGTGGTCGCATTAGTCATTGTATTGGAGTTCTATCAGGTAAAAGGTTAATGTAACTACTAAGAATAAACACAATATTACCACTTCATGTAATACAGTACTCCTCAGATTGATTGATCCATATCCTGCAGATGAATTACAATATGGATTGTTTCTTAATCATTCGACAGTCCATCTATGCTTTAAATGGTACTTTATTACTGTCTATGAACCATATGAAACAATTCTCTTCAGCTGTAACTAGGGTACATGGCATATTTTTCATTTCGATGTAAGTTGTTTTCCCCTTTCTTTCTGATCCACACTACCATAGTTTAGATTCTGAATAAAATCTTGGATGTGCATCTGTTTCAACACAAGCAATCTCACATAGCTTCCCATAAATTGACTCTTTGTGTTCCAAGAAGTAATGACTTACTACAACGTAAATATATGCTTTCTTGGCGTTGGTACGTAGAGGATCGTGAGAAATCACATTTAACAGTTCAATCATTTAGTACTATCACAAAGATGCATGCAGTCGTGCACCCATAATTCTCTGCAAGCGTCTCACGCTTTGATTACTTTCATTGAATTGGCCAATCGCGTTTAGTCTAGCGATATTTTTAAATTTTGACTTTCGACGACCAGTTCCATCTTCTAGGAAGCAAACGAATATTTCAACCCACAAAAAAGCAATTTTAGAAATGAATCCTTCCGTAATAAATAACTCTCTTCGATTTTTGAAGACGACCCAAGCAATCGCCAATACATATCGTGAGGATAATACTGACGACCAAACGGACACATGACGGATCGCATTGATAAAATTAGTATGCAACTGCTCAGATGTGTAGGGACAGAACTTTTGGCGTTATCTGGTAAAAAAAAAGAATACGAAAGTGGACCTTTGGAAACGGCCGAACACGACACATACGAAATATTGCAGTCTCGGTTTGATTGAGACTGTAAGTTTAAGTTTTGCAGCTTTTATTTTGTTTAATTTTAAATCATAGCTAATGCATGTAGAGATATTTATCTGATTGACCTATTGGAATACTCGAGAAGCCTAATAAGGAGGACTCTCATGGCCAAGTGGTTATCAAGCAAGGCCGTAGCTACACTGAGGCACACCCAGGCAAATTATTGCCTCGTTGGAATACTTTACTTATAATAGTATTAATGTTTTACTCAAGTTACTTCAATCAATACCACTGGAAGTTTCAAGCTTTTGTACTTCTTAAAGAAGCTAGATGCGCTAGACATAAACAGTCACTTTTAACTGATACGCTGAATTTTATAAATGTACAAAGTTCTTACCTAAAATGAAGAATGATGATTTCACACAAAAATTGTCAGAAAATATTTTGATATGAAATACGTTAGTATAAGTCTAGACATTATGCATTGTTTGAACGGTAAAACAGGTGTCTTGCGCAGTAATGTCATACACGAAACGTTTACACACGGTCTGAAATTGTCCACACGGTTTTTGGTCAAATGCATCGAGACGTCACAGGGTGAATCTATGAACGTCCGTATGCAAACAAAAAAGCACCCAGACGGCAAATAAATGAGACTATAAATTTACCTACAGATGACGAGGTGTAATATATATATATATAACTTACATATTTTGAGAATCCACACTCTATAGATACAATATAAATGGCTTTAACCAGCCAGGCGAAACCCCAAGACAGTCAAGTCGAATTAGAAGTAACCTACTCATAATTCATTTTATGCATATTGAATCACCGGTATTTTAAGAAACCGTAAATAAAACTACACTTGTAATTGTCACTTAAACATTAGTGTATGACCTGAACACCTGGATAAAGTTTTGATGAACGGTTTTATAGTGTAATTTTGGCGTTACGAGTCTTTGGCGGCTAGAGTATTTTGTATTTTGTTTCACAGCCAAATTATATATATATATATATATTCCTATTTTATTTCATTATGAACTTTATTGCAGACAGGAACTGTTTGGTCCAGTACGGACCAGTGTTTAAAGAAACAGTTGCTTATATGACTGTGGAAAGAATGACGTTACGACAGTGGAAACTATGAAGACACTACAAGCAAAACCATCCATACATCTTAGGTAAGGCCAAAAAGAAAAATAGGTGTATTTAGGTGTATTAATTATGTTAAATAAATAATGTTTATTACATTTTTATCGGTGAAAGATTGGGATTTCTCAGTGAAAGAATATTCATAATCACTAAATATTATTAACTAACCCCGAACACCAAAAATAACTAACTGTGACGCTGAGTTATGATGTCAATAAAGTGGTGCTGACGTCGACGTCATCCACCGATAACGTTCATTCTAACACGACCTCTGGAGTCTTTCATATACACAAAGAAGGGAGACAGCTGTATGTTATTCTACGATAAAACACAGCTGTTAAATTATTTCCCCGCGTATATTTCATCCATTGGAAGCGCCACGTTACATGACGTCACTTGGTAAATATACGTCACGAAGACAAACTGAACAGTAATTTTAATGAAATGTTAATTGCAACAAAATTGCCATTCTTCCAAACCGTGCACACCCCCGAAATAAACCCATCATATGCACATGTACGTATATAACATTAATAAGCATCTTGAACAAGGTGAGAACGTTTGACGTCATACAGCGCAAGCTATATGACGTAAGCAATGACTTAATTGTTTGTCACGTGAAAACTAGTGCATTGAAACGCAGAACTTTGCATACGGGGGAGTCCAATGGAACAGCCTGTAAACATAGCAGCCTGATTACCTTGACCTCCGAGATAATATATAGTGCCCCAACAATAGCGTAAATAATGGGGTCATTGTTGTGTTAGAATCGAAATAATAAATACGGACCAGTATTTAATCGGTGAATAAAATACAGTTAGTCGTTCGGATGCGAGAAATTAAATCACTCGTGCTAACGCACTCGTGATTTAATTACTACGCATCCGAACTCCTAACTGTATTTTATTCACCGATAAAACACAGGTACTTATTTATTATTTCTTAAATAAAGCGAATAATTTCGGTTAAAAGACTGATTTAAAATGTAATAAACAGATTATTTAACTGCTGTTTTTGATTATACGGAAATCCTTCACTCAGTGGTAGACGTGTTTTGTTTTTCACTCACTCGCATACGCTCGTTCTTGAAAAACCACACGTCTACCATCTCGTGAAGGAATTCCCTATAATCGACCCCAGCAGTTAAATAATGTCTATATCACACTGTGCCGATAAAGAGTATGGGTTTATTTCAACGGTTTTTAAAATATCTTTATTTGACGCTCCAGTTTTGGGTTTTGTCCTGGCAGGTTAAAGCCGGTTATATTGTGTCTGTGAGTTTGAATTTTCAAAATATGTAAGTTACATGGATGTAAGCCTAGTCATCAGTAGCTTTAGAAACCGTGTACATCTGTTGTTAAATTTGCAAGTTGATGGCGGGAAAGGGACTGTAATTTGCCTGTTGATGGCGGGAAAGGGACTGTAATTTGCTTGTTGATGGCGGGAAAGGGCTTGCAATATTTTCATTATTTATATCCCCGGTCTCGAAGATTTGTTTGGAGTTTGTTGTCATATTTCAGCACTTTTCAGGCTATGTATGATGGTTTATTTTTTGTGATGGAAGCAGATCACTCACTTATATTTTGTGTCCGGTCCATATCGTTTATTAATTTGCTTTCAACCTTGCCACAATGAATAACCAGCCTTTGCGATATGCAGAGCTCGCATTTATGCATATAAAACACAAAAGCCTAGAAAGCCACTATGCAAGTACTCAATGACTTGACAGAAGCCAGAGCAACAAGAGAACATACCATTAAGAGTACAACAGAATCAAACTGGAAAGCATAGTGGCGAACTGTAAATGTGTCAACCACTTAACATGCAGTGCGTTGCAAATTGATAGGGTCATGACCTATTTTAATAAACCTTTTAACACGTTTAATAAAGAAAGTTAACTATGAAAGTAATTATGACCAAATATCTTAATTTAAAAACCACGTCACCATTGAAATAAGGTTGACCAAAAGAGTTGTTAAATTACTGTATATTTTAAAAGAAGAGCAGGGTTAAGATAATTAAATTTAGTAAATGTTTTCGAAGTTTATGGACACGGTAGACCTGATAGAGTAGCTTTTAAGTTGTGTGTTGTCAAATCAAACATCGATAACTTTGGTTCCAACAACATAGTGCTTTTTTCGAAATCGTTTCTGCCTCCTGCCGCTTTAAAGAACCAAAAAGTAAGTAAGCAATATCAAACATACTTATAGTTCAAAAGCCATCTCAAGACTATAACCCTGTCTACCGACGTTATATCCATATAGCAAATTATGCATGCAACAATATAAAGTAGGTATACTTAAATATCAGTGCCTTTCTATTACCTGTATTATAGACACAATCGAATTGTAATGAAACTGTAATACAACTAACAGTTAAACAGTTTGCTACTTATCTATCTTTGCCTCCAAGCGATCCCCCTTGCAGTTTTTATTGACATTCACACTAGAGATCGTTTAGTGTTGTCTGGCGGCTGTACGACTACGAATAGCAATGCTATTACTTGCTAATCATTTGAGATGTTTGAGTCCGGATTTACAATAAAATACATTTTAAGCCGGTGTTAGGGGGCGTGATATTTGTTTCATCTTATATTACCTCACACGAACAAACTCTATAAAACCTGTTACTTGTTTCTCTTGTTTGTGCTCATTGCTTTCAAGGGATTCCCCTTTTAGTAGTTAATTATTGCTGTAAATGTTTTCAGTTTTTAGAATAAATACTTTTTGTCAAATAAATTAGCACCGTCTTAAGCGGTATATAATGTTAAATATGTTTCCATATGGGCGTTGCCTATCATGCGAATACCGACTATACTGACCACTGTTCCCCAGGGTCGGGATTAGACATGAACTATTAAGCCTTTTGGGGCTTATTCCTGGTGCATTATGCCTAGTTAGGTCGTGCACATTATTGTAAACTTTAGAAAATAAATAACTTTCAAGCGATTAAATAAAGAAACATTTTACTTATAGAATTACAGTTTTGAATAAACATTTTATTTAAGCCTTTTGGGGCTTCAGTAAGGGTATAAGGCTGTTGGGCCATATGCTCTTTTGTTTTAGCCTATTGAGGCTTCATCTGTTATTTAAGCCAACTGGGGCTTCTTTAGGGATATCAGGCTTATGGACTATGTCCTCTTTTGTGAAACATGTTAAGGGCTGTCATGATATATGTATATGTTGCCGGCAGCCGGCTATTTGGATCCGCGCCCAATATTTGCCAAATCTATTTAATAAATGATCAAACATTTTAATAAAGGATTATATTTTCTTAGGTGTTTGTCAAGTTGGTGCTGTCCTAATACCGACCAAGAATAACATAACACAACATGACTGCGCTGTCATTAAATTTCACCGGCCATGTTTTGTTTCATGAACATGTTTATGTTTATTTAAATCGAAATCAATACACAACAATATATATTTACAATTCACACATTACAATATCTGTGAAAAGCGAGAATACGTTTTTATTTGATGACGTAGAAAACTTTGAACAGGTAAATTAATCCACAGGTAAATGTATTTATCAATGATCTGGCAGTAGTTGTGAAGCTATACAATTCAGATTTACCTCATTTCCCCGTGCAGTCACGCAGTGGTAAAAGTATTATCTACGTCATGCAAATAATACTTATTATGCAAATAATACTTATTTTTGCATACAGCTTAGCAGCGGTTACAATATATGTTTCTCTCCGAGACTATCAAGAAATGTTCAAATGATGTTTAAGAGTTAAATTTGTTAAGTGATAATACTACAAAAAGGTGGTCATTCATCTGTAAAAGATAAAGCGATGGTAAAGGAACAATTCACCGTTTCTATCTAAATGATTGCCTGCATTATTTCCAAAATAGTGTAGACGTTTACTGGTATCAGAAGTAAAATGTCTATTAATGAAATTCTACTTCCTTTCTGGTCTCGATCTGCCAAGACCATATCATGTATATATGCAGATATCGGTCTTTGCATATTAGGCCAAATTGTCGTGACAACGTCGTCCGTTGATGCATCAGTTGCCAAAGTGTCGCAAAAATCGTTCCCAACATGAAGGGTAATTTCAAACTTCCGGTTTTACCCAGGCCTTGGCTCTGAAGATCATGGAAGCATTCCGGGTAGCTAGTACTTAGAAGCTAGTTCCTTTCAGATTCCGAAGCAAGTCTATGTTCTTCGAAAAACCTATTCGAAAAGCATTCATTCAAAACTCTAGTAAATGCAATTTGAATGATAAACACAAACCATGTTCCCGAAACATAATACCCCAAATGGAAGCATCACAAACTTCAGACGCAATCAGTGTTACAACTTAAGTTATTGTGTGAACAATGTTGTCTTATACACTTATATCTTTACGCTGAATGCGATATGTAAATGTAATTACGAGTCAAATGATATATTCATATTATTCATGGGAGAACTGTTTTAGAATAGCATTCTACTGAGTTGATAATTAAATATCTCGTAAACTTAATATCAGCAAAGTGCGGACTTAAAAATACCCATGCGAATTATTTATATATACACTCATTTTTAAATGATTACTCCAAATGACAAGTATGCAATGCTTTGTTTCATCCAGACGGTGTATTTACTGGAGGAAAAAGGTTGCAATACATATCTCGCCAACACATAATATTGTCGTTTAATTACATTCAATCGTTCCGCTCATCTCTTCTGGAACCATACTTTGTTTGGCGAGATATTTAGAGAGGAAAATACTAGCGTCAAGAAAAAGTGTATTCATTACAATAACGACCAGATCGGCGTGATATTAATGCCTTGATGAGTTTATGCATAGACGTATAGTAAGAGGTGTATACGGATAAAGGCATATACAACTAAATTATTGCATACGCATTTACAAGCTCCGTTTACTTTCAATGTAAAAGGAAACGTCAATATTCGCTCATATTGACGTGTAGTCGCTCATATTTACATGTAGTAACGTCATATTGGGTTTGTAATGTATAGTCGTTCGTGATTGGTGCAATTTTGTGTTCGTGCCAAGGGAAGTATGTCACGTGATGTAATCAATGTTGATTTCATTGTAAAAATTCTGACCGTAACGACAGTATGGTTGTTTCAAATAAATGTTTTGGTAAAAACTAAATGTTACAACCTATTTTATTGTTCTATAATTTCAAAATACATATGCAACAAAAAAGGTTCTTAGATTTATATTGGGATATATGCACTCGTTCTTTGGCGCATAAATGTTGCGCTCCTAAAGTCGCGCAATATTAATACGCGAAATATCCCAAGACAAATCTAATAACCTATACATATGGTAGTTGTTTAAGTAATCATCGTGATAAGAAAAGAAATATAAAAAGATCGGACAGGGAAAGCAGCATTCAAGGAGGACAGTAAACCACAAAACACAGAAACAAACACGCAAACAGACAAACAAGAAGCCAAAAGCAATAATAAATGCAAACGACATCACAAACACAAAAGGGTTGACAATAGGGCTACCGCCTTGGAACGGCCAGTGGCAAAGTAGGCCACTGGGGGTTTAAATCAGTTCTAGGGTGCACCAAACCTCACACTTACCCTACTGTCATCCCATTAAAACAATACAGTGTAAATAAAGAAGCCAAACAACACTGCGACTCATACATAGTATATGGTAAATAGGGTGAGAACCTACACTTTCTTTGATTCTGACTGCTAGTGTTAGGCATGAGTATGGACAGATGGAAAACAGAATATCAAGGAGATTCCAGACTCCAAAATGTATCACTCTACATTTGCACTTAGTGTTCCCTACACCGTCATTATGATTAGTTGTTGTTTTGAAGTGTTCATATAGCATTTTCATTGTTGACATACACTTTCGGTAAGACTGATTACCCTGATATTGATTCCCTCATCATACCCCATTTGTATCGGTTGTAGCGAAGCTCTTGCCACCGTATAGCCAAAGTATTTCAGTAAATATCGAAGGTATACAATGAATGGAAAGAATCTGTGTCGAACAAAATCTCGCATTGAGTGCATTAGCGCTTTAGCCGATTTTATATGTTGTCTACGTCTGTTTACATCAATTTGTCGTCAACTAAAATTTAAATTTAAGTGATGAATAATATTAAAACTGTCAAGTCGATTTTCGACCTCTAAACACTGCCTGCTTCGGAAACCGACGATGTAGACCATGTGTTGTTATTTTTATAGATGAATGGCCACACTTTTTGTAATATCATCAATTAACAAATTGAACTCTTAAACATCATATGAACATTTCTTGATAGTCCCGAAGGGAAACATATATTTAAAACCGCTACTAAATTGTACGTAAAAATAAGTATTATTTGCAAGCCGTAGATACTACTTTCACCACTGCGTGACTTCAAGGGCAAATGAGTTAAATCTGAATTGTATAGCTGCACTGATATTGCCAGATAATTGATAAATACATTTACCTATGGATTAGTTAACCTGTTCAAAGTTTTCTACGTCATCAAATAAAAACGTATTTTCGCTTTTCACAGATATTGCAAAGTGTGAATTGTAAATATCTATTATTGTGTATTGATTTCGATTGTATCGGAACCTTACCGGATAACTGCATTATGTAGGTAACGGTTAAGTATTATATATGTAATAACGGCGTTTTTTGACTAATAGTCTATACTGTATATGTATCCGTACGATTTTGTGCAATCCATTGACGTTACATGTTGTATGATGTGTATGTTAAATGCGAGCAAAACGCAATACATTTGTCGAATTCTTCTATATGAGAGAGATACACAAATGCGTGCTATCCCACAGGTCAAGCATATAAGAGATAGCCTACATGTTATCCAGTTATCGGCCTTGATCTGTCATTGTAGACACATTCATCATGCAGTAAACCTGTATTAATTAGTTTCACCATTAGACATGTAAAGTGCATGACGGGAGGTTAATGATTGTTTAAATTTTAAATTTATTGTTGTATCCGTAGATAAATTATGAGTACAGGCTTATGCTCTGTGATTTATTAATTACAGATGTCACTCTCTGTAAAACCACATGTTTTGTGTATGATAAACAATCCTCTGAAATAATTTAAAACGTGCTATTTGTGTTGTTTATCTGTGGGTTGTAAGCTGATGTCCCGTCGTTTGTGATAGATATACAATGTCAAACTATACCTAATAAGCATCTGTCATGGACTATTTCGAGGCGTCCGGAGAGATATACATTAGACAAGTTGTACAGTGAACTTGTGCCTAATTGCTAGTCCGTCCTTACCGTTATCATAAAAACTGGACATTTACCACTGACCATCAATCCTACAATTAACATTAGTCGTATGTAACCTACTCCTGCAAGGTCAATGCAAATAGCCGCATGACTCCACCCCACTAAGCCCCAGCATGGTAATAGTTTTATAAAATAAATGAGTTGTATCCCATCTCCCCGTTTATCGTCATTGCAATGAGTGAAATAATTATCATCAAACATATTATTCGTATAATTCCACCTCCCCCTGCTAGAAACAGTTATAATCAATGAAAATAACCGCGTATAATCCAGATCCCACCCTTGGCAAATCAAGGAACAGGTTTCATGAATGTGCATATTGTGCCTGAAGCAATTGTTGCCAAAGAAGTTACTTATATGCCACAGCCATCCCTAGCATGGAACAGTTATCAACACGCCGCATAAAATCTGCAAAGTGGGCTTGATCCTCCAATACTAGTACATAGGATAACATAAGTTTGCCCAAAGTAAATTGGCCTACAATTAATATTTTAAACAAAATTTCAAAACTTTGGTTTAAGAAATTATCCAATTTTGGGAAAAGGTAGTGAATTGCATATTATATGATGCACCTTCAAATGTTTGTATTATTTTATATTATTTACATTACTTTCCCGTTGTTAAGGTACAACAAGATGATGCCCTAGGATGTCAGTAATGATAAAGTAAGTGCACGAATGATAAATATTCAGACCGCTTAATAGCTTTACACAGGCCGCGTGCAAAGTTAACTCCGCCTACTTGAAATGCAATAAGACAGAAACTATCAAGTAAATGATTTACTTAGCCTGTCAAGTTTTCAAAAGATTCATCTCTCCATTGCAGAAGAACTCGATACGCATATGTACACCCATTACTTACAAATACCAAAACATTGTTTAGAATTGAATGTTTATGATTTAATATATGTGTGGGCGTGAGTGTGTGTGTGTGTGTGTGTGTGTGTGTGTGTGTGTGTTTATTAACATACTATTTTACAGCCTGTCTTCATATTATATCAATGTATTGCAAGGAGTGCTCTAAGTAATGACACTCTGCAGCATACATGTACATGTTTAAGACCACGAGTATCTTGCAATGAATGTACAATATATACGACTTAAGTGGAAAATAAAATATTATTTGACGCATATGCTGATAACTAGAACTGTTATACAGTTTAACACACACATTCAACATATATGTATTGTAACGACATTTCCAACAGATACTTCGTATTTTTTCCTACGGACAATTTTTTTAAGATTTGGTACATAGCTAAAACCATCTATCCTTAGCATATTTCAACTGTAAAAATAATACGTCACCAACTTGGTTTCTGAGATATCTTAAGATAAATATATGACCCATATTCCATTTTTTTCCCAATTTCCTTTAGTTTCAGAACAACCTGAATTAGGCTAAATAAAAGAAATTTAGTAACAAAAGTCAATCGAATAACATTAATTTTATTCAAACTAAATATATATCACCTTATTCTATGTATATATGAAGAAAAATGCATGATGTATGTAGAATTATCTGTATTGCCTTGCAGATCCTTGGAAGAAATGGTAGATTTTGTAGGAAAAAAAAGAGACATTTCGAGCAACATTTGTTTTCAAATTTGTTTTTGAGAAAAAGGCAGTTATTACCCTAAAACCACAGACTTGTTTTCTTTAACTGTTAAGTTCTACATGCCCCGTTTATTTGTAAATGGAATCCACGTTTGTAAAAATACTATACAGTCATCAAGTCACTAGTATTTAATGTTATTTTTTGACTTTCAGGTAGACATTTACGCACTAGGTATATAAAAGCTATTGCGTCTAAACCAATAAATCTCTACGTAGTCTGTATCAAAATAATTAAAATATACTTGATTTTAGTATATCAACAAATAATTGCATTATCCAAACAGTTAATTAAGTTCATAAAAATGAAACCTAGTGAAAAATATTTTAACGTTTGAAAACGTTTGTGTTTTTGTGTATACACAGTCGCTCTTAGACATGTATACACAGTCGCTCTAAGACAGGCACGTGCGAAAAAGATGCACATAAACAACTGAAGGAAATTTCCTTAATTGGTTTGTTCCCCGTATTTCAGCAATGTAGATTCAGGAAGTGTAACTTTCACAGCCAACCTTAAACAAAACAATTAAACAAACACAATTACATGGATATGAACATATTAAAAAAAAAAAAACAGGAAGGAAAATAATATCCCACAATCTCGGTTTTCTATATTCGACAGGAAATATAATTTTATACTATTGAAACTTCTTTATTCGAAAGGAAATATAACGTGATGTTTATACACAATGGACCACTCTCATTGGCAGAGGAAGTAGGTATACACCATCACTAGATTACACGACAATAGCAAAAAATGTAACTGTAACCAGATATTTGTTTTATTTTATATACCGTCAATTTATGGTTTGCTTTTGTGTATTGTACATTATTTTCACGTACAATTTAACTTGCTTAAAGTCACAATGTTTCCAATTACACATTTAATCATCATTAACCGGTAAAATATTGTTTCGAATTAGACTCAACCTAATTCCTTTGATTAGTTCTCATGCTTGGCTGTATTTGACTTCGTCCTTGTAGTTTACATTACGTGGAAGTTTATATTAACAGGATTGTATAATGGATATTTCGACAATAAAATAATAATCTTTTACTGCAATTATTTGCGATAAACTGTTTAAAATTACCTATTAAATGGCTAATTTTACATTATGCAAACATTTTAAGCGGAAATTAAGGCTTTATTTCATACCCCAGTCGACCCCGTTTCCGCTTCTTGGAGAAGGGGTCGGACGGGGTACGAAAGTTAATACTCGGATCACGTAATGTTGTGATTTCGAGCATAGGAGATGAAGAAACAAAATAATAAAATGTTTCGAGTTGACAATATTTCATGCGTGTTTCTGTCTTTGTCTTCCAGAACAAGTTTAAAGATTCATGTATCCGGGTATGTGAAGTGTTCACGATGCTAGCATCAGGGTTTCTGATGATTTTGACTTAATTTGAAGTCACTACTCTCGAATTTTCTGAACATCTCAGGGCAACTTTTCTTCGTAAACCAAGACAATCTCGTACTTCTTCGGACACTAAGAGAATTTCTGACCGTAGATGGTGGTAATGGTCATAAAAAACGATTATGTCAGACTATCATTACTAACTATCAGCATGACAATGAATTAAGTTTCCTGCTCTAAATGCTACGTGCATATACTGTTAGACAATATAGCATCGTATTGTGTTACAGTATTTTCATGTTATGATGAGAAGACTCGCAATTATCTTTCATGAATATATGATATAAAACCAGGGGCGTAGCTAGGGACTTTAAATTGTGTATGCAAACAGTCTAGGGGGGTCCGGGTAATGCTCCCCTGGAATTTATTTTCCCTAGACCGTCTTTGGTGCAATCTGCAATCTCCACCCCGACCCACCCGCTCCAACCATCCCCACCCCCTTTTTTTTTTTTTTTATTGCATCTTTTGACGTTTTAATTGTTTCAATATTTGGGACAAATTGTACGTAACTGCGTACTTTGCGTACAGGTAAAACGATTTGTTTTCATAACAGCTTATTATTGTAAGGATTTGCCGATTCGAATGCGGGCATCAGCTTGAAACAAACTCAGCTACATATAACAATGAAACTAACACAAAATGTACTATTCATCATTAACGTTAACTTCGTTCTTAAAAAAAGAGTTTTACTAGTGTTTGACGTTGCAATATGTTTAAAAGAATAATTTGTGTTACAAATATGTCTTACAGTTTAAATCAATGCCATCGTAGAATGTTTATTCGGTATCACTTATTTGTAATTGTAACTTTGTTTAAAATCCCTTAACAATAGCCAAGTGTTGACAGTTTCATGGCCATTAAGTTATTATCTTGAAAAATGTTTAATCCACCTCCTCCCAAATGAGTATAGTTTATTTTTTAGCCATGAACTGTTAAAGTTAAAATTTCATATTCTAAATGCTTTTCTGAGCAGTTTGTATGCATTAACTCATCGTTTCATGTATGTTTAATGTATGTTAAGGGATTATAAGGGATTATACGAGTATCTTTTGAAGGACAAGAACATATTAGTTACAAGAATACGTAGTTAAATCTTTAGACCTTTGTTTATAGCAGGTATGTCTGAATATGAAAAGAGACATAGGTTTTAAAGAGTTGTCATAAACTTTAGAAAGTATGAGCATATTAAACAGGCACAGGGCTACCGCACTTGTTTTTGACCAAACGTATTTTGATAGCAAAAGTCGTTTCATACTGGTATAGGGTTGACCCAGATGGAGGTTCTATAAACATGATAAACACTTTATTTAAGTTAAAAATATGTTAGTAATGGAAAATGTCCTAGCAATACTCTAAATTATTCAAATGTACGCGTACGTTTTCGTCTTATTGTACAAACATATGAATGGCATCTTATAGCCTATAAAAATAATTATTTCTGGGGTAGTCTTATTTTAGGAGGCAACATTATAATGCATTTTAATATTTTTTCCTTATAATTTCCTTAAATTCTAGTAGAAAGCCGTTATAATAATTAAGAAATATGAAAAAAAGTCAGTGTAGGATGCTAGGAAAAACAAAATAATACGCTTTAATGGATGTTATGTTTAATGCGTAAAATATGCAAACTAGACTTCCAGATTGGCATGTGTCCCTTTTAAAGGATATTTGTAGTCAACATGCAAGTCATGCAGTTGTCACCAGAATCGCATGCACAAAGGTTCTCGATGCACGTTAACTAAGGTACATTCACATTTAAGTATAATTTAAATTTAGTGGTCGACTATTTGTCAAGTTACTTTGTCACAGATGTGACACTGCTACGTAAACATTATTCGCATTTGTCATATGAGATACGATTGCCTTGTAAAAGTTTTAAAAACAACGGCAAACCCTCTGATTAAAATATGAAACCCTCCAACGGTATAGCATTTATGTTAATGATTGTATAAGCTATAAATAAACATTATCACACTAACATTCAGTTATAATTTTGCAACAATGTCAAGTGAGACTTGATGTTTATCCTTACTGTACCGGCCTAGGGACATGCAATCGTATGCGATGGTGCGTTGTATGCGGTGTTTCCCGTCCGTCGTAATAATTAAAAGTATACTGAAACTCAAAAGAAACGCAACACGGGAATTTCCGCTATATATTGTATGTACAATATGCTGCTGTTAATCGAATGTCACATGGCTACGTAAGACCTTTCCTTTCGGAAGAAAATACTAAAAAAACACATAATACAGCAAAATAGTATTCCTTCAAAGTTTCATTATGACATAGTAAGCGTTAGGCTCACGCATGTGAGCAAACTTAGGATACAAAAGTTTGCAAACTCTTTACGTTAAATAAGTACTGAACTGACTCAGTTTTGCAAAGAGGAACTTCAACATTTATGAATTTCTTGTTACAATGTGTAGTGTGATTAAAACGTCTACAGCATCACAGTTGTATCCTTTCTCTAATTAAATGCATCTTTTTTTTACAAAACATCTTGGGATTTCTTTGGAATATTATGTGGAATTATACAATATATAGTGGAAATTCCCGTGTTACGTTTCTATTGCGTTTCAGTATATAACAGCGTTTTATTAGCACTGAATTAAATGCATCTTTTTTTTACAAAACATCTTTGGATTTCTTTGGAATATTATGTGGAATTATACAATATATAGCGGAAATTCCCGTGTTACGTTTCTATTGCGTTTCAGTATATAACAGCGTTTTATTAGCACTGAATATTTTCATTCGACTCTCTTAAATAAATGGAGACAGACACAATTTACAATATATGTTTTTTGTAAAAAAAACACATATATTCATATTTATTCCGTATGCTTAAAGGGACACAAAGCAATCTTGATTATTGTTTTAAAAACTCGCGGTCAACCTTTAATTAGTTTTCTTCATTTCTTACATATTTGTAAATCATTAATATTATTAATAATTATTTTAATCGTTAACAGCAGCTTTTGGTTTTGCATATTACTATTTGTGCTGATTATATACATGTAGCTCCAATAATATATTTAAACCTGCGGTATAATAACGATGAAAAACGGAAAAACACCCACTTGTATTACATTTTACTTTATATGCAACCTGGTGACACTGGATTATTGTTCGGGGTGCTTGTTTCAGCCAAAGGTGTTTTGGACCTTTAAGACAAAATTCTGCTAGTACCTAAATAAAATGTAAATCATTGAAACTGACATTTTTAGTGTTAAATAAAAATATCTTACTTTTCGAAATCGGTTGCGAAAAAACATTTGACATGGAAAAAATGCTTTAGATAGGGCATTTTCAATGCAAAATTCTGTTGCATCGAAAATTTAAAATTATGTTTGTTTTTGTTAACTCGGCGGGGATTATTTTTTATTTACACTGCCCTGTTGTTTCGGGATGATAACAGGGTAAGGGCGAGGTTTGGTGCACCCTTGAACCGGTTAAAACTCCCCGGTGGTCCCTTTTGCCACTGACCGTTTCAAGAGGGTACCCCTGTTGTCAACCCTTATATGTTTGTGATGTGCTTTTTATTGAAATTTGTTTGTAATCACCTTTTCGTTGTAATAATTATTGGAGTTACTGTATTCTGAGAATGCTACTCGTCCTGTTTGACTTATAACCGTTTCTTTCAGTGTGTTGGATAAATGTAAGTTAAGACTCTGAAAATGTGATAGCAAAATAGTAGCTAACTGAAGTTATTTGAGATTTCTTCATTATCTACTGCCCCAGCAACAAGGAATTTACAGTACAGTACATGGAAAAAGTCCTACCAAAAAGCATTTTGGCTGTAAAATATGTATTTCTCAACCGATTTAGACAGAAAAAGTATTGTTATGTATCACTAAAAATTCTAATAATACATAATTTATGAACGTATTTATAAAATTGTTCATGTTATTGTCAAAAAACCTTTGGCTGAAACAAGCGCCCATAACACTAATAAACCTAGCTGTTAAATTGCATTATAGATAAATACGCCAAGCTTGACGTGTACTCCTTTAAGATACTGGCTATAACACACAGTGCAGTCATGGACACTGTTATTACCATACTAATTTAAGATACTGGCTATAACACACAGTGCAAGTCATGGACACTGTTATTACCATACTGATTTAAGAGACTGGCTATAACACACAGTACAAGTCATGGACACTGTTATTACCATACTGATTTAAGATACTGGCTATAACACACAGTGCAGTCATGGACACTGTTATTACCATACTGATTTAAGATACTGGCTATAACACACAGTACAAGTCATGGACACTGTTATTACCATACTGATTTAAGATACTGGCTATAACACACAGTACAAGTCATGGACACTGTTATTACCATACTGATTTAAGATACTGGCTATAACACACAGTGCAAGTCATGGACACTGTTATTACCATACTGATTTAAGATACTGGCTATAACACACAGTGCAAGTCATGGACACTGTTATTACCATACTGATTTAAGATACTGGCTATAACACACAGTGCAAGTCATGGACACTGTTATTACCATACTGATTTAAGATACTGGCTATAACACACAGTACAAGTCATGGACACTGTTATTACCATACTGATTTAAGAAACTGGCTATAACACACAGTGCAGTCATGGACACTGTTATTACCATACTGATTTAAGATACTGGCTATAACACACAGTGCAGTCATGGACACTGTTATTACCATACTGATTTAAGATACTGGCTATAACACACAGTGCAGTCATGGTCACTGTTATTACCATACTGATTTAAGATACTGGCTATAACACACAGTGCAGTCATGGACACTGTTATTACCATACTGATTTAAGATACTGGCTATAACACACAGTGCAGTCATGGACACTGTTATTACCATACTGATTTAAGATACTGGCTATAACACACAGTGCAGTCATGGACACTGTTATTACCATACTGATTTAAGATACTGGCTATAACACACAGTACAAGTCATGGACACTGTTATTACCATACTGATTTAAGATACTAGCTATAACACACAGTACAGTCATGGACACTGTTATTACCATACTGATTTAAGATACTGGCTATAACACACAGTGCAGTCATGGACACTGTTATTACCATACTGATTTAAGATACTGGCTATAACTCACAGTGCAGTCATGGACACTGTTATTACCATACTGATTTAAGATACTGGCTATAACACACAGTACAAGTCATGGACACTGTTATTACCATACTGATTTAAGATACTGGCTATAACTCACAGTGCAGTCATGGACACTGTTATTACCATACTGATTTAAGAGACTGGCTATAACACACAGTACAAGTCATGGACACTGTTATTACCATACTGATTTAAGATACTGGCTATAACTCACAGTGCAGTCATGGACACTGTTATTACCATACTGATTTAAGATACTGGCTATAACACACAGTGCAGTCATGGACACTGTTATTACCATACTGATTTAAGATACTGGCTATAACACACAGTACAAGTCATGGACACTGTTATTACCATACTGATTTAAGATACTAGCTATAACACACAGTACAGTCATGGACACTGTTATTACCATACTGATTTAAGATACTGGCTATAACACACAGTGCAGTCATGGTCACTGTTATTACCATACTGATTTAAGATACTGGCTATAACACACAGTGCAGTCATGGACACTGTTATTACCATACTGATTTCAGATAATGGCTATAACACACAGTGCAGTCATGGACACTGTTATTACCATACTGATTTAAGATACTGGCTATAACACACAGTGCAGTCATGGACACTGTTATTACCATACTGATTTAAGATACTGGCTATAACACACAGTACAAGTCATGGACACTATTATTACCATACTGATTTAAGATACTGGCTATAACACACAGTGCAGTCATGGACACTGTTATTACCATACTGATTTAAGATACTGGCTATAACACACAGTGCAGTCATGGTCACTGTTATTACCATACTGATTTAAGTCACTGGCTATAACACACAGTGCAGTCATGGACACTGTTATTACCATACTGATTTAAGATACTGGCTATAACACACAGTGCAGTCATGGACACTGTTATTACCATACTGATTTAAGATACTGGCTATAACACACAGTGCAGTCATGGACACTGTTATTACCATACTGATTTAAGATACTGGCTATAACACACACTGCAGTCATGGACACTGTTATTACCATACTGATTTAAGATACTGGCTATAACACACAGTGCAGTCATGGACACTGTTATTACCATACTGATTTAAGATACTGGCTATAACACACAGTGCAGTCATGGACACTGTTATTACCATACTGATTTAAGATACTGGCTATAACACACAGTACAAGTCATGGACACTGTTATTACCATACTGATTTAAGATACTAGCTATAACACACAGTACAGTCATGGACACTGTTATTACCATACTGATTTAAGATACTGGCTATAACACACAGTACAGTCATGGACACTGTTATTACCATACTGATTTAAGATACTGGCTATAACACACAGTGCAGTCATGGACACTGTTATTACCATACTGATTTAAGATACTGGCTATAACACACAGTACAAGTCATGGACACTGTTATTACCATACTGATTTAAGATACTGGCTATAACACACAGTGCAGTCATGGACACTGTTATTACCATACTGATGTAAGATACTGGCTATAACACACAGTGCAGTCATGGACACTGTTATTACCATACTGATTTAAGATACTGGCTATAACACACAGTACAAGTCATGGACACTGTTATTACCATACTGATTTAAGATACTGGCTATAACTCACAGTGCAGTCATGGACACTGTTATTACCATACTGATTTAAGATACTGGCTATAACACACAGTGCAGTCATGGACACTGTTATTACCATACTGATTTAAGATACTAGCTATAACACACAGTACAAGTCATGGACACTGTTATTACCATACTGATTTAAGATACTGGCTATAAGACACAGTGCAAGTCATGGACACTGTTATTACCATACTGATTTAAGATACTGGCTATAACACACAGTGCAGTCATGGACACTGTTATTACCATACTGATTTAAGATACTGGCTATAACACACAGTGCAAGTCATGGACACTGTTATTACCATACTGATTTAAGATACTGGCTATAACACACAGTGCAGTCATGGACACTGTTATTACCATACTGATTTAAGATACTGGCTATAACACACAGTGCAGTCATGGACACTGTTATTACCATACTGATTTAAGATACTGGCTATAACACACAGTGCAGTCATGGACACTGTTATTACCATACTGATTTAAGATACTGGCTATAACACACAGTACAGTCATGGACACTGTTATTACCATACTAATTTAAGATACTGGCTATAACACACAGTGCAAGTCATGGACACTGTTATTACCATACTGATTTAAGATACTAGCTATAACACACAGTACAAGTCATGGACACTGTTATTACCATACTGATTTAAGATACTAGCTATAACACACAGTACAAGTCATGGACACTGTTATTACCATACTGATTTAAGATACTGGCTATAAGACACAGTGCAAGTCATGGACACTGTTATTACCATACTGATTTAAGATACTGGCTATAACACACAGTGCAAGTCATGGACACTGTTATTACCATACTGATTTAAGATACTGGCTATAACACACAGTGCAGTCATGGACACTGTTATTACCATACTGATTTAAGATACTGGCTATAACACACAGTACAAGTCATGGACACTGTTATTACCATACTGATTTAAGATACTGGCTATAACACACACTGCAGTCATGGACACTGTTATTACCATACTGATTTAAGATACTGGCTATAACACACAGTGCAGTCATGGACACTGTTATTACCATACTGATTTAAGATACTGGCTATAACACACAGTGCAGTCATGGACACTGTTATTACCATACTGATTTAAGATACTGGCTATAACACACAGTGCAGTCATGGACACTGTTATTACCATACTGATTTAAGTCACTGGCTATAACACACAGTGCAGTCATGGACACTGTTATTACCATACTGATTTAAGATACTGGCTATAACACACAGTGCAGTCATGGACACTGTTATTACCATACTGATTTAAGTCACTGGCTATAACACACAGTGCAGTCATGGACACTGTTATTACCATACTGATTTAAGTCACTGGCTATAACACACAGTGCAGTCATGGACACTGTTATTACCATACTGATTTAAGATACTGGCTATAACACATAGTGCAGTCATGGACACTGTTATTACCATACTGATTTAAGATACTGGCTATAACACACAGTGCAAGTCATGGACACTGTTATTACCATACTGATTTAAGATACTGGCTATAACACACAGTACAAGTCATGGACACTGTTATTACCATACTGATTTAAGATACTGGCTATAACTCACAGTGCAGTCATGGACACTGTTATTACCATACTGATTTAAGATACTGGCTATAACACACAGTGCAAGTCATGGACACTGTTATTACCATATTGATTTAAGATACTGGCTATAACACACAGTACAAGTCATGGACACTGTTATAACCATACTGATTTAAGATACTGGCTATAACACACAGTGCAGTCATGGACACTGTTATTACCATACTGATTTAAGATACTGGCTATAAGACACAGTGCAGTCATGGACACTGTTATTACCATACTGATTTAAGATACTGGCTATAAGACACAGTGCAGTCATGGACACTGTTATTACCATACTGATTTAAGATACTGGCTATAAGACACAGTGCAGTCATGGACACTGTTATTACCATACTGATTTAAGATACTGGCTATAACACACAGTGCAGTCATGGACACTGTTATTACCATACTGATTTAAGATACTGGCTATAACATACAGTACAAGTCATGGACACTGTTATTACCATACTGATTTAAGATACTGGCTATAACACACAGTGCAGTCATGGACACTGTTATTACCATACTGATTTAAGAGACTGGCTATAACTCACAGTGCAAGTCATGGACACTGTTATTACCATACTAATTTAAGATACTGGCTATAACTCACAGTGCAGTCATGGACACTGTTATTACCATACTGATTTAAGATACTGGCTATAACTCACAGTGCAGTCATGGACACTGTTATTACCATACTGATTTAAGATACTGGCTATAACTCACAGTGCAGTCATGGACACTGTTATTACCATACTGATTTAAGATACTGGCTATAACACACAGTGCAGTCATGGACACTGTTATTACCATACTGATTTAAGATACTGGCTATAACACACAGTGCAGTCATGGACACTGTTATTACCATACTGATTTAAGATACTGGCTATAACACACAGTGCAGTCATGGACACTGTTATTACCATACTGATTTAAGTCACTGGCTATAACACACAGTACAAGTCATGGACACTGTTATTACCATACTGATTTAAGATACTGGCTATAACATACAGTACAAGTCATGGACACTGTTATTACCATACTGATTTAAGATACTGGCTATAACACACAGTGCAAGTCATGAACACTGTTATTACCATACTGAATATACAATATGTTTCAAAACCAGACACAATACTCAGTGAGGAGGGTGTATTAAAGGATCACAAGGCAAGCCTGAGTTCAATTCAAGCATTAAAATAAACATCTCAATTTATTAATCTTGCCTCATTTTGACTACTTTAAAACTGCTTGCATACAATTAAATAAAAAACTGAGATTTCAGTTTTCTTTCATATTCTACCAAATTGTTAAATATATTATTGATGCAATATTATCAAAAGTTAGTAACATGTAAAAATAATACTTTGAGCTATTCGAATAGTTAATATTTCTGATTGAAAGTATGC
The DNA here is from genome assembly GCA_037043455.1 of Cyrtodaria siliqua. Taxonomy (NCBI): domain Eukaryota; kingdom Metazoa; phylum Mollusca; class Bivalvia; order Adapedonta; family Hiatellidae; genus Cyrtodaria; species Cyrtodaria siliqua. The sequence continues at coordinate 305,867 of JAWPHD010000939.1, forward strand.
AAGTTACCTTGAAAACTAACAGGACGCCATGCATTTTAAACTAAACAAGATTGGCATGTGTCCCTTTAATACTCAATGTGAAGGGAATATCAATACTCACTAGCCTGGGGGTACCAGTATCGATACGCAATGGGGAGGAGGTATCAATACTCAATGGGGAGGGGGTATGGGGTATAAATACTCAATGGGGAGTGGGTTTCAATACCACAGATGGCGTTCAAGTCACCGATTACCTCGCAGGCACGATTCATTTTTTCGTGCGTACGAGTTATTTATACGTTGGTACAATTTAACGATCTCAAAAGAAATAATCAAAGGAAAATCGAGAAAATCGTTTTACCAGTTACATTGTTTCAAATCTTGGTCATTTATTATTACACAACTAGTCTTCTTTCCCACTTCATCAACAAATGAAATAGTCATGATTTCGTAAAGACATCACACACATAAAGAAGATATGTTGCCCTGTCCCTTTTAATTTGATGTGTGTATCTTCTCATATAGATAAGGTTTTCTTATAACAATGCATGTGAGAATAGGCTAGGCGAACATTGTATTATGTTACTTTTAAAAAAAAATCCACTCTTTCCTGTTCATTTATTAGGTTCCAAGTGGTCCTTCATGGCACAATTACGCCAACTATTAGTAGAGTATCAAGTGGAAAATGTCTAGTTACTTGCAGAATATTGGTTAATACTGGTAACAGAAGCCAAGGATAACTGACCGAAAATGACTGAAAATATATTGATAAATGGCGTTAAAACCAAACAACAAGAAATTCGGTGAACTGAAATACCTCCGACGAAATGTTGTCTTCTGGGCAGACGCATAGATGCAAAATATATACAAGCGAATAAAAAAGAAGCTGAGGTGTTGGGTTCTGCAAGTCGTCTTGATGAGTTGAGTATACGAGCCGATTTATTTCAAAATCCCCACGGGCATGTGGGAGTTATGCAGTGGACATGAACTTTTTAACGGACAGACGAACGGACGGACAACCCCAAAACTACATCCCTCTTCGTTGGGAATAACACAATTAATAAAATAATAAAAAGTAAATAAAGATTTGTTTTGGAGGGTGGAGGTGGGAGGGGTGGCATGGGGGTCTCCATGCACGTCATGATGGTTGGTAGAGTATTTGTGTATTTGTGTCAATTCATTACAAAATCCCCTCAAACATGAGCGTTATGGAGAGAGAACACAAAATACCTTATTAAAAGCACATATAAGAATTACATGACCTGTATGACATTGACCTTGAAGATACAGACCCGGGTGTTTAGTTCTGCACGTCATCTCGATGAGATGGGTGTTTGCGCAAATTTATTTCAAAATCCCTACTTGCATGGAAAGGTTATGGTGCGGACACGAAATGGACATTATAATATGCAACTAAGAAGTATATGACCTTTATGATGACCTTTATGACCTTGAACTTGATGATACAGATCTGGGTGTTGGGTTCTGCACGTTGTTATGATGAGATGAGTATATGTGCCAATTTATTTCAAAATATGTCCATGCATGTAAGAGCATGTGCATGTGAGAGTTATATAGCAGACACGCAAACAATAACGGACGGATTGACGAACGAACAACGCCAAAACCATATCCCTCCGACTTCGTCTATAACTAACTGGTGTGTAACGAAACTTCAGGGTTAGACATATCGGTACCGCAGATATTCATTTTTTCTTATGTTCAATACGAATATTTTCGATTTAGCGTAAATGGTCAAGGTAATGCACAACGAATGACTCCGGTACCGGCATGTCTAACCCTGGGATATAGCAAACCGCAAAAAGATCCTTCCTTGACCCATTCATATATAAACTGAATGATTTTTTTTTTTAAGTAAAACAGATTAAATTGTCTAGGATTATTATACAGGGGTCATATTTCTACCTTTGAGAGGTTGTAATATTACCGGCTTTCTCGAAAGAGTCATTCCACGACAGAACAAATTATGACCGGCGTGCCATTTTATTACATAGAATTTTGACCGGGGGTCATTTTACTACATATAAAAAATACCGGGAGGTCATTCATTAATGTATGGGGGTCGATATTTTCCTTACACCGGCTTGAGCGGTATGCTTCATAAAGTGCATATTAAACTATAACTGATTAGAGCCCTTGAAAACGTTCATCTCTGTATATTAAAGTCAATAATACACAGTCTATATATCACATAACACACCTAAGACGTAATAATTTCACTTTAATTTAATTTGTAAGAGAAATCATGTTTTCATGACTGCTACGTTACGTGGTTGTAACAAATAATGCGACACCTTAAGTAAGATTTCAAATAAGGATAACTATTTAAGGTGTCTGATCTATCGTATGATATACCATGCAAACCATTGGGATTAAATGTTTAACTGTACACATATACAGTGATTCGGTCCTCATTTGCATCTGTAATACGCTAGTGTAGTATGAGAAATAAGTCATGGCTTTTCAACTCTCCCAGAAGCCATGCTATGTAACAAAATTGCATACATCTTACATCTGTCATTAGAACGGCAAACCCATATACAGATAAACGGAACAAATTAATTCAATTTCCTTGATTGCATCCACATTAAGTGTCAATAATTTGTTATCATTAGCGACAAATCAATAACCATTTCCGCGGAACTTGATATCAGTTGCGCAGCGTCTAAATTATATTATTGAGTAAACCCAAATTGATATTTGCGTATGCACAGTCACAGCACAACTGTACAATATCTTTCTTTAAACAGTTTACAGTCAGTCATTTTGTCAGAGCTAGGGTTCGTGTTTTGGGTTAGTATTAGGGTACTTGACAGAAAAACGATTAAATGAAATTAAACGCGAAAACATCTGCAAGTCATCTCCTCTGCTGACCCTGACGATATGCAAAAGCTGACTGTAATCCATGACAAAGAAAGCCTCCATAAAACGCACGACCTTTGGCTAAGTGGCCGCTGTGGACAAGTGGATAGCACAGTATATATAAACACTTCATTGGCCTCGTACGTTCGGATGGGTATTTAAACCGGGCGATCTCCTGTATCGGAGACGTTCTTCTGAGAACATTACAAACAAGAAATGTCACTGTAAGCGACAAATGCCCCCGACGTGGTTTTGGCCTTTGACCTCTATATGAGACCTTGACCTTGGAGACATGGACCTGGTTTTTTCACGTGACACTTCGTCTGGTTGTGATGAGCACTTGCGCCAAGTTATTTGAAAATCCGTCCATGAATGTCAAAGTTATTAACCGGACACGAACGTACTTCTTTTTTGACGTTTGACCTCTGTGTGAACTTGACATTGAAGCCGGGGACCTGGATTTTGCGCGCGACTCGTCTTGTTGTGGTGAGCACTTGCGCCAATCCGTCCAGGAATGTAAGAGTTATTGACCGGACAAGATGGACTGACTGACTTCTATATTCTGCCCTTCACCGCATAAAAATAGGAATCTGATAGTAAGAGTAGTCATTTTCCCGGATTCCTATGTATCATTCCCCTCTATTTTGTGTGCTTAAACTAATACAGTGAATTCATGAGCCGATAAAAAACACAGGCATGCTAAAATTTATATTAAATAATTATATTTGTTAAAGGGTACTATATCTCTATCTCTATACAATCGTCTGTCTTTCATCCAAACACTTATTATGAAGATGACTTTGTTAAATGAGCTAATACAATCGGTTGCGACAGTCCATGTCTTTTTTTCTTAAGAAATAATGTAATAAAATGTGTTTTCTCCTTATATAAGGTTGTTTAGATTCATACCACTCGTATTGTTTTTGTTTATATTTATTTTTATTTTAATTATCCTAATACAGCAGACCGAAGCGTATGTGTATATCTCATCTGACATTAATTATGATTGTTGTTGCCACCATACGACAACAGTGATTGACTTGTTTAACATTTACTTCTCGATTCACCGAGTTCTTAGGTAAACAATTTGACTCATGTTATCCGTATTCATTTGTGTTTAGTTATTTTGTATGAATATCAAACAGAAGAAAAGAACCTGTATTACTTTAAAAAAAAATACTAAAACGTCGCAAGTCGTGACTCCTTGAGAAGTAAGATAGCTACTACTGCGATACCACCAGATAATTAATTATAGAATCGTCATACATATTGGTATTCCGGCTAATTACTACAAGTACAGAGTATATTATGTTTCTCCTTTATTTGTAATAAATACTGTAAAGGTAATCCTTTGGAAGCAACAAACACAAACAAGAGAAAAAAGTAGCAGACTCGGTTTTATTGAGTCTGTTCATGAGGGTTAATTATAAGATGCAACACCTCTCACGCCTCCTATCACCGGCTTAAGCGATATTCTACTTTAAGCAACACAGAATGGGCTTGATGATCCCAAAGGATCAGTAAATAATAAGAAAGACAAAAATATCGGTCAGGGAAAGCAGCATTTAAAGACGACAATAACATTACTGATTTGTAGTCGGGCGACCTTTTTTAACAAACACTTGTGTGAACGTCAAACCCTTTTATGTTTGTGGTGTCGCATACTTTGCTTCTGTTTATCCTTGTATTGTTGTTTGTTTTGAAATCATGTTTAGGTAGACTGTGTTCTTTGAATGATACATTTCCTGTTGGACTTTTGTGTCAGAGATTTCCTTTTGGTGGGATGTACTTTTATTTACACTGTCTTCTCAATTTGAGAGCTGACGACAGGATAATAGCAACACTTAAAATCAACCACTCGTTCTGTTTTATATTAACCTTTTTATTTACACTGTCTTGTCAATTTGAGCGATGAAGACAGGATACGTGTGCACTTAAAATAATCAACCACTCGTTCTGTTGTGTATTGGCCTTTAATTTGGTCCTCCACCCTTTTCTGTAATACAAATTATAATCATTTGGGGAGACCGGATGAGATTTGCGCTCCTGGTACTTTATATATTTTGGATATTTACACTGACCCTCTATTAAGTAAAACTACTGACAAAGAGCTATTTTAATTTGGGATGGGCCGTTACTAATGTTGTAAGAACTTGTGGCGTGACCCATGTGCATACCTTGTAGAATTAATACAATATATTTAAACCTATTTAAATTTCAGTTTCTGAAAGAGGTCTAGCAAACTTTCCCACTAAGTCTCGATTCTTACGGATGGCGGGAGATATACAATAATAGTTCTACCCAGTAATAAGTGAGTGGTCTGCCTCCACCAAAATAAAATCGACCGCTATAATATATGACCTTACATGTGCTAAATGATGAGGTAAAGCAACATACAAACAAATTGACCTTAGCTAATTAGTTAGCCATATTGCCTACTGACCGTTCCAAGTCGGAAACCATGTCTTCACCACTATTTTTTGTAAATATAGATATAAAACTCGAACAGGAAAAGCAGCATTTAAGGACGACAGTCAACCACAAACACACACAGAAACATAGAACAAATTTAAAGATGAATAGAAGGCCAAATAAGACATCAAAAACACAAAATGGTTGACAATAGCCAGGCTACCACCGCCTTGGAACGGTCAGTGGCTAAAAAGGCTGCTTTATTTGTTTCACTTATATTGTGGTTAACTTTGATTCTTGAATGCTGCAATTCCTGTTCGACTTTTATATCTTATATATATATTTTATTTCAAACAAAAGGAATTCCCGCCCATCCCCACCCTATCCCCCTCACCCCCCCCCCCCACACACACACAGCCCCACAGTATATACAATATAATCCCTTCATCAAAATGTTCATTTGGGAAATAAGTTTTAAATAAATTGACCCCCTGTTACCCTCCACCCACCACCCAACCCTCCAACCCGAACCCGTCCGAGTTTTAAATAATAAATCATTTAAAATGCTGTGTATCTCTTTATTAGATGGCTATTATACCAATTAATATGCTAAAGTATACAAATATTTCACCGTGATTGCAATAATAGTGTATTTGATGCCCCTTCCTCCAGGCCCAACTATAACATAGGAGGAAACAAAATACCATCATCATGTTTCATTTGAGACATAATTATAAAAAATCAAAAAAATCCAAATCCCCCACACACACCCCATACCCCCATGGGCCCCCGGGCAGACGGTCCGAGTTCGATATAATAAAAATAATAAAATCATTTAATATGTCGCTTAACTTGTGTAGACGTTTACATACACCAAGTTATGTGCAAGAATGTGAAAAAATGACAGTGTAACTGAATTTTTAGTGTATGTGACCTTTTGACCCCCTGAGGGACCTGGGTGCAGAGCCATCATGATAATGTTTCATTTGAGACATAAAAAATAACTACAAAAATGACCCCCCCCCCCCCCCCCCCCCCCCCCACTCCCTCCTTCCAGTCATCATTTTAAAAAATAACTACAAACATATGTATTAAATGTTCCATTTTTAAGAGAAAACATTTATGTTTGAATTCTCAAATTGTTTTATTTATGTCAGCATATTTTATCCAATATATGACTTAACATTGGTAAACATTAGTCTCGGATTCCCTAGACATTGTTTATGACCAGTCGCAGTCTGTTTTATTTAGTAGACACGGACCTAAAGCACCAAATAACTAATTAATAGCAAGATAATGAGCGCACTTTATAGGGTAATACACCTTAATGTTTTAATAATTGTGTATCCACAGTTATTACGCCTATGTTGATTAATTTCCCGCTACGGATTATCGCTTCAGACTGATTGCATTGATTTACTGAATTGATAAGGCAGTCATAAAATTTAATTGTTTATATAGGATTGATGAATTTATTATCAGTTACACTATTCCTCATAAACCGTCATAAACCTCATTACGTTGTCCGAGTATTATATTTCATGCCCCATCTAACAACCCTTTTTCCAAGAAGCGAAAACGGGTTTGGCTGGGGTTTGAAAAAAAACTTAATTTCGGCTTAAAACATTTTGCATATTGTAAAATTAAAACATTTAATAGGTAATTTAAAACAAATTATCGCATTTTTTCAGTAAAAAAACATTTTTAAATGTGATTTATTCTCGAAATATCCGATATAACATCTTGCTGATATAAGCTTTCCCACCGCTTAATGGAATTAAGGCGGGACCACGTAATGTATACACTGAATTGATAAGGCAGCCATAAAGGTTAATTGCAATTATAGGATATATGAATTTATTGTCAGTTACACTATTGAGATATTTACAAATATCCAGGTCGTGCAAACCTGATTTACAGAGTTATATATATTTAGGTAATTCAACTCGACGACAAGCCGTTAGTCCTCTTACATAACACGTACCATACCTATCATAAGAAAGTTGTTCAACACTCTTGGTATAAATGTCAACGACCTTAATAAGTTGTGAACAGCAATGCATACCGGCAGCTGTCATAGAATTAAAACATGACAGCCATAACTATTTAACATGTGCATATTTGATAACAAAAATGCATATTAACATATTAGACAAAGCACAATGTAGATATATATTTATAGACTGAAAGACATATGTAAACGACGGTGATGCGCGTAGATGGAGACGATCGTGAGATCGACGAAATATTGTTTACTTGTTTTAATTACCGTATAACAAGTTATTTTTGCCGGGTGCAATAGCAGATTCGCAGAATTAACATTCGCGAAACATTCGCGAATATTCAACATGCCTTTTTTCCGCTAATACTAATCCATCGGGTAATAATGCCCAATTGTGTCAATAATGCATTTTGACTAGTTAATTATTCTGTCGAATTCAGCTAACCAGTAGGCCGTAGTATCGACGTCGGTAACCCTGTTTTCACCACTCTTTATGATGGGCATTGTCCTGTTTATTGACAATTTAACCTGCTCCATTGATTTAGTTTGTGGTATAGCGCGGGCCTACCGTACTATTGGGTCTGGATGCCGTGGTTTATAGTTTGTGGTACAGAGCGGGCCTACCGTACTATTGGGTCTGGATGCCGTGGTTTATAGTTTGTGGTACAGAGCGGGCCTACCGTATTATTGGGTCTGGATGCCGTGGTTTATAGTTTGTGGTACAGAGCGGGCCTACCGTACTATTGGGTCTTGATGCCGTGGTTTATAGTTTGTGGTACAGAGCGTGCCTACCGTATTATTGGGTCTGGATGCCTTGGTTTATAGTTTGTGGTACAGAGCGGGCCTACCGTATTATTGGGTCTGGATGCCGTGGTTTATAGTTTGTGGTACAAAGCGGGCCTACCGTATTATTTGGTCTTGATGCCGTGGTTTATAGTTTGTGGTATAGCGCGGGCCTACCGTACTATTTGGTCTGGATGCCGTGGTTTATAGTTTGTGGTACAGAGCGGGCCTACCGTATTATTGGGTCTGAATGCCGTGGTTTATAGTTTGTGGTACAGAGTGGGCCTACCGTACTATTGGGTCTTGATGCCGTGGTTTATAGTTTGTGGTACAGAGCGGGCCTACCGTATTATTGGGTCTGGATGCCGTGGTTTATAGTTTGTGGTACAGAGTGGGCCTACCGTATTATTGGGTCTGGATGCCGTGGTTTATAGTTTGTGGTACAGAGCGGGCCTACCGTATTATTGGGTCTATATGCCGTGGTTTATAGTTTGTGGTATAGCGCGGGCCTACCGTATTATTGGGTCTGGATGCCGTGGTTTATAGTTTGTGGTACAGAGCGGGCCTGCCGTATTATTGGGTCTGGATGCCGTGGTTTATAGTTTGTGGTACAGAGCGGGCCTACCGTATTATTGGGTCTGGATGCCGTGATTTATATAGGTCTGGACCAGTTTTCTACATTTTATAATGAATGTTGGAGGTATGTTTCAGCAGATAAAGGCTTATTTAGTATTGGTTACAGAGATTAACTTCCAACCGTTTCCTTAATATAATAATTATATATTAATTAGTGATGCAATTAAGATTTAAACTAAGTTACGTTTCATGCTACGCATATAGAAGATGGTCAGTGCATGTATTCACATATTATCATTCTCAAAAAATGGTGTGTTCTTTGCATTTATCAGAAATGTAGATATATTTGAAAATTGGTAGAGATAAGATGTTTAGAATTTAATGTATACATTTATATACCGTTCAAGCAGGATGCCGTTTATCAAATCCGGGCTGGATACACAGGAGTATGAAAAATCATAGATACTCCGGGCTCATTTATAAACAGTGCGTTGTCTATCCATAACAAGTATAAGATTCACTTTTTTTTTTTCGTTCGCTCCGAAGACGGAGGTACGCGGCTGCATTACGTGTTGCCGCCTTAATTCCATTAAGCAATGGAAAAACTTATATTAGCAAGATTTAATAACGGATATTTCGACAATAAAACATTTTTACTGAATAAATGCGATAACCTGTTTACAATTACCTATTTAATGTTTTAATTTTACAATATGCAAACTTTTAAAGCTGAAATTAAGGTTTTATTTCATACCACAGCCAACCCCGTTTTCGCTTCGTTGGATGGGATATGAACATTAATACTCGGACCACGTAATGGGATAATCGAGGCTGTAAATCACATTTTAACACGATTTAACACGAAGTCTAAAAGCAAATAGCATAAAAATAATTACAACCATGTTAATGGATTTTTTTTAATTGGCTGTTTTAACGATCAGAAATATTGTTTAACTTCGTGTGATGTGTATCCTTGGAAATACCCACGAGCATTATTTCCGATGATCTACGGAAATGAGCGAGTTTGCACGATTGACAACACATAAGTAAATACGTGGTCCGAGTATTAACTTTCATATTCCATCCAACCACTTCTCCAAGAAACGAAAACGGGATGGAAAAACCTTAATTTCGGCTTTAAAAGTTGCATATTACAAATTTAAAACATTTAAGGTACTTTAAACAGGTAATCGTGTTCTTTCAGTAAAAACTGTTTTTAAACGTGTTTTATTGTCGAATATCCGTTATAAAATCCTGCTAATATAAGTTTTCCCATCGCTTAATTGAAGTTTTCCCATCACGTAATGGGACAGCGGTTTTAAAATTTGCCAATTCGATAGCTTTAAAAAGCTGGTACTTACCGTCTGAAGGGTAAGGTGTCTTGTGTAGGGTCGTATTGCACTGCTCCAGTACATGCCTGTACTCCGCGTAATCAAGTATATATTCCCTGGGTAACTCCATATTTGTTTGGACATTCTTAGTCACAATAACATAGTCTTGCGTACCATTGTAGCTTACAGAAGATGTGTCCTCAGAGGACTCACTCATATTAAAACTATTCATAATTTATATACACTTGTTGTCTACCTCGAGTCGACGTTCTTGATGTGTCAGATCAACCTTAATTAATGCCGTGTCTTTCTTTACTGTCATGGAAAATGCACCTTACGTCTAGTGTATAGTAAAATGCACGACTGATACTTATACAGTTAGTTTTAATATGAGTTGTAAAGGAATTACGCAATTGATGTCTCTGTCATTGATGTCTCTGTAATCAACTGTAATCGGATTCGTACTAGTTGGTACATGTAACACGAAACCAGGCCGAGTAACTGGGATATCAAGTTAAACTCGCCACTTAAATTGTTCGAAAACAATTATAACAGCGCTTGACGCTGCCGTACCGTCACACTTATTTCTGCTGCAGCAAAGAGCCGTACCGTGCTATTTCAACATATGAGTGTAGGTGTGCTGTGCTTTGTGGGGATACACCAATAGTTCTAGGCATGTTTTAACCTGGAATATAGAATGGAAAAACACGTGTTAATACATGATGTAAGTCCAAAATGGCTAAATAATGTTGTTCAATTGTGGTTTACGTCATTTTCAGCACATTTTAGGTCAATATTTTCGTGGTGGAGGCAGACCACCCGTCTTTTCTTGGTAGAACCAATACTGTATACATCCGCCGTCTATAAGAATTGTAATATTAAGTTGAATGCTAAAAGAATTATAAATAAAAAAAACACGTTGCACAATATATACAATTTATAAACATACAAATCCGCCTTGGACTCTCAATGAGTCTAAGGCTAGTATAATGACCAAAAATATATTCATACACGAGAGTGTATTTATCTAAATTATAACCTGGAGATATTTATGAACTCCACTCTCTAGCGGACTGGAGCAAACAACGTTCGCATACCAAGAAGTGCAGCTCCGCATAGCTTAAGGCTTCTCGGCCACCATCGTACAAAAGATAGATTCGATGAGCGAGTGATTGCTAAGCCTCAACACTAGATAACATCTCGGATTGCCTCGGGAGTTTCCGTCAAGAGCGCATAGTATGTACTTAATGATACAAGGATCTTACCTACTATCAATCAAAAACTACTATACCGAAACAACTAGCTTTAGGTTGACTTTTGCTCCGAACAACAGGTAGTCGTGTGGTCTAAGCTGTCTGTTCCAGAGCTGTTGGTTCGAATCCGCTAATAAGAGGTTAGTTCTAAATTCCCTCCAACACATAAATATGGTATAAAACTGACTTTTTAACCCAAGTTTTTCAACTATTATGTAAATCAGTTATATATCAACGAAACAGCATTTTTAGTGATATATAAAAATACCTTACCTTTCAAAATAGGTTGGGAAATAAAGAAAAAAACACGTTAGTAAGTTGTTTAGTTTAAACATATTTATTTTACATCGATTATTGCAACTTAGATTAATCACTCTCGATGGCTTCCTGGGTAGAACCAGTACTAAGCAATGTGGATTAATTATCTTGCTCAAGGATAAATAACGTGGCCGCGGCGAGGATCGAACCCCCGACCTCTCGATTCTGAGTTCGGCGCTCTACCACTGGACCACGCACTCCACGAAAGTTGTTTTTGGATAGGGCATTTTCAATGCAAAATTGTGCTGCATCAAATATTAGATATTTTTTCTTCTGAATTTGTATCCAATTGAATTGGATTTTATAGTCGCACCAACAGCTAAGGTCATATGGCGACTTTCCAGCTTCCATTGGTGGAGGAAGACCCCAGGTGCCCCTCCGGGCAATTTTCGTGCACGGGCGGGCACCTGGGTAGAACCACCGACGTTCCGCAAGCCAGCTGGATAGCTTCCTCACATAAAGGTTCCTAGGCCCCTGAGGGATCGAACCTACAGCGGTGAGGGGCAAGTGATTTCAAGTCAGAGACGTTAACCACTCGGCCACGGACGCCCCTAATTTATATCCAAAAATGCTTTTATATGTTGAGAAAACGTGAATTAAGACACCATGAAAGTTATATATAGCAAACTATTGAGGTTAACTGAAGTTATTTGTGATTTTTTAATTTTCTGACAAGGAGTTTACATAGAAAAAGCTCCATCAACAAAGGATTTTGGCTGTAAAGTATTTATTTCTCAATATCTTGATTTCGATCCTGATTCAACTCAAAACTACGGTATATAATTTCCAGTTTACGGTGTAAATGTCACTAAAATCATCCAATACATCTTACTAGTACATGTAACTGACACTTTTTAATGTTTAGAAAACCTTGTCTCCTTCATTTTTGAAATACTCAGGAACGCATCACTGAAACTGTGTCATACCTTATACGAGTATATAAATCAAATACGGTAGTAGCAACATGTCTTAAAAACATTGTGTTTTCTCTCACACAATCTGACAACGGTATATTTTAAAGGGACACATGGCAATCTTGAATATTTTAAGATCTCGTTAGTTTTTCTACATAAATTGCATTTGTTCAGTCATTAATATTAATTATAATAATAAAGAAAATTGTTTTTGCATATTACTAACTGTTGATTACATTTCATTAATAATATACTCAAACCCATATTGTATTTAAATATATGCAAGCAGATTTAAAATAAAAATGATACTGGATTATTAAAACGAGAGGTTAACTAATTTTCAAGATTGCCATGTGTTCCTTTAAGGTTTATACCAAGTTTGTATTACGTTCTGTGGAACTTAAAGGGACACATTACAATCCTGAAGAAAGGAGCATCAACATTTTCCATCGATTTATTAATGCAGTATCATTTTGACTTTCAACTTGCTTACATACACTAAACCAAATTGTTAAGTACCAACCTAAGAATATGTCAATAATATTCTCATTGTTTTGTGTATTTTGAGCTTGATTAAAGATACGGTTAAACTGCACACTAACGAGTGTAAATCGTCTGCTCTGATTGCATGAACATATTTTAAAACTTTTAAAGTCAATGTGTTTTCTTAGAAGTAAGTTATAGGCTTCGAATTAGTGAAGCTTTCGATGTTCCTAATTCTAAAATATACCAGTTAAAATTATTTTGACATCATGTTTTAATAGCATTACCACTACAAATGCGTTTGCAATAGAAATTTTTGAAATATTTAATGTTAACGCTGAATTACAGTTACTTGAATTTCAAACAATATTCAATTTAAAGGGAGGTAATTTAAGATTATCCATATTTCATTTTTTATAGACGGAAAATCTGCGATAAATGGGTCAAATTGTTATGTTTTTTTCTATTATTTCATACCAATTTTAAGAATATTATATCTTTAAGCGATCTTTGACTCATGTTATTTGTTTTATCAGTACATTTCATGTTTTCATATAAAGGGAGGGTAACTCTCAAAAGATGTAACAATATTAACAAAAAATAAATGTTTTACAAACTATGGGTCAAAACAAAATACTTATCATATATCTATTCTAAAATATATTTAAAATAAGAAAATTAGTTAAGATACAAAAGTTGATACTTAGAAATTTTGTTCAGTGTATATTTAAATAATAATTAATAACTTTTGAGAGTTTTCAAGTTTGCTTCGTTATTTTACCTATAATTTAATTACAATACAATAATGTGTTTAATAAATGTAATCAAATACTATAGGTCAAACATGACCCCTGAGCAAAGACAAATTTATATGAACTATCATGATGACAAATATAATGACATGCATTTCAAAATGGTAATTACTGGTTTGTCAAAGGCGCAATATAATTGAATTGAATTGAATTGGATTTTATAGTCGCACCAACAGCTACGGTCATATGGCGACTTTCCAGCTTCCACTGGTGGAGGAAGACCCCAGGTGCCCCTCCGGGTAATTTTCTTGCACGGGCGGGCACCTGGGTAGAACCACCCAAGCCAGCTGGATAGCTTCCTCACATAAGGATTCCTAGAGGAGCAATATAAAACATATCAACAGTTTTTAGGAGACAATATGGAAGATGCCAAAATGATGAATTATTTGTGTTTTTAAACTTACAAAGGGCGCTAACAAATATAAACAAATGTACAACCTTTTAAGTAAAGCATATAATTAGGTATTACATCTTATTCAAAGGTCATCGAAATAGTCACGCAACCTCGTATTTCCGTTAGCGGTTAGGGTAAATGAGATCGCAGTCGGCAGAAACAACTTAGAGGAGTTAAGCACACAAGCATTTTTTCAGGGAAATTAAAAGCACAGTTTCAACGTCTGGTTAAAGTAGTTGTAGTCCAAATAATTTGTTACACTATGCACATATTTATTTTGTTAAAAGTAATGATATGTTCTGTTTAAGAGCGAGCGAAACGGGCAAACTTATTTTCACAGAACTTCAAAGTTAGGGTTACACTCCGCATAATTGGCCAAGCTAGGCAATGTTTATGCTGTTTACCCAGTGGTCTAGCGGTAGAGCGTTGGACCCATAATCGAAAAGTCGTGGGTTCGATCCCCGCAGTTACCATATGCCATTACGTGGTCCCGCCTTAATTCCATTAAGCGGTGTGAAAGCTTATATTAGCACGATTTTATAACGGATATTTTGGATTAAACACGTTTAAAACATTTCTTTCTGAAAAAGTTGAAAAGCTGTTTAAAATTGCCTATTAATTGTTTTAATTTTACAATTTGCAAACCCTTTAAGCCGAAATCAAGGTTTTATGTCATACTCCAGCCAACCCCATTTTCGCTTCTTGGAGATGGGGTTGGATGGGGTATGAAAGTTAATAGTCGGACCCCGTAATTGTGTTCCCGAGCAAGACACTTTATCGTCATTTGCTATAGTACTGGTTCTAGGAAGACATCGAGAGTGATTCAAATAAGTTCATAGAGTTTTCATTACAATCGATGTAATATAAATAAGTTTAAACTAAAAATGAGAACTCGGTAGAAACCTTTTGATTTGACGAACAGATAATTATTTTTAGTCTAAGGTATACCGATCGACGCTAAGAAGAAGAATATTCATGTAATAAATACTGAAAAGGAGATTTCTTGGTAGCAACAAACACAAACAAGAGAGAAACATAGCAGAGTGTGTTCGTGAAAGGTAATGCAAGATGCAACACAGCTCACGCACCATTTAAGCAGTATTCTTCTTAAAAGATTGAGCTGAAGATCCCAAAGAACCAAAGGACCAGTAAGTAATAACACTCTACTGATTTGTATTCGGGACGACTCTTTTTAACCGCCACATAGCACTAAACAAACTCTGCTGCGAATGTCAATAAATAAGAAAAAGGGGGTGAAAAGTGTGTCTTATACATCTCTAGTTACCAATTATCAACTACCTTATTACACGTTTTACTCTGGTGACTTTTAAAATTTTCTCAAATATTATAGCCAGCTGATAAAACGATCATTTCTAACAAAACTACTAAACCTTTTCAGTGTTTCTTAAAAATACTTTAAAACGAGTTTGGTTAATTTTATTAACGGCTGCCATCTTTGATGTCGAAAATTGATTTAATTTTATAAAAACTAAAATAGTTATATAATTTATATTATTAACTTATTTTTCATAAACATGATGATCTATAGTATAACAATAACAATAACTTCTGAAACAATAGAACCAAAAGGTCCTGCATCGTTCGCTTGCTTTTAAAACAAAAATGACAAATAAACATGTTACAACATATTACTTGTACGAAACAATAACAAACTCATTCTACATAATTGTATGCATATTTAATTATATTTTTGACAATCAGAAATGATGTTACGGACCAGACATAACAATACGCCGTCTCAATGTTAAACTTTAGCGTTAATTAATGATATATAAACACATACAGTTTCACCCCATTAAGTAGTATTGTTCAGAGACCTTGTATATGTGAGCATGCCTTTAGTGGGCAGCACATCTTTAATTGTTTGGCATACCGTGTCACGTATTCAGCTGCCGAAGGTGGATTTTGTACCTGTCTTTGGTTAACAGACTGTGACTCATGTAAGTGGCGATAAGCATATTTTAAAACTTGAATTCCTAGAGATTCGTCTAAAAACCTTGAATAGTATAAACACATGTTTTGGAACGTTCGGAGGTTACCGTTGCGCCTATGGATTTGACGTTTTAGTAGATCAGTATAATCATTTACTCTGTTAAGGTGTAACGGACATCAAGCGGAAGAAAATTCCCTGACCTTGAACATACAAGCCAAAATGTAGTGCAAGTAACATCTGTCATTTATTGATAGTAGATATACATAGATAAAGTTAGACCTCATTATCTGAGGTGATTTTGACATTGAACATTTAAACCAAGATGTAGTGCAAGTCGCCACACTAGATCTACGTCGATACATAAAGTTTAACCTCATAATCTGTTCAAGTGGTTTTGACCTTGAATATAAAAAACAAAATGTAGTGCAAATCACGTCTGTCATTTACTGACACTAGATCTACATAGATACATAACGTTAGACCTCATTATCTGAAGTGGTTTTGGCATCGAACATTTAAACCAATATGTAGTGCAAGTCGCCTCTGTCATATAATGATACTAGATCTACGTAGATACATAAAGTTTAACCTCATTATCTGTTCAAGTGGTTTTGACTTTGAACATGAAAAAACAAAATGTAGTGCAAGTCACGTCTGTCATTTACTGACACAAGATCTACATAGATACATAAAGTTTATCCTCATTGTCTGAAATGGTTCTGACACTGAACATACAAACGAAAATGTGGTGCAAGTCGCCTCTGTCAGTTATTGATACTAGCTCTACATAGATACATAAAGGTGAACCTCATTATCTGAAGTGGTTTTGACCTTGAACATACAAAACAAAATGCAGTGCAAGTCACGTCTGTCATTTATTGACACTAAATCTACATAGATACAGAAAGTTTATCCTCATTATCTGAAGTGGTTCTGACATTGAACATACAAACCAAAATGTGGTGCAAGTCGCTTCTGTCATTAATGCATAGATATATAAAGTTTAACCTCATTATCTGATGTGGTTCACGTGTTTAGTGATGAGACACGTAATGAAGGACAATAGCCTTAGAATGAACACAGTATGTCCATTGTAAAACTCATCTGAGATCTTTTTAAATAAAAGCCGGCAAAAATCAGAAGCCGTTTACCAAGGTTTCGAGTGAATACTCTGAACTTTCCTATTTTGTGACATAAAAAATGGTGCAATGACTCTGCATGCGGGAATGGTCGATTTCGTTTGAGATATTTTTGAAACATGTATTCAGTTCAGATAAAAGTTGGAGAAAGTCAGAAGCCGTTTATTAAGGTTATCGCGCAAACTATATGCCGTTACCCCATTTTGACAGATCAAGGGTAATAACTCTTATTATGCAAGTGTACATTTTGCTCGTTTTCAAACTGATCTAGATGTTACTTTAAGAAGCCTTTACATCTAACATTGTTTAAGGTGTCATACACATAAAGTAAAATGTGCTTATTTTGACATGACCAAGAACAATAACTCTATAATGGGTTTGTCGAGTTTTCTAACTGATAAACTCATTCGAGATAATTTTAAATTAAAACTTCACATTCAATTTGGTTCAAGTAAGAAATCGTATATTAAAGGAAGTAGGTGTGTAAACACGCTGTTTTATAATCAAGGGCGTTAACTTCGAAACGTACTCTTCAACATTGCTCTATGTCAAACTCATCCGAGACCTCATTAAAACAAACTTTCAAATACAGTTTAGTGAAATTTGGAAAGTATTTAGTAAAGTTATTAAGTAGACAATATGAAGATATACGGACGAACAGACAAGAAACAACGGGCGTCGGACAAAGTGCCTTGACATCAGGTGATCATACCGTTGACCAGCAAAACAACTGTCAACATCTATTTTGAAAAATGGGGTTCTTGATAAGAAATTTCTTGAAGTTCGGGCTATTCGTGGCCATCTGTAACGTCGCTTTGAACTAATTTCAGCAAACTTAAAACACATGTTACTAGCTATATACAATAAAACACTCATGTTACTAGCTATATACAATAAAACACACGTTACTAGCTATATACAATAAAACACACATGTTACTAGCTATATACAATAAAACACACATGTAACTAGCCATATACAATAAAACACACATGTTACGAGCTATATACAATAAAACACACATGTTACGAGCTATATACAATAAAACACACATGTTACTAGCTATATACAATAAAACACACATGTTACTATACGAGCTATATACAATAAAACACACATGTTACGAGCTATATACAATAAAACACTCATGTTACGAGCTATATACAATAAAACACAAATGTTGCGAGCTATATACAATAAAACACAAATGTTGCGAGCTATATACAATAAAACACACATGTTACTAGCTATATACAATAAAACACACGTTACTAGCTATATACAATAAAACACACGTTACTAGCTATATACAATAAAACACACATGTTACTAGCTATATACAATAAAACACTCATGTTACTAGCTATATACAATAAAACACACGTTACTAGCTATATACAATAAAACACACATGTTACTAGCTATATACAATAAAACACACATGTTACTAGCCATATACAATAAAACACACATGTTACGAGCTATATACAATAAAACACACATGTTACGAGCTATATACAATAAAACACACATGTTACTAGCTATATACAATAAAACACACATGTTACTATACGAGCTATATACAATAAAACACACATGTTACGAGCTATATACAATAAAACACTCCTGTTACGAGCTATATACAATAAAACACAAATGTTGCGAGCTATATACAATAAAACACAAATGTTGCGAGCTATATACAATAAAACACACATGTTACTAGCTATATACAATAAAACGTTACTAGCTATATACAATAAAACACACATGTTACTAGCTATATACAATAAAACACACATAATACGAGCTATATACAATAAAACACACATGTTAAGAGTTATATACAATAAAACACACATGTTACGAGCTATATGCAATAAAACACACATGTTACGAGCTATATGCAATAAAACACACATGTTACTAGCTATATACAATAAAACACACATGTTACTAGCTATATACAATAAAACACACATGTTACTAGCTATATGCAATAAAACACACATGTTACTAGCTATATGCAATAAAACACACATGTTACTAGCTATATACAATAAAACACACATGTTACTAGCTATATGCAATAAAACACACATGTTACGAGCTATATACAATAAAACACACATGTTACTAGCTATATCCAATAAAACACACATGTTACTAGCTATATGCAATAAAACACACATGTTACTAGCTATATACAATAAAACACACATGTTACTAGCTATATGCAATAAAACACACATGTTACTAGCTAAATGCAATAAAACACACATGTTACTAGCTATATGCAATAAAACACACATGTTACTAGCTATATACAATAAAACACACATGTTACTAGCTATATGCAATAAAACACACATGTTACGAGCTATATGCAATAAAACACACATGTAACGAGCTATATACAATAAAACACACATGTTACTAGCTATATACAATAAATCACAACCTTGGTAGACAACATAATCCAAGTTGTGTTTTTGTATTTAGCATCCATCATATGTAACAAATCAAGATAAATCACACATAAATCAGTAAGATGTATCGTCTGCTCATTCTCGTGATGTCTTACCAAAATAAATCATGGGCGCTAAAGCGAAGAATTCCACAATTTTAAACCGTTATACTGGTGAAGATTTAAACAGTTTAACATTGACGTGCACATTTAGAAAGGAAAAGGTGAACATTAAACATGTTTGTACCTATATTAGCATGACAGCTTCGTTAATTTATTATTATATATATATAAACATATAAGCATTTAGAATATTCAGTGGTTTTAAATAGTCATAACTGTCATTCAAAGATCGGATTGCGTGGTGGTGTAACAATTTTGTTTCCCTGAATATTTGATAATTCCGTATCCTTGTTAGACGCAATAGAGCACTGGTATATATTAACAGTTTTTACAAACATTAAAATAAGTGTTTTTAGTGACAGCGCTACGCTTCAATGAGTGTTGTTTTTAGACATTTACTGTCGGTAATATTGCAGCTTAAATGCACTGTAATGCAATTCAATAAACAGAGTTTAATTACCATAAGGTTTTCAATACGTGATTTCTTGCATACCGGATACGGTTATCCGCGTTTACATGGGTTATGGTAAGGACATGGGTTATGGAAAGACCGATTTTACACATGGGGAAGATAAAAGTCACGCACTGATATCAGCAATGACAGTTGCATGACATCATAGTGTAAATAAACATGCCACACACTAATAACTGACGACGTCAACGCACAAACGATCAATGATATGCAAGAAAAACTATCAATAATGGATATGCGGTTCAGACAGGGAATTCCAACCCTCGGTATAGTTGTTTTTATCGGATAAAAACAATTATACCTCGGGGTTGGAATTCCCGATCTTTACCGGATACCCATGAAATATTCTTATATTCTATCCAGTTTGAAAATTCGTCCGCATAAACGAATGCGATAGCATGAGCTTGAGTCTGTTTATTCGAGGTATTTTCACGAGGGACAGAAATGCTTTATAGAAGAATTCATAGTAATAAATTATCTATTACATTTTGTTCCTAAAATAAATGTTAAATACCGTACTTACTAGTTTTCACCGCGCATCCTGAAATTCCTTTGCGAATGAATCTCAGATCACGTGTCGTTATTTACACTGAAGAATGCCAATCAGTGACTATCGAAATCTCTTCACTGTTTACACACTAACTGTCATTTATCTCAAATTGATTGTAATTCAATTTAATAAATTTCATAGCATATCGTGAGCGTACGTCAATAGGTATTAAAATGAGTTGATATTTATTTTGTTTTCGTAAGCGGCACATTCAATATATCAAATGGCAAAGTAAACATTACGAAGAAAGACTTTTGATTCACTTAACGTCACAATTTGTGTATGCTTAAATAAATACTGTATCTCAAACGAATGTATCACTGTGTTTATCTAATGTAAAGTAAGCTTAAAATAGCAAATGGATTACATTGGCGAATTCAGTAACGACACAGTCATATAAACATAGGATATTTATTTTAATCAACTCAAATTTCTGAACCCTGTCTGTGTTTACATAACTATGCCCGTTTCACCCCGACATTTGCCGAACGATCACGGATAATAACGAGTAGCCAAATAGGTCGACCACTCAAATGCTGGTAGGCACATTAAATATTCATTGTAACGGTGCCCAATGTGAATCAAAAACAATACAAAACTGTTATTAAATGTCAGACTATAACTTGAACGCATGACAGATATATGTTATTAATGTGTTTGGTACTGTAGAAAAACAAAAATTAAAGCGTTTTTTGTTGATACAATTCAAAAACAGGATTGTCAGAAAACAGTGAATATTTCTATCGTAACACCGGTTCCAACTTAAGCGCACATGCTCCAATGTAAACAATTCTACATGCGTTCTTGTAGCCTTAAAATCCGATCTAGTTTCCAGATCAGACTACACCAATTACCAACCAATCACTGGGCAGGGGAAAAGTTCCAGGGTAAATTCGGAGCTATTACACAGAATCTCTTAATTTTGATTGGTTGACAAGGTAAACAAACCAAAAAATCTTGCTAAAAAATTAAAATTCAACTTTTGAAGAGTACTTATAAGGTTAAATCATACATTTGTGCAATTTATTCATAATGTGTTGCATAATCAAAAAAAGAAGTATATTTTAAATTTTCCTCATGTTTCTACATGTTCAAAACATACTCAACATATGGTTAAAAAAAAAATTATGATAAAACTAAGATAGGTCTTTCAAAACAAGTAATAACAAATATAGCTTCCTATATTAGGCAACTCAGTACAGAGCTTAGAGCTATAAGGTAGGCCTATGGAAAATGAATTGGTGTAGGATGACCTAAAAGGAATGAGTCGAGATAGTTTCTGTATATAATATTACTAATGACTGTAGTGATTTAGCGAGCGAATATGCATACTTTAACTCAGTATATAAACAGTGAAACTGGTTAATGTGGGATTGTTGATACTTATTTGACTACCAGCATCGGATTAGTTCATGAAGTCATGTGACTTTGCGCCATGTGATTAAACATCCGAACAGTTTACGGAGATTTCCAAGTACGGGAGAAATGGGCTATAGTATGCATACTCAGTTGCAAAAGAAAGTGGACACTGAGTTTTGTTTAGATTTTAATTGTACAACGTTTTTTTAGAATTAAATTGACAAATTCCAAAATGAATATGCCATGTTTGGTACCAAAGTTTTATCATTCCATGCCAATATCATGTTGTCATTTGTTTTTTAATAGGTCCAATTATTAAGGGACTGTCGCTTGATAAAGAGGATAGGATGTAAAGTAAAATGTTCAAAGTGTCCACTTTCTTTTTCAACTGAGTATAGTTACTTTAATTTGAATTATTTTACCAATAACATTTGAAAGAAAATCTCACAGCGACTAGTTTAGATCCATTAACGTTAGAGAAAAGTTAATATAAAATATAAAAGTTTTATTTTAACTTTGCAATCTATGTTCATGTTCAAAACCCCTTGTTTTGCAATGTGCATCATCTGTACATTTTCATGTGATGATTGTGATATAGTGCGCAATATCTGTAGCTGATCAAGTGACCGACTAGTTTCACATTGCGTACTATCTGTAAATACAATTTCCAGTGACCGTAGTTCAATGTGACCATAGTGTTACAACTGAAGGAACTATGTGCTTATGTCGTTATATGTTTACTGAACAGTTGTCCTGTGTCGTTTGCATATTCAGTGTCATGTGTGCGCATGAGCAATTGTGCAAACCGCAAATGCATTATCTTGCTCAAACTGGGCACGCCCATGCTAATGCATAACGCAAACACGTACCTTGTTATAATCATATGCATTTAATGCAATTAATTCAAGAGCAAATTGCATACATTTAAATGTAATTAGTTTCAACATGTTCAAGTTCCTCCAATATAAACAAAATGTATAATATGTTTAATATGATAGTATCATAAGTTTAAATGTAGACATAATAACATGTATATATATTGGGTGTGCGCGTGGGCATGTGTGTGTGTGTATACGTGCGTGTGTGCGTGCGTGCCTCGGAGTGTATGTGCACGCATTGTGTGCATGAGCGTGTTTATGCAAGTACGAGCGCGCATGTGTGCGTGTGTACGTGCGTTCGTGCATACGTGCGTGTATGTTTGTGTGTTTAATGATATTTGACGATAAATGTTCCGAAAGTATTTCGTATGTCTCACCCTAATTTCTCGTTTAGCGTAAAATCTATTTATTTTTCTTCAGTTTCGATATCGCTTTTGATCTATCTGACGGTCCCTTGATGCTAACCTTTTGACGCAGTAGATGGGCAAACTATTAAGTCTCACCCTAATGACATGTTTAGCCTAAACAATAATTTTTCTTCAATTTCGATATGGCTTGTGATCTATCTTACGGTCCCTTGACGCTAACCTTTTCACGCAGTAGATGGGCAAAGTATGTTTCAAAAAGAGTGATAAAATCACGTATTGCTCAATTATTTCCAATTGTATTGGATTAATAGCAGTGATTTTATTCAAATATCTTAATTTAATCAGTGTTGTTGAAGTAATATTATTGCTCGATTTTAACAAACTGAATTCAATTTCAAACTAGCCAATTACACCAAAGAATCGTTTTAAAAAACACATCAACTATAAGATTGTAAAACCTGCATGCTCATCATTATTCCATGTATCATAGACGCCTTAACAGATTACCCAATCTTATATTCAGTCAATGGTTGATTGCGTCTGTAAGAAACAATTTATGATTTATGAGCGGCTTTTCACGAGGGAAAAAAAGTTATTAAATAAATGAAATATGACCAACTCAAACTGTCATTACGAAATACATTATCTTGGCATTTTCACTAAAAACGTAACAGTAAATCACTTTAAAACTGCGGATACTTGATATAGGAGTTTTTACCAGAAGTATTGAGTTTATATACTATTAGGTCATTCTCGGTCTCTGCACCAGCAGTGTTCAGTTGTGAAAGAAACTTGGTTTTATTTGTATTCGGCTATACATCGCCTACAGCAAAAGCATACATTATTAGTTATTGGGTTTGTTACTGACCCTCTACAGAAATATGTGGTGTCAGTAAGATTTATAGGGGGCGAGGCGATAGCCGAGTCCCCCTATACATCTGACTAACCCGTTGGTTAAATGTAATTTAATACCAATAAAAATACCGGTGAATAATAAGATGTGCAATGTCTTCAAACTCGAATGTCCGGTTGTTAAGTAGATAAACGGCAAGTACCCTCTGTCTTTCCATTTTCCTTATGTATCGGTAGCCAAAGGTAACCTTGCACTGCCGTTGGTACCATACACAACCCATATCCGTTCAGAGTTTACTGGTTACCAACTGTAACATCGGTACCCAATGGTAACCATATGCTACCATCGGTGGCCGTTGGTAACCCATGTTGGTTGCCAATGGGTGAACCCTGAACCCATCGTTTGTGTAAACACAAGAGTTAAAAAGTTAGCATACCTTTTTTAACGAAGCGTACGTTTCTAATCAGTTGTTTGTATTAAGCCTTGGTACACGGGTGATATAATGCAAATTTGACGGTAATATTATACACTAATAATTGACACAAAGTCTACATCCTCTTCGTTAAGGTTAACAATAAACATATTCTGACTTAACATGTGTCGAATAGAGAAAATTATATTTCTTTAATAATCAGAGAGATTTGCGTTCCATACCTGAGCTCGTATGTGGGTGAGAATATATTCCATGTACGACTATATGCTTCCTGAAACAAAGCACTTTTGCGAACGAACAGTGTTAAAAAATCTAACCATACAACACAGTATTAAACAAAAAAATAATTTAAAGTGTCCAGATATTGTCAGGCAAAAATAACTGGTCTACAGCCGTGCGATCGCAACTATTCCCGTGTGCACACTAAAGAATGACACATATTTTCATAAAGGCAACTATTCCCAGAAGGCATTACTGTCGCAATCGAATCGTCACTACGGTGGATTTGTTAGATATGACGATATCGGCATTTACTGTATTTCCTTTAAACACATCCGTCTCTCATGCAGACACAGCATAAAGAACTTGAAAATTTTCGTCAGTATTAATATCACAGACTTTTATTATTTTGCCAAATTACGGGGCCTTATATCGCTAATACTATATATCTAAAACAGATGTACGAGTAAATTATAACACAATTTATCTTATACGATCGAGTGGTACAACTATGTGAGCTAATCTTTAAAATGCGTTTAGAGAATCAAATAAATCGGCTGCTTTTAAAAAGCATCCAACGGATAGGTATTGTATCGTGGCCATGATATTTATAAATTTTGAAAGTAAAAATGCGACTATAGAGAAAAAAATACATGGAAGTTACATTGAACAGAGATGTGCTGAATTAGTATTTGACCATCATTACCACTATTGTATTATTTACAATGGCCTGAAGGCTTGAAGGGTACAGAAGGAGAGTATGACTCGGTAGATAGAAAATTAGAGAGTGAAAGGGAGAGTATGATTCGATGGATAGAAAATTAGAGATTGAAAAGGGAGAGTATGACTCGATGGATAGAAAATAGAGATTGAAAAGGGAGAGTATGACTCGGTAGACAGAAAATTAGAGAGTGAAAAGTGAGAGTATGACTCGGTGGATAGAAAATTAGAGATTGGAAAGGGAGAGTATGATTCGGTGGATAGAAAATTAGAGAGTGAAAAGGGATAGTATGACTCTTGGACAGAAAATTAGACAGTGAAAACGGAGAGTATGACACGGTGGACAGAAAATTAGAGTGAAAACGGGGAGTATGACTCGTGGACAGAAAATTAGAGAGCGAAAACGGAGAGTATGACTCGTGGACAGAAAATTAGAGTGAAAACGGGGAGTATGACACGGTGGACAGAAAATTAGAGTGAAAACGGGGAGTATGACACGGTGGACAGAAAATTAGAGAGCGAAAACGGAGAGTATGATTCGTGGACAGAAAATTAGAGTGAAAACGGAGAGTATGACTCGGTGGACAGAAAATTAGAGTGAAAACGGGGAGTATGACACGGTGGACAGAAAATTAGAGTGAAAACGGGGAGTATGACACGGTGGACAGAAAATTAGAGAGTGAAAACGGAGAGTATGACTCGGTGGACAGAAAATTAGAGAGTGAAAACGAAGAGTATGACTCGGTAGACAGAAAATTAGAGAGTGAAAAGTGAGAGTATGACACGGTGGATAAAAAATTAGAGATTGAGAAGATAGAGTATGATTCGGTGGATAGAATATTAGAGAGTGAAAAGGAAGAGTATGACTCATGGACAGACAATTAGAGAGTGAAAACGGAGAATATGACTCGGTGGACAGAAAATTAGAGAGTGAAAAGGGAGAGTATGACTCGTGGAAAAGAACATTTGAGAGTGAAAAAGGGAGAGTACGACTCGGTAGACAGAAAACTAGAGTGAACAGGGAGAATATGACTCGGTAGACAGAGAATTAGATAGTGAAAAGGGAGAGTATGACTCGGTGGACAGAAAATTAGAGAGTGAAAAGGGAGAGTATGACTCGTGGAAAAGAACATTAGAGAGTGAAAAGGGAGAGTATGACTCGGTAGACAGAAAATCGAGCGTCGAAGATGATCAAGACTACCTGCATCAGGGCACGCGTATCCAAGGGCAGATAATAGTGTTGTGAGTCCTTTACGACAATTCGTTTTCATTTACCGAGCATGAAGCGGATGTTATGTGTTTTACGTATACAAGCTCGATATACCTCTGTATAAAAAGTTATACCAGCCTTTAGGGATGATTAAACGATACCAGCTATAATATTGCATTTGTGATCTAAGATTTCATATATTCTGTTTAGTCATGCTATTAGAGAAATGTCACGAGACGTTACATTACACTTTATTTGAATTATATGTACAACTGTTAGCAATATAATCCCCATTAAAATTAATAATAATGATTGAGCAACAAAACGCAGCCCAGAAGTCGAGTTTTTCAGACCGAACATTTTCATTAAGAATATAAATTACCCTAAGGGTAAGATGCGGTTTAAGTTATTGCATATGCACATTGCATGTGAAACTTTAAAACACATTATGAAAAGGCTAGAATGTTTTGCGTACATACATTTAAACTGCTCAATCCCGAGCTATCATCAAGGAAAATACTCATATGTTGTATATTAATTTAACTGTAAATGGTATTTCTGTTAATTTAATAGATGTGTACTACGACTGTAGCACGTTACTTTAAAGGGACACATGTCAATGTTGAAGTCGTTATCAAGCATTAAAATTAGGCTCTCGATTTCATACTGACTCTTTTAAAAAGTGGTGGCATATATTTAAATACAATTTAAAAAAGTTTTTAATTTTTCTTTGTCACTCTACCATAGGTTTAAATATATTAATTATGAAATGTGTAATCAACAGTTACTAATTTACAAAACAATTTGCTTTGAACTAACCTTATAATTACCATTAATGATTGAACTGTTGTAATTGATGTAGAAAAACTTATGGGACGTCGAGAGTTTTAAAAAAAAAAGATTGCCTTGTGTCCCTTTAATATTGAACTATAATTGGAATCGCATACACCTTTGGCTGAATGAAGTTTTACGTCATTTTCAGCACATTTTAGTCTAGATATGAAGGTCGATTTGTTGGTGGTTGAGGCAGACCGCCCACTTATTCCTTTGGCAGAACCAGTACTCAGTGTATACCTCGCACCATCCGTAAGAATCGACACATTCGATCTCCCAGTGGGATTCGAACCAGCAGCGTTGAGATTGGAGAAAGTTTCAAACAAAGCATCTTTACTATTCCGACCACGGATGAATTTGAACCTTACTGTAAAACTACACCGTTTTGAAAATATTTAGTGATAACCTCTTTGGTGGTTAAGAGCCTTTTATCATATATCACTTACGTCCATCAAGGTTATAATCATTTGATAATATCTCAGTGTCACCACTGATAGTCGATATGAACCGAAAGGACACACCAAATGGTAATAAACGCTACAGATACACATATATATATACCATACCAGTAGACTCATAACATTTACATGATATACTACAAATACTTCCTTATTTGTTGATAGACAAAACACGTTTTTCTATCTTCTTTAACACAATATTTTAAGTAGAAAAGTAGATTCAAATATCGACCAAGTAGTACCGCGTCCAAAGACAGCAACCTTCCAAAAACATATACTGAACCAAACAGCTAACGCACCAGTAGACAATACCTTTAATATCGCAATAGTATCAATCAATAAATCAAAACAAATTTCATTCTGAACGAGACAAATATCTTCTCAATAACGACTGTAAATTTAAAAAAAAGCATTCAAATCACCTGTCTCCAACGGTACCAGTTGGCATATATAAGTTCATACATTAAAGGTATTGTCTACTGGTGCTGCGTTAGCTGTTTGGTTCAATATATATGTCAGTACAGTACGGTCTCGATAATTTGGTGTTAACTTAAATTCGATTTGGTTGTTTGTATAAATGGTGTTTTACGTCATTTTTAGAACATTTCAGACCATATATGGCGGTCGGTTTTTTTATGGTAGAGGCAGATGACCCCATTTTTTCCTGGGTAGAACCAGTACTGTATGTACCTTCCGCCATCCGTAAGAATCGACACTTTCTCACTTTACTTTACTCGACGACTTTCGAATTTACCAAGGTGGTAAATTCGAAAGTCGACGAGTAAATTATCGGACAATTATCATTGTCGTCGGGTGTAACTAACCAGACTGCTATACAAAAAGCTTGTACGAATACGTGGGTAAGAGATGTGGACTGTAAATCATAGAAAATGTAGTACGGCTTCGAACCAAATGACGGAGACACCTGTGTATGTGTGTATGTCATGTATATTCACTTTTTTTTCGTACTTGTTTAATGATATATATTCTAACATTTTAGTTCGGAGACAATGAATTTGCTGCTACTTGTTGGTCATGTTCCAATGAAAAGGGCAATAGTCGTGCATGCACATGAACAAGAGTAGAGATAAAATGAAATACTAAGTGTAAACTGTCATTTACTCCGAATACAAACACAATATTAGTCTGACTCTTATATATTAATACGTTTATCTTCAATTTATTTTCTCATCTTACCAATTGTTGGTGGCCCACCCCGACCCTCACAGACCTATTACGGGGTGAATAAATGGATTACCATTACTTAGGTGATCGAAATTAAAAAAAACAAAAAAACAAAACATTGTTGGTTATAACTTGTATATGTATATTTTACCTGAGTAAAATTGAATTGAATTGAAAGACGAATGAATAAATAGCCCGAGTGAGATTCGAACCATTGCAGGTTATGCTTTATAAAGATTGCAACTGCGGACTATTCACCATTGCATCATGCGCTCGATGCGGCTGATAGTTTACATTTAAGAAGGTATGAGGTACCCATGGGAAAATCATCAAATATTCACGTCGCCGGACGTGGACATAGTGAGCTCATGTCTACGGCGCATTGTCCAATGAAACCTGATAATTTTCTTTGCAGTATGACAAAAAGCACTAATGTCTCTCATTATAAAATGTACTTTAACCCTCATTATAAAATGTACTTTAACAGTGTATGACAATGGAGATAAGTAACGGTCTCAAAATCACATTATAAATTACTCTGTAAGCCACAGTTTTAACAAATCCATTTTGTTGACGTGTAAAGTTGCCAATATATTATTTTATAAAATCTTGGCAGTATTCGCGACTAGGGGATGATGACTTTTCTGAAGTGTTTCCATATGTATGCCTAATATCTGCATAACGTTTAAAACGTTTTTTCAAACTCCTGTTTTGTATTAATCCTACCTGCGACATATGGATACTGTTATATATCAATATATTCGTTTCAGAAAGTACGTTAAAAAAGAATATTTTAATTGTAATGCTGATGAGGTACGATTATTAATGATACAATAAAGCAGTCTGAAATTGCTGGTGTGTGTGTGTGTGTGTGTGTGTGTGTGCGCGTGCGTGTATGCGTTGAACTTATCTCTGTTTCTCGCTGCGTTTGAATCCGTTTCGTTTTTCTCCACTGCGGGTTCGAATCCAACAGTGAGTTTGACTAGTAAGTGACAAAGTGTCGATTATTGCGGAAAGCAATAGGAAAACAGAACTAGTTCCACTCAGAAAAACAGGATGATCAGCCACTACCACGTAAATGGACGGTCATTTATAGCTTTAAATATGCTGAAAATAACACCATTGAAGCAACACGCATGTTTCTCGTCAGTCGCATAAACCGAAAACCTTTCCTTATTCATTTTACCGTAATACTTTTTTTAATACTAATTTCCGATTTAGATTTAATTAGAACTGACTGTTAAAACGATTACACATTGAGGCAATAGAACAAATCCCGTTTCCGCCTACCCCCATTAGTACAACGAATACGCTAAAATATTTCCTCCTAATGCATCAATAAACTCACTTACCCCAATGAGAGGTCTTAGACTAAGATGAATTTATTCCAACACGGAAATGACGGATCCTGCAATGGCCAGACATGATCAATCGCCCGTCAATTAAGAGTAGGGTGCTCGATTGAGAACTAACGTTTTTGATCGCCGTTTGCACAAATATGTTAATTATTTCCTTTGAGCGGTAGTTAACCTAGGTTCTCACCGACGTAGGATCTCAGACATTGTTGAAATGGCTTGACATAGAACACCTATGGTGGCTGATTTCTGCAAATTGTCGTATTTTCGTCTTTTCGTTATATCGCCCCCGAAAAGACGACAGGACAAAAAGACGACAAATACAGCGCGAAAGGACGACAGAACGAAAAGACGACAGAACGCCAGATCGAAAAGACGCCATTTCAAGGGCGAAAAGACGAAAGAACGCCACGCGAAAAGACGACACTTCAGCCGCGAAAAGACGTCAATTGATATTGTCGTCCTTTAATTATTTTGTGTGGCCTTCTGTCGTCTTTTCGCCCTTGAAATGGCGTCTTTTCGTTCTGTTGTTTTGTCGTCTTTTCGTTGTGTCGTCTTTTCGTTCTTTCATTCTGTCGTTCTGTCGTCTTTTCGTTCCGTCAGTGAAATGGCTTGACATAGGACACCTATGGTGGCTGATTTCTGCAATTTGTCGTATTTTCGTCTTTTCGTTATATCGCCCCCGAAAAGACGACAGGACGAAAAGACGACAAATGCAGCGCGAAAAGACGACAGAACGAAAAGACAACAGAACGACAGATCGAAAAGACACCATTTCAAGGGCGAAAAGACGAAAGAACGCCACGCGAAAATACGACACTTCAGCCGCGAAAAGACGTCAATTGATATTGTCGTCTTTTATTTATTTTGTGTGGCCTTCTGTCGTGTTTTCGCCCTTGAAATGGCTTCTTTTCGTTCTGTCGTTTTGTCGTCTTTTCGTTCTTTCGTTCTATCGTCTTTTCGTTCCGTCGTTTTTTCGCCTTCCGATTGACATGCACGTTTCGGTCATAGCGACCATTTCACGGTGACTACTAAAAGTCGGGGACGATTTTGAATTGTTGGTGAAATGGGTCAAAAACACAGAATATTTGCATACCTTATGTCCATTCAATAATAAATGGAGGGTTACTATTTCTTTTAAATGTTTTTTATAAACGCAGAATGGTTTATTAAAAATGAATATTGCAACTTAATAGTATAAAAATAATATTTTGACTTTGTAATTTAGTAGTTACTTTCCGGGACTGATACTGATGATCTTGTCTCATTATGTGGTCTGAGTATTAACTTTCGTACCCCATCCAATCCCTTCTCCAAGAAGCGAAAACGGGGTTGGCTGGGGAATGAAACAAAACCTTAATTTCGACTTAAATGATTTGCATATTGTAAAATTAAAACATATAATAGGTAATTTTAAACAGGCTATCGCATTTTGTCAGTAAAAAATATGTTTATACTTGTTTTATTGTTCAAAAATCCATGATAAAATCCTGCTAATAGCTTTCACATTACGTGGTCCTGGAATTAAGGCGGGACCACGTAATGTGGACCTGTCGTACACATTATCATGTTTGGAGTAAACTTTTTATTCTTATTATTTAAATTGGTATGTAACAATGTAGGATAGTTTCACGGACATAACTATGGATTTGTCTGTGTAAAAATGTAATAAAATGACTTTGTATTTAGTGATTTACTTTCCGGGGCCACTTAAAAATAGACACGATTTTGGCTCATATTCTTCGATCTAATCAAATAAATGACAAGCAAAATATTGACTTTTAAATGTAACACTAACTTTCCGGGACCGTTTGTTGAAACCATCATATCACAATGATTATACCTTATATTTATCAATGTAGGACGGTATAGCAAACATAATTAAGAATGTGTTTCATATTATACGAAACTGTTAAACATGTACTGACTGATAATTGTGCTATTTTGAAGTCAATAAATGCCATACCCTAATATTTGATTTTCTCTTAATATGTTATTTAAAATAGTTGTGTAACATATCAAGTTGATGGTAATACGTTAATAGTTTAGAACTATATCTGCAACATTATGAAATATAATAGTCAAGAAAGGAGGTAACACATATACACGTTCTTAATATTTGATATGTTAGCTCGACTCTTTCGAAAAAAAATAGAAATTGTCATCATTTGATCGTCGTCTCCACTCGGTTGAAGTTTGCATGTACGAAACTGCCCATTGGGACGGTGGCGTTTGATGTTTGTTTATGATCTTTCTTGTCGTGCCCTTAATGGTTTATTCTCTTGTTGCTCTGGCTTCTGCCAAGTCACTAAGTACCTTCACTGTGGCTTTCTAGGCTATTGTTTTTTGT
The DNA here is from genome assembly GCA_037043455.1 of Cyrtodaria siliqua. Lineage (NCBI taxonomy): Eukaryota > Metazoa > Mollusca > Bivalvia > Adapedonta > Hiatellidae > Cyrtodaria > Cyrtodaria siliqua. The sequence goes on from JAWPHD010000939.1 coordinate 338,934, forward strand.
ATTATATTTACACGAGCATATTTGTGTTTTACTTATATTGCCTATTGATGCTGTCTTGTTGGTTAGAGATAAGATCATGGCGGGGATTTCTTTATTTACGCTGTCCTGTTTTAATGGGATGACAGAAGGGTAAGACTTTAGACTTAGACTTTAATAGTTTATTATAGTGTCACATATAAAAGTTACAAACATATTCAAATATTACTCAAACAAACTTTTGTACCCGGCCGTAATAACGACCTATGAGACACTTAAAACACATATATTTCAAATCAATAATCTCATTATATCTACACTATAAATGTATATACATTATAAAAATTCCATCATCAAATGTGCAACTGGACGGTTTTGTTCAGTCAGAGTTAATATATAATACAACAACTGATTATATGTACTATCTCTAGATAAATGAGTATTTACATTTAATATATTTACTAGTATGATACTTACATTTAACATTTATTATAGTATGTAAAACAATTACTTAAAATGTGTAAAAGACTTATACGGTACTAACTTAAAATATCTGGTAAAAAAAAAAAGAAAAAAAAGTTGGTTTCGTAATCGATAACATTTCCGTTTCAGTTCCTTAATTTTACAATTTTTCTATAAAACAAAGCAAACTTGTAAATGTTTTCACAATTTGACATTTGCGTAACGTATTATATACGGCCGCCTCCGTAAATGGCCATTAATATAAACTTCGGCAGCAGTACAGACATTCTTAGGCACACGATAAGGCGATCTGCTACATTTACTACTATCATTAAAGAAATAATAACTTACAAATCACCTTGAGCGCTTAGATTTAACCGATTGTCATTGCCTGCTCCTTATAGCTACAAAAAACTGTCACTTTTTAGGACTAATAGATATTTGCGGATAGCAGCGGTAAGAGTTGACGATAAGGAAAGCTGTTGAATTGTTTTTCGTTCTCAAGATTAACATATTATATCCAAAGTATTTGAAGCAGACGATTTTAATGACAGTGTTGATATATATGTGAGTTGTTATGACATATTAACATTCGTTTTGTTTTCTCTTAAACAGCTTAAATGTCGTTTTCTATGAACATTTTTTTCTAAACTGACAGGTGCCGGTTATAAGGAGAGTGCAAATTAAATGGATTTTTCTTGGCGCAGTATGACTTTTTATATGGTGCGCCATAAACAGCAACTTGATTTTAAACTCCCCCTGACAGGAATATGATACATTGTTGTTGTTATTTAGCGATACAGCTAACTATAAATGTTCAGGCCTTGGCGCCACGTGCATTTCTTTGTTTTCCTTTTAAAGAAAGCAGATACGTTTATTTCCGTTCCAATACGTTTTTATATTTGTGTGTGTGTGTGTATTGTTAACAAAATTTGCGTAAAATAAAGTCTCGTGTTTATCCCTTGGTGCCATTTTGTTTTTATATCGGCGTGTCTTACCGTTTAATTCAATGCGTAACTGAGCATGTTAATTAATTCGGCGAATGAATTGTCTTCTTTCTTTTTTTTCGTTCTTTCTCCATTTTATTTTTTCGTTCTTTCTCTCTTCTATTTTAAGTAACATGTAACAATAATGCACGTTAGGACGCTTTGATGAATGGTTAGCGATGTCGAGAAATCGGGAGAAATGTTCAATGGCTTTCGATGCAAACCACGGAATGTCCCACCAAATGTATCGCCCTAGTATTGAGCCACGTGAACAGTATATCTATGGGCAGTACCACGGAATTCATACACAAATTGTCGTGCATTCCACTGCAAAATGGTGTGTTATATGACGCTACCTAACTTTCCACAATATTATCAAGACATTGTATATTCTCCTTGATTGTCATTTGTGTTTTCCCAACGTAAATAATTGTATTGAAATACGACATCTAAATGATATCAAGTTGCTTACCCTCCCGTCACCTGTAAATATCGATTCTTACATATTGTGGGAGGTATAGAGTACAGGTTCTACACAGAAAAAGTGGGTAGGCTGTCTCTACCACTATAAAAACGACCGTCATATGCCTCAAATATGCCTTAAATATGTTGAAACGTAAAACACCATTCAACCAACCAATCAATCACATTGCTTACAATGCAACTGCATACATATTATACAGTTGACCGATCGGTTCGTCTGAAAAAAATCGTGGCCGAGTGGTTAGAGTCTCTGACTTGCAATCACTTGCCCCTCACCGCTATAGGTTCGATCCCTCATGGGCCTAGGATCTATCCAGCTGGCTTAAGGAACGTCCGTGGTTCTACCCAGGTGCCCGCCCGTGCACGAAAATTGCCCGGATGGGCACCTGGGGTCTTCCTCCACCAGGAGAAGCTGAAAAGTCGCCATGTGACCTTAGCTGTTGGTGCGATTAAAAAATACAATTCAATTCATTTGAATTAGTGTCATCTGTGACTTTTACTTTCTATAGCATGCTATACAGCTTGTTTTGATAGAAAAGAGTGGATTTCGCATTTCATGAATTCGCATTAAAGAATATTGTCATTGTCTACTGAGCTAATGCAAATATCAATGCAGATATTTTTAGTATGTGCTTTTAGTTGCATCGTATAATCAACTGTATTGTAATACAATATTTGTGATTATATGATGTGTTTGAAACTAATACGCATGCCGTATGACTCATTACGTCTCACACCACAATTATATAATTTTCCATAGGGTCCCATTGTAATGTTCTTGCTCGTGGCATAGAGATAAACACAATTTACACCACCTTTTTATGCTCAAAATGTTCATTGATCCAATATCTGCCATTTAAAAGACAACTAACACATATTTACCGGGTTGAACATGTTTAAATTTCATGTATATTAATTTTACTGTAAATGGTATTTCTGTTAATTTAATAGATGTGTACTACGACTGCAGCACGTTACTTTAAAGGGACACATGTCAATGTTGAAGTCGTTATCAAGCATTAAAATTAGGCTTTCGATTTATTAATCCAGTATCATATTGACTCTTTTAAAAAGTGGTGGCATATATTTAAATATAATTTAAAAAAGTTTTTAACTATTCTTTGTCACTCTACCATAGGTTTGAATATATTATTTATGAAATGTGTAATCAACAGTTACTAATTTACAAAAATATTTTGCTTTGAACTAACCTTATAATTAACATTAATGATTGAACTGTTGTAATTTATGTAGAAAAACTTATGGGACGTCGAGAGTTTTAAAAAATAAAGATTGCCTTGTGTCCCTTTAATATTGAATCTATAAATGGAATCGCATAAACCTTTGGTTGGTTGAATGAAGTTTTACGTCATTTTCAGCACATTTTAGTCTAGATATGAAGGTCGCTTTGTTGGTGGTTGAGGCAGACCGCCCACTTATTCCTTTGGCAGAACCAGTACTCAGTGTATACCTCTCACCATCCGTAAGAATCGACACATTCGATCTCCCAGTGGGATTCGAACCAGCACCGTTGAGATTGGAGAAAGTTTCAAACAAAGCATCATTACTATTCCGACCACGGATGAATTTGAATCTTACTGTAAAACTACACCGTTTTGAAAATATTTAGTGATAACCTCTTTGGTGGTTAAGAGCCTTTTATCATATATCACTTACGCCCATCAAGGTTATAATCATTTGATAATATCTCAGTGTCACCACTGATAGTCGATATGACCCGAAAGGACACACGCAAATGGTACTAAACGCTACAGATACACATATATATACCATACCGGTAGACTCATAACATATACATGATATACTACAAATACTTCCTTATTTTTTGATAGACAAAACACGTTTTTCTATCTTCTTTAACACAATATTTTTAGTAGAAAAGTAGATTCAAATATCGACCAAGTAGTACCGCGTCCAAAGACAGCAACCTTCCAAAAACATATACTGAACCAAACAGCTAACGCACCAGTAGACAATACCTTTAATAAATCAAAACAAATTTCATTCTGAACGAGACAAATATCTTCTCAATAACGACTGTAAATTTAAAAATTAAATTTAAAAAAAGCATTCAAATCACCTTTCTCCAACAGTACCAGTCGGCATATAATAAGTTCATACATTAAAGGTATTGTCTACTGGTGCTGCGTTAGCTGTTTGGTTCAATATATATGTCAGTACAGTACGGTCTCGATAATTTGGTGTTAACTTAAATTCGATTTGGTTGTATAAATGGTGTTTTACGTCATTTGTAGAACATTTCAGACCATATATGGCGGTCGGTTTTTTTATGGTAGAGGCAGACGACCCCATTTTTTCCTGGGTAGAACCAGTACTGTATGTACCTTCCGCCATCCGTAAGAATCGACACTTTCTCACTTTACTTTACTCGACGACTTTCGAATTTACCAACTTGTAGACCTGTGGTAAATTCGAAAGTCGACGAGTAAATTATCGGACAATTATCATTGACGTCAGGTGTAACTAACCAGACTGCTATACAAAAAGCTTGTACGAATACGTGGGTAAGAGATGCGCGGCTTCGAACCAAATGACGGAGACACATGTGTATGTGTGTATGTCATGTATATTCACTTTTTTTTCGTACTTGTTTAATGATATATATTCTAACATTTTAGTTCGGAGACAATGAATTTGCTGTTACTTGTTGGTCATGTTCCAATGAAAAGGGCAATAGTCGTGCATGCACATGAACGAGAGTAGAGATAAAATGAAATACTAAGTGTAAACTGTCATTTACTCCGAATGCAAACAAAATGTTTGTCTGACTCTTATATGTTAATTCGTTTATCTTCAATTTATTTTCTCATCTTACCATTGGCCCACCCCGACCCTCATAGACCTATTACGGGGTGAATAAATGGATTACCATTAATTTGGTGATCGAAATTAAAAAAGAAATTGGTTATAACTTGTGTATATTTTACCTGAATAAAATTGAATTGAATTGAAAGACGAATGAATAAATAGCCCGAGTGAGATTCGAACCATTGCAGGTTATGCTTTATAAAGATTGCAACTGCGGACTATTCACCATTGCATCATGCGCTCGATGCGGCTGATAGTTTAGCAGTATTCGCGAGTAGGGGATGATGACTTTCTGAAGAGTTTCCATATGTATGCCTAATATCTGCATAACGTTTTTTCAAACTAATGTTTTGTATTAATCCTACCTGCGACATATGGATACTGTTATATATCAATATATTCGTTTCAGAAAGTAGGTTAAAAAAGAATATTTTAATTATAATGCTGGTGAGGTACGATTATTAATGATACAATAAAGCGGTCTAAAATTGTTGGTGTGTGTGTGTGCGCGTGTGTGCGTGCGTGTGTGTATGCGTTGAACTTATCTCTGTTTCTCGCTGCGTTTGAATCCGTTTCGTTTTTCTCCACTGCGGGTTCGAATCCAACAGTGAGTTTGACTAGTAAGTGACAAAGTGTCGATTATTGCAGATAGCAATAGGAAAACAGAACTAGTTCCACCCAGAAAAACAGGATGATCAGCCACTACCACGTAAATGGACGGTCATTTATAGCTTTAAATATGCTGAAAATAACGTAAAACACCATTGAAGCAACACGCATGTTTCTCGTCAGTCGCATAAACCGAAAACCTTTCCTTATTCATTTTACCGTAATACTTTTTTAATACTAATTTCCGATTTAGATTTAATTAGAACTGACTGTTAAAACGATTACACATTGAGGCAATAGAACAAATCCCGTTTCCGCCTACCCCCATTAGTACAACGAATACGCTAAAATATTTCCTCCTAATGCATCAATAAACTCACTTACCCCAATGGAGGGTTACTATTTCTTTTAAATGTTTTTTATAAACGCAGAATGGTTTATTTAAAATGAATATTGAAACTTAATAATATAAAAATAATATTTTGACTTTGTAATTTAGTAGTAACTTTCCGGGACTGATACTGATGATCTTGTCTCATTATGAAGCGAAAACGGGGTTGGCTGGGGAATTAAACAAAACCTTAATTTCGACTTAAATGATTTGCATATTGTAAAATTAAAACATATAATAGGTAATTTTAAACAGGCTATCGCATTTTGTCAGTAAAAAATATGTTTATACTTGTCTTATTGTCCAAAAATCCATGATACAATCCTGCTAATATTAGCTTTCCCATCGCTTAATGGAATTAAGGCGGGACCACGTAATGTGGACCTGTCGTACACATTATCATGTTTGGAGTAAACTTTATATTCTTATTATTTAAATTGGTATGTAACAATGTAGGATGGTTTCACGGACATAACTATGGATTTGTCTGTGTAAAAATGTAATAAAATGACTGTATTAATGATTTACTTTCCGGGGCCACTTAAAAATAGACACGATTTTGGCTCATATTCTTCGGTCTAATCAAACAAATGACAAGCAAAATATTGACTTTTAAATGTAACACTAACTTTCCGGGACCGTTTGTTGAAACCATCATATCACAATGAGTATACATTATATTTATCAATGTAGGATTGTATAGCAAACATAATTAATAATGTGTTTCATATTATACGAAACTGTTAAACATGTACGTGACTGATAATTGTGCTATTTTGAAGTCAATCAATGCCATACCCTAATACTTGATTTTCTCTTAATATGTTATTTAAAATAGTTGTGTAACATATCAAGTTGATGGTAATAAGTTAATAGTTATGAAATATAATAGTCAAGAAAGGAGGTAACACAAATACACGTTCTTAATATTTGATATGTTAGCTCGACTCTTTCGAAAAAAAAGGAGTTTGATGTTTGTCTATGATCTTTCTTGTCGTGCCCTTAATGGTTTATTCTCTTGTTGCTCTGTCTTCTGCCAAATCATTGAGTACCTTCACTGTGGCTTTCTAGGCTATTGTTTTTTTGTATAATATTTACACGAGCATATTTGTGTTTTACTTATAGTGCCTATTAATGCTGCCTTGTTGGTTAGAGATTAGATCATGGCGGGGATTTCTTTATTTACACTGTTCTGTTTTAATAGGATGACAGAAGGGTAAGTGTGAGGCTTGGTGCACCCCAGAACCGGTTTAAACCTCCAGCGGCCTTTTATTGCCACTGACCGTTCCAAGGCGGTAGCTCTATTGACAACCCTCTTTTTGTGTTTGTGATGTCGTATTTGACCTTTTATTCATTTGTAATGTTGTATTCTTTTGTAATGTTGTTCTTTGTTTCTGTGTGTGTTTGTGGTTGACTGTGGTCTTTGAATGCTACTTTCCATGTCCGATATTTTTATATTTCTTTACATAATGGGATGCAACTTTATACATGTGTTTGGCATCATTATACAAGATCATACAGTCAGGTTACGGTCATAAACAACTATTAAATATGAACTAATTGAAGATCCTCTGTTCGTATAATATACATATTGCAATAAAATCTTGACACTTTCAAAAAGAACTGTTTAAGATAAAGCCAAACATATAATTATCACGTCAGTATTAATTATATAAGGTGTGAAAAACTAATTGAGTTGCAAAATCAATACAATTCATTACTTTTATTCGACATACCATAATTAATTGTTTATTGTCTTACACAAGACTAGTGATCAATATAATAATGATGACCATTCTGCGTTTGAATAACCGATTAAAAATAACTAGTAACCTTCGTTCATTATTTATTGAACATAAGGTATGCACACTCCCTGTCGATTTTGCCCGATTCCCCGACAGTTCAAAATGTCCCGACTTCTAGTAGTCACGATGAAATGGCCGCAATGACTTAAACCGGAATCCGAAAAGACCAAAAGACGGTAGAATTCAAGGGCGAAAAGACGAAAGAAGGTCACACAAAATAAGAAAATACGACAATACCAAATGACGTCTTTTCGCGGCTGAAGTGTCGTCGCGTGGCGTTCAGTCATGTTTTCGTCTTTAAAATGGCGTTTTTTCGTTCTGTCGTTCTGTCGTCTTTTTGTTATGTCGTCTATTCGCGCTGCATTTGTCATCTTTTCGTCCTGCCGTCAAACGACAAATGGCAGAAAACAGCCACCATAGACACCCCATTTGTAATATATGTGTATCTATGTAACCATTTACTAATTACATATACTATATTTAATATCAATAATGTATACGTTCCAATTAAAAATAAAGGTGTATTCACGGGTTCTAACAATAACCAATAATGGTTTATATTGTGTCTATAGTTTGGATTCTCAAAATACGTAAGTCATGTATATACTTCGTCGTCAGTAGGTTTAGAAACGGTGTTTATATGATGTAAAATGTGGCTGTTGTTGGCGGGATAGTGACTTTAACTAAATAAATAAATCCTTGCACTCCAGTCCTGTCAGTCAAACGTCAGGAGGCTAAGCGCAATATATGTTTCAATGATTTACAATAACGCTTCCTGGTATGTGTTACTATTCTAGACCGCTTGATTTAACCACTTGATAACTGACACCGATTGATTTAACCACTTACTAACTGTCTATTGGTTGATAGCAATGGATTACTGCAGTTTAGCAGTGAAATAATAAAATGGGCTATATGTTAGTATGTAGAGTTTTCGAAAAATAAGACACATGGAGCGGATCTATTTGATCGCCTTAGTAGTTTGGATCGTTCAGCATTTTGTTAACCTGGTCAAGGGTGGTAGCCGATATTTGCCGTGCAAGCACCTGCGTCTATTACAGTTCTTGAAAAAGACAACATCGTCGCAAATATGGTGAAATAAAGCTAATAGTACTTATAAGTGTCGTCTACTTATTATTACTATCTGCACTGTAGTATGGACTCTGACTGTAAATTGAATTGTATTTAACTTAATTAAAGCTACAAACTCTGTATTTAAATCGCTTTCGTCTTTGTAGGCATGTATTTTTATTTGTAACTTCATGTTCACCAGCTCATTGTATCTATCTGTACACAGGTATCATTATGATTTAAAAGAAAACATGTTTGCCCCTTTCGTGACTCGAACACACGACCTTCTAATTTACAGTCCAGCGTGCTTACCATTGGGCTATGGTGACTTCTTGAGAACATTCAGAAAATTGTATATTTAGTAACATATATTATGACGCAAAACAACTTAACATATTTGAACGATTCTCATGATATATCAGTATATACTCCATCATATCGCAAGTAATACTATTTAGTATCAATTTAACTAAGATTCCGTCTCAAAACTTCAATCTGGATTTTTTAACTCAGATATTTAAACTGAGACCCGAGTAAAGTTGTATGTATGTAAACCTTTGGTATATTGAACAGTATCCAGGGTATAACAGCATATAATTCTTCAAACTTTACTTTTATGAAAAAGAAAAAAAGAAAATTCAGCTGTACTAAATACAAAACTTTGTTGTTAATAAAAAGACACCAAAACACAACAAATGAAACACCTGGTTTTATATTTTAATGTGCTAGTTTCACACAAAAGCTATCTTGAGAGGGCCTCATCGACTGAATCAAAATTGAATATCACCATTTTCTCATGCAAATTGTATGTCTAACAGTGATTTACACTTACCTATACATATTTTCTCCCCCTCCAAATAGGTCCTTAAAAAGCAGACCATTATGACAATCATGTTTCTAAACCATTTAAACAAATATCATTTTTTATATTTTGTTTTAAATGTTTTGAATTCCTGTATGTGTTATGTCCAAAGCTGTTAACCGTTAACTATCATATGGACATTTTATTTTTTTCCATTAGGGAAATGAGATGTGGTGACCGAAAATTTGAAACGGATTTAGTTTAATTATTTTTACGTAACACACTTGGGTATACAGTTGTAAGTTGAAATTATGCGAAGGGTCCAGTGTGACATATCACGATAGGCATGTCTTGTATTTGTAGAAAAGGTTAGTCTCATGTAAAAGCTGTGTCTTAGCTCAATGTTACGATACATATTACTCGCAATCTGAACATAAACAATAGAATATCTAACAGACGGCAGTTTCAAGATTATGACTATTTAGCTTTGTTTCACCAAATTTACGACGATTTTGTCATTCTCACGAACTGTAATAGACGCAGGTGCTTCCAAAGCACATTTCGATTACCACCCCTGACTAATTTAATAATATGTGAAGAATAGAAAAAAAATACAAAGTCACAAACAAGAATAAATGCATATCAGTGATGCGGATTTGTTTTTTGACACACTTCGCAGCTTTCGTTACTGCAGCTTATCGCTGCCTGCCGTAGTACATTCCGTAAAAAAAAAGCTGACAGATCGGAACTACTAAGGCGATCAAATTGATCCGCTTCTTGTGTCTTACTTTTATTTCCGACATCTCGACATGCTAACATATAACCCATTTTGTTATTACCATCTGCACTGTAGCATGAACTCGAACTTTGATTAATAGGTTAAGACTTCGTCTACAGAATAGACAATTATGACGATTGTGTTTTGACATAGTTTAGACACAGTTTAGACAGCTATCAATATATTTTGTTTGGAATGTGTGTTTATTTGTTTATATGTGTTATATCCACAGATGGCTAGTTTCCTATGGAAATAGATATAGAAAAGTGAGCTCCTTTGGAAGCAATATACACAAACACGAAAATAAAGTAGCAGACTCGGCTATATTGAGTATGTTCATGATATGTAATATAAGAAGCAGTACCTCTCACGCCCCCTAGCACCGGGTTAAGCGGTATTCTACTTCAAAGACAGCTATAGTGGACTCGATGATCACACAGGACCAGTAAAAGTAAAATAACACAATGCTTATTCGTAGCACGGAGGGACTTTTTACAGCTACCACATTGCACTAAATTAATGCTAGCGTAAATGTTAATAATACTGAAAACGGAGATCAAACACGACCAAGAGAAGACAGTAACAGTCTGTCAATGAGAGGTAATGTAAGAAGCATTATCTCTCACGACGTAAGCGTTTTTCAACTTCAACTTGTTGAGCTCCATGACGGGGAGACATTTTACAGCCGCTTTGTCAAGGTTTAAAGAAATTAACCCGCCAAATAACGGCAAATTACTCTGTAAAACCGTTTATCAAAACTCTATCCAGGTGTTCAGGTCATATAATAATGCATATGCGCCGATTAAAAGTATAGGTTTTTTAAAGTGTTTCTAATATAACGTGATTGAATATGTGTAAAATGAATATTAATTCAACGTTCTGTTTTTCTTGGGTTTGGCATGGCTAGATAAAGTCGTTTATGTTGTGCCTATAGAGTTTGGATTCGCGAAATATGTAAGTTATGTGATATATATACCTCGTCGTCAGTAGGTTTAGAAACGGTCTACATATGTTGTAAAATGTTGTTGTTGGCGGGATAGCTACTTTAATATAATGGTGCTATTATAGATGCGCGGTGATATGTTACATGCCAATTCTGTCAAGTCCCAGCCAGGAAACCGTTGTATCGACACATATGTTGACATTTTACACGTGTCGAAGCTATACGCCATTTGCGAATAACCGACCAATTTGTGATTATATGATTTGTTTGAAACTAATACGCATGCCGTATGACTCATTACGTCTCACACCACAATTATATAATTTTCCATAGGGTCCCATTGTAATGTTCTTGCTCGTGGCATAGAGATAAACACAATTTACACCACCTTTTTATGCTCAAAATGTTCATTGATCCAATATCTGCCATTTAAAAGACAACTAACACATATTTACCGGGTTGAACATGTTTAAATTTCATGTATATTAATTTAACTGTAAATGGTATTTCTGTTAATTTAATAGATGTGTACTACGACTGTAGCACGTTACTTTAAAGGGACACATGTCAATGTTGAAGTCGTTATCAAGCATTAAAATTAGGCTCTCGATTTATTAATCCAGTATCATATTGACTCTTTTAAAAAGTGTTGGCATATATTTAAATATAATTTAAAAAAGTTTTTAACTATTCTTTGTCACTCTACCATAGGTTTGAATATATTATTTATGAAATGTGTAATCAACAGTTACTAATTTACAAAAACATTTTGCTTTGAACTAACCTTATAATTAACATTAATGATTGAACTGTTGTAATTTATGTAGAAAAACTTATGGGACGTCGAGAGTTTTAAAAAATAAAGATTGCCTTGTGTCCCTTTAATATTGAATCTATAAATGGAATCGCATAAACCTTTGGTTGGTTGAATGAAGTTTTACGTCATTTTCAGCACATTTTAGTCTAGATATGAAGGTCGATTTGTTGGTGGTTGAGGCAGACCGCCCACTTATTCCTTTGGCAGAACCAGTACTCAGTGTATACCTCGCACCATCCGTAAGAATCATCTCCCAGTGGGATTCGAACCAGCACCGTTGAGATTGGAGAAAGTTTCAAACAAAGCATCATTACTATTCCGACCACGGATGAATTTGAATCTTACTGTAAAACTACACCGTTTTGAAAATATTTAGTGATAACCTCTTTGGTGGTTAAGAGCCTTTTATCATATATCACTTACGTCCATCAAGGTTATAATCATTTGATAATATCTCAGTGTCACCACTGATAGTTGATATGACCCGAAAGGACACACCAAATGGTACTAAACGCTACAGATACACATATATATACCATACCAGTAGACTCATAACATAAACATGATATACTACAAATACTTCCTTTTTTTTGATAGACAAAACACGTTTTTCTATCTTCTTTAACACAATATTTTTAGTAGAAAAGTAGATTCAAATATCGACCAAGTAGTACCGCGTCCAAAGACAGCAACCTTCCAAAAACATATACTGAACCAAACAGCTAACGCACCAGTAGACAATACCTTTAATATCGCAATAGTATCAATCAATAAATCAAAACAAATTTCATTCTGAACGAGACAAATATCTTCTCAATAACGACTGTAAATTTAAAAATTAAATTTAAAAAAAAGCATTCAAATCACCTTTCTCCAACGGTACCAGTCGGCATATAATAAGTTCATACATTAAAGGTATTGTCTACTGGTGCTGCGTTAGCTGTATGGTTCAATATATATGTCAGTACAGTACGGTCTCGATAATTTGGTGTAAACTTAAATTCGATTTGGTTGTTTGTATAAATGGTGTTTTACGTCATTTGTAGAACATTTCAGACCATATATGGCGGTCGGTTTTTTTATGGTAGAAGCAGACGACCCCATTTTTTCCTGGGTAGAACCAGTACTGTATGTACCTTCCGCCATCCGTAAGAATCGACACTTTCTCAGTTTACTTTACTCGACGACTTTCGAATTTACCAACTTGTAGACCTGTGGTAAATTCGAAAGTCGACGAGTAAATTATCGGACAATTATCATTGACGTCAGGTGTAACTAACCAGACTGCTATACAAAAAGCTTGTACGAATACGTGGGTAAGAGATGTGGACTGTAAATCATAGAAAATGTAGCGCGGCTTCGAACCAAATGACGGAGACACATGTGTATGTGTGTATGTCATGTATATTCACTTTTTTTTCGTACTTGTTTAATGATATATATTCTAACATTTTAGTTCGGAGACAATGAATTTGCTGCTACTTGTTGGTCATGTTCCAATGAAAAGGGCAATAGTCGTGCATGCACATGAACGAGAGTAGAGATAAAATGAAATACTAAGTGTAAACTGTCATTTACTCCGAATACAAACAAAATGTTTGTCTGACTCTTATATATTAATACGTTTATCTTCAATTTATTTTCTCATCTTACCATTGGCCCACCCCGACCCTCGTAGACCTATTACGGGGTGAATAAATGGATTACCATTAATTTGGTGATCGAAATTAAAAAAGAAATTGGTTATAACTTGTGTATATTTTACCTGAATAAAATTGAATTGAATTGAAAGACGAATGAATAAATAGCCCGAGTGAGATTCGAACCATTGCAGAATATGCTTTATAAAGATTGCAACTGCGGACTATTCACCATTGCATCATGCGCTCGATGCGGCTGATAGTTTACATTTAAGAAGGTATGAGGTACCCATGGGAAAATCATCAAATATTCACGTCACGGGACGTGGACATAGTGGGCTCATGTCTACGGCGCATTGACCAATGAAACCTGATAATTTTCTTTGCAGAATGACAAACAGCACTAATGTCTCTCATTATAAAATGTACACCTCATTATAAAATGTACTTTACTAGTGTATGACAATGGAGATAGGCAACGGTCTCAAAATCACATTATAAATTACTCTGTAAGCCACAATTTTAACAAATCCGTTTTGTTGACGTGTAAAGTTGCCATTAAATTATTTTATAAAATCTTGGCAGTATTCGCGAGTAGGGGATGATGACTTTCTGAAGAGTTTCCATATGTATGCCTAATATCTGCATAACGTTTTTTCAAACTAATGTTTTGTATTAATCCTACCTGCGACATATGGATACTGTTATATATCAATATATTCGTTTCAGAAAGTAGGTTAAAAAAGAATATTTTAATTATAATGCTGGTGAGGTACGATTATTAATGATACAATAAAGCAGTCTAAAATTGTTCTTGTGTGTGTGTGTGTGCGCGCGTGTGTGCGTGCGTGTGTGTATGCGTTGAACTTATCTCTGTTTCTCGCTGCGTTTGAATACGTTTCGTTTTTCTCCACTGCGGGTTCGAATCCAACAGTGAGTTTGACTAGTAAGTGACAAAGTGTCGATTATTGCAGATAGCAATAGGAAAACAGAACTAGTTCCACCCAGAAAAACAGGATGATCAGCCACTACCACGTAAATGGACGGTCATTTATAGCTTTAAATATGCTGAAAATAACGTAAAACACCATCGAAGCAACACGCATGTTTCTCGTCAGTCGCATAAACCGAAAACCTTTCCTTATTCATTTTACCGTAATACTTTTTTAATACTAATTTCCGATTTAGATTTAATTAGAACTGACTGTTAAAACGATTACACATTGAGGCAATAGAACAAATCCCGTTTCCGCCTACCCCCATTAATACAACGAATACGCTAAAATATTTCCTCTTAATGCATCAATAAACTCACTTACCCCAATGGAGGGTTACTATTTCTTTTAAATGTTTTTTATAAACGCAGAATGGTTTATTTAAAATGAATATTGAAACTTAATAATATAAAAATAATATTTTGACTTTGTAATTTAGTAGTAACTTTCCGGGACTGATACTGATGATCTTGTCTCATTATGAAGCGAAAACGGATTTGGCTGGGGAATGAAACAAAACCTTAATTTCGACTTAAATGATTTGCATATTGTAAAATTAAAACATATAATAGGTAATTTTAAACAGGCTATCGCATTTTGTCAGTAAAAAATATGTTTATACTTGTTTTATTGTCCAAAAATCCATGATAAAATCCTGCTAATATTAGCTTTCCCATCGCTTAATGGAATTAAGGCGGGACCACGTAATGTGGACCTGTCGTACTCACTATCATGTTTGGAGTAAACTTTATATTCTTATTATTTAAATTGGTATGTAACAATGTAGGATGGTTTCACGGACATAACTATGGATTTGTCTGTGTAAAAATGTAATAAAATGACTGTATTTAATGATTTACTTTCCGGGGCCACTTAAAAATAGACACGATTTTGGCTCATATTCTTCGGTCTAATCAAATAAATGAAAAGCAAAATATTGACTTTTAAATGTAACACTAACTTTCCGGGACCGTTTGTTGAAACCATCATATCACAATGATTATACCTTATATTTATCAATGTAGGACGGTATAGCAAACATAATTAAGAATGTGTTTCATATTATACGAAACTGTTAAACATGTACTGACTGATAATTGTGCTATTTTGAAGTCAATAAATGCCATACCCTAATATTTGATTTTCTCTTAATATGTTTTTTAAAATAGTTGTGTAATATTGTTTTTTGTATTATATTTACACGAGCATATTTGCGTTTTACTTATATTGCCTATTGATGCTGCCTTGTTGGTTAGAGATTAGATCATGGCGGGGATTTCTTTATTTACGCTGTCCCGTTTTAATGGGATGACAGAAGGGTAAGTGTGAGGTTTGGTGCACCCTAGAACCGGTTTAAACCCCCAGCGGCCTTTTTAGCCACTGACCGTTCCAAGGCGGTAGCCCTATTGACAACCCTCGTTTTGCGTTTGTGATGTCGTATTTGATCTTTTATTTCATAAACAACTATTAAAAATGAACTAATTGAAGATCCTCGTATAATATACATATTGCAATTAAATCTTGACCCTTTCAAAAAGAACTGTTTAAGATAAAGCCAAACATATAATTATCACGTCAATATTAATTATATAAGGTGTGAAAAACTAATTGAGTTGCAAGATCAATACAATTCATTACTTTTATTCGACATACCATAATTAATTGTTTATTGCCTTACACAAACTAGTGATCAATATAATAATGATGACCATTCTGCGTTTATATAACCCATTAAAAATAACTAGTAACCTTCGTTCATTATTTATTGAACATAAGGTATGCACACTCCCTGTCGATTTTGCCCGATTCCCCGACAGTTCAAAATGTCCCGACTTCTAGTAGTCACGATGAAATGGCCGCAATGACTTAAACCGGAATCCGAAAAGACCAAAAGACGGTAGAATTCAATGGCGAAAAGACGAAAGAAGGCCACACAAAATAAGAAAATACGACAATACCAAATGACGTCTTTTCGCGGCTGAAGTGTCGTCGCGTGGCGTTCTGTCATCTTTTCGTCTTTAAAATGGCGTTTTTTCGTTCTGTCGTTCTGTCGTCTTTTTGTTATGTCGTCTATTCGCGCTGCATTTGTCATCTTTTCGTCCTGCCGTCAAACGACAAATGGCAGAAATCAGCCACCATAGACACCCCATTTGTAATATATGTGTATCTATGTAACCATTAACTAATTACATATACTATATTTAATATCAATAATGTATACGTTCCAATTAAAAATAAAGGTGTATTCACGGGTTCTAACAATAACCAATAATGGTTTATATTGTGTCTATAGTTTGGATTCTCAAAATATGTAAGTCATGTATATACTTCGTCGTCAGTAGGTTTAGAAACGGTGTTTATATGATGTAAAATGTGGCTGTTGTTGGCGGGATAGTGACTTTAACTAAATAAATAAATCCTTGCACTCCAGTCCTGTCAGTCAAACGTCAGGAGGCTAAGCGCAATATATGTTTCAATGATTTACAATAACGCTTCCTGGTATGTGTTACTATTCTAGACCGCTTGATTTAACCACTTGATAACTGACACCGATTGATTTAACCACTTAATAACTGTCTATTGGTTGATAGCAATGGATTACTGCAGTTTAGCAGTGAAATAATAAAATGGGCTATATGTTAGTATGTAGAGTTTTCGAAAAATAAGACACATGGAGCGGATCTATTTGATCGCCTTAGTAGTTTGGATCGTTCAGCATTTTGTTAACCTGGTCAAGGGTGGTAGCCGATATTTGCCGTGTAAGCACCTGCGTCTATTACAGTTCTTGAAAAAGACAAATATGGTGAAATAAAGCTAATAGTACTTATAAGTGTCGTCTACTTATTATTACTATCTGCACTGTAGTATGGACTCTGACTGTAAATTGAATTGTATTTAACTTAATTAAAGCTACAAACTCTGTATTTAAATCGCTTTCGTCTTTGTAGGCATGTATTTTTATTTGTAACTTCATGTTCACCAGCTCATTGTATCTATCTGTACACAGGTATCATTATGATTTAAAAGAAAACATGTTTGCCCCTTTCGTGACTCGAACACACGACCTTCTAATTTACAGTCCAGCGTGCTTACCATTGGGCTATGCTGACTTCTTGAGAACATTCAGAAAATTGTATATTTAGTAACATATATTATGACGCAAAACAACTTAACATATTTGAACGATTCTCATGATATATCAGTATATACTCCATCATATCGCAAGTAATACTATTTAGTATCAATTTAACTAAGATTCCGTCTCAAAACTTCAATCTGGATTTTTTAGCTCAGATATTTAAACTGAGACCCGAGTAAAGTTGTATGTATGTAAACCTTTGGTATATTGAACAGTATCCAGGGTATAACAGTATATAATTCTTCAAACTTTACTTTTATGAAAAAGAAAAAAAGAAAATTCAGCTGTACTAAATACAAAACTTTGTTGTTAATAAAAAGACACCAAAACACAACAAATGAAACACCTGGTTTTATATTTTAATGTGCTAGTTTCACACAAAAGCTATCTTGAGAGGGCCTCATCGACTGAATCAAAATTGAATATCACCACTTTCTCATGCAAATTGTATGTCTAACAGTGATTTACACTTACCTATACATATTTTCTCCCCCTCCAAATAGGTCCTTAAAAAGCAGACCATTATGACAATCATGTTTCTAAACCATTTAAACAAATATCATTTTTTATATTTTGTTTTAAATGTTTTGAATTCCTGTATGTGTTATGTCCAAAGCTGTTAACCGTTAACTATCATATGGACATTTTATTTTTTTCCATTAGGGAAATGAGATGAGGTGACCGAAAATTTGAAACGGATTTAGTTTAATTATTTTTACGTAACACACTTGGGTATACAGTTGTAAGTTGAAATTATGCGAAGGGTCCAGTGTGACATAGCAAGATAGGCATGTCTTGTATTTGTAGAAAAGGTTAGTCTCATGTAAAAGCTGTGTCTTAGCTCAATGTTACGATACATATTACTCGCAATCTGAACATAAACAATAGAATATCTAACAGACGGCAGTTTCAAGATTATGACTATTTAGCTTTGTTTCACCAAATTTACGACGATTTTGTCATTCTCACGAACTGTAATAGACGCAGGTGCTTCCAAAGCACATTTCGATTACCACCCCTGACTAAGTTAATAATATGTGAAGAATAGAAAAAAAATACAAAGTCACAAACAAGAGAAAATGCATATCAGTGATGCGGATTTGTTTTTTGACACACTTCGCAGCTTTCGTTACTGCAGCTTATCGCTGCCTGCCGTAGTACATTCCGTAAAAAAAAAAGCTGACAGATCGGAACTACTAAGGCGATCAAATTGATCCGCTTCTTGTGTCTTACTTTTATTTCCGACATCTCGACATGCTAACATATAACCCATTTTGTTATTACCATCTGCACTGTAGCATGAACTCGAACTTTGATTAATAGGTTAAGACTTCGTCTACAGAATAGACAATTATGACGATTGTGTTTTGACATAGTTTAGACACAGTTTAGACAGCTATCAATATATTTTGTTTGGAATGTGTGTTTATTTGTTTATATGTGTTATATCCACAGACTATGGAAATATATATAGAAAAGTGAGCTCCTTTGGAAGCAATATACACAAACACGAAAATAAAGTAGCAGACTCGGCTATATTGAGTATGTTCATGATATGTAATATAAGAAGCAGTACCTCTCACGCCCCCTAGCACCGGGTTAAGCGGTATTCTACTTCAAAGACAGCTATAGTGGACTCGATGATCACACAGGACCAGTAAAAGTAAAATAACACAATGCTTATTCGTAGCACGGAGGGACTTTTTACAGCTACCACATTGCACTAAATTAATGCTAGCGTGAATGTTAATAATACTGAAAACGGAGATCAAACACGACCAAGAGAAGAAAGTAACAGTCTGTCAATGAGAGGTAATGTAAGAAGCATTATCTCTCACGACGTAAGCGTTTTTCAACTTCAACTTGTTGAGCTCCATGACGGGGAGACATTTTACAGCCGCTTTGTCAAGGTTTAAAGAAATTAACCCGCCAAATAACAGCAAAATTACTCTGTAAAACCGTTTATCAAAACTCTATCCAGCTGTTCAGGTCATATAATAATGCATATGCGCCGATTAAAAGTATAGGTTTTTTAAAGTGTTTCTAATATAACGTGATTGAATATGTGTAAAATGAATATTAATTCAACGTTCTGTTTTTCTTGGGTTTGGCATGGCTAGATAAAGTCGTTTATGTTGTGCCTATAGAGTTTGGATTCGCGAAATATGTAAGTTATGTGATATATATACCTCGTCGTCAGTAGGTTTAGAAACGGTCTACATATGTTGTAAAATGAGGTTGTTGTTGGCAGGATAGCTACTTTAATATAATGGTGCTATTATAGATGCGCGGTGATATGTTACATGCCAATTCTGTCAAGTCCCAGCCAGGAAACCGTTGTATCGACACATATGTTGACATTTTACACGTGTCGAAGCTATACGCCATTTGCGAATAACCGACCAATTACGAAATCGCAAACAGAGGGGCCAATTACGAATATGCTTTTTATTGTATTTTATCAAATAAAAACCCATAAAAAGGCTTGTTTTCGTAATTTTAGTATAAAAGTGTGTGTTTTGTTTTATAAACACAAAACTTCAGGAACAAACAGAGTATGTTAAAAATCACAAATCATTATTTCGGATTTCATTACAGAATATGATCTGATAAGCCCACGTAGAACGATCTTTTTAAAGGTGTTTAATAGTATTCTGGCCGTTGCAGTCTTTTCTTTATTACTAATTTAATGATAAGATGTGTATAATGATGTTACCAGAAACGGTAAATAACCCTCGGGTTAGTGTACTTGAAGCAAAATCCATACAGATGCTTTAAGGTGTAATGAATCAGATAGTGGGTGGGGCAAGTAAATATCTAATTAAATAAATAAATAGTATTTGCTCTTTCACTATCTGATGTTCAATATTGCTGCTTATGATGCTCGCAAAGAAAGAAAAATAACATAATCTTGTATTTTATCACACTATATCTAGCCTATTTGTGTATCATGCTATTGTTCAAGAATGGTTGGTAATACGAAGTCACTATAAGCAATAGATTATTCACAACCTCCCCCCCCCCCACCCCCACCCCCCACCTCCACCCCCACCATGGCATCAGATTGAAATTAATCTCTTAAATTGTTTTATTGAACGGAATCACGGCCGGTGTTTCACAAAAAAAGTCAGGAATGAATCCCCAAATATAACAGGCGGTGAACAAATCTTAGAGCCTTAACCCGGACTCTAACCCAGAGTCTCTAGTGTACTGTGCTAGCGCTTTAATCTTAGAGGACACATGGTTGCCACTCGATTATTTACAATTTACATGTACCCGGTTACACACTGGCCCATGGACTTTTGTTAATCCATTTCTAAGGACTGGACGGGTATAAAATGTTTACCCCTTAACTTAATCCGAGTCTTTTCTGACCCAAAAAACATTTTATTTACTTTTTTTATTTAGTGGCTTTTACCTGTGATGAAAATTGAAGCACATATTTGGCCCTTCTTTTACAAAGCCAGATGAAATATCAAAATTGTAAAAAGGGCTGGTTAGGTCAGAGAAGGCTCGGATTCCCCTACACTCAATTACTGGCGTACGCTCAATTGATTAAATTTTAAATGTGCAACCTATTTATGTCCCGCCACAAAGTGAAGTGGGCATTTAAAAATCACAAATTGTGATGCTCGAATTTTCACTGAACTGCACAGTGTATAGGCCATTTGCAGGGCTGCAAATGGCCATGAAAATGCCACTAGTTCTCCCGCCATGACGAGTGCTCATTGATGCAGGACGAGTAGAAATTCAGATAAAAAATTTATCAATTTGACCATTCAGCTCTGAAACTAATTTTCCTGCCCTGCATCTGAATAGTCAACCTTTTTAAAACTTGTTTTATACCAGTATTCTCGGTATTGCATTCTTTAATTTATTCATGACTTTATTATCTACAGTCTCTGCTTCATTGCCTCTGTGGACGAGGGGTTGACAACGTTGCGTTGTAAACCTTTTCACCACTCACCCCTGCGAGTTCCGAATCCCACTGGGAGCTCAACTTGTGAGAAAGTCTCGATTCTTATGGATGGTGGGAGGTTTACAGTACTGGTTCTACCAACTTGAAGGGAAAATGGAGTGGTCTGTCTCTTCCATATATATGGCCTAAAATATGCTAAAAATGATGTAAAACACCATTCATAAAATCGTTGTTAATTCAATGACTAGAAACATAACTAAATTATCAGAAACAGTACCACATATTCTAGCAGGGTAAAGGGTAAACTTTAGGGTATGCTACTTTAAGCAAGAGCGGCATTCACACAAAACATGTGCATTACCTCTGTTTTAGTCTATGTAACAACAAAATATGGAGGTATGAGTCTGAGATCGGTGCAGAAATAATAGTAAAATACTAGGCGGCTCGGTAGATAGATGGCAACTGTCCAGTAAATTTTATTGGTAAGACTACGGTTTCTTTTTTAATATTTATTCATGTCTTTACTTCAATGCATTACTTTCGCATATTCAGTCCCTATCAGGGTCTTTGTATCATGTATGTGGATGCAAGGAACAGACAACTTTGTGCAGCGAATGTCAGGTGGGTGGGAAACTCCAGTAAAATGTGTACCTGACCTGATAAATTGTAGCTGTGAGCTTAATAGCTGTTATGTTTTTATATTTTGTACCTGCCATAGCGCTATGGTAAACTAATTTTATAAAGAGTTGCAGTGCCGGTGGCCTAGTGATTAGTAGCCGCTTGTCCCCGAGGTCACGGGTATGCTTCCCGGTGCTGGTGTAGTTGCAGTGCCGGTGGCCTAGTGGTTAGTAGCCGCTTGTCCCCGAGGTCACGGGTATGCTTCCCGGTGCTGGTGTAGTTGCAGTGCCGGTGGCCTAGTGGTTAGTAGCCGCTTGTCCCCGTGGTCACGGGTATGCTTCCCGGTGCTGGTGTAGTTGCAGTGCCGGTGGCCTAGTGGTTAGTAGCCGCTTGTCCCCGTGGTCACGGGTATGCTTCCCGGTGCTGGTGTAGTTGCAGTGCCGGTGGCCTAGTGGTTAGTAGCCGCTTGTCCCCGAGGTCACGGGTATGCTTCCCGGTGCTGGTGTAGTTGCAGTGCCGGTGGCCTAGTGGTTAGTAGCCGCTTGTCCCCGTGGTCACGGGTATGCTTCCCGGTGCTGGTGTAGTTGCAGTGCCGGTGGCCTAGTGGTTAGTAGCCGCTTGTCCCCGTGGTCACGGGTATGATACCCGGTGCTGGTGGGATCCCGCAAGGTCTTACTTGTAAAGACGTCGGTTCCGTATTCAGTCAGAGCAATAGCTAGTGATGGTAAGCCATAGAAATTTACAATCGATCATCGTTGAATGCAGCCGATCAATCATCGGTAATAATCGGTTAGTCAGTATTAAGTATAAAACGCGCATGTTAGCCCATGTATTAGGCCTTGACCATTAGAATAATTTCTGGTAATTACTATTATTATAATTGTTATTTTATTTTAATCAGCAATATAAATATGTTTATTTGTGTATTAACTCCTTTTCACAAGTGTACTTTGTACTGGATAATTTTGTTTATTTCTATTTGCATATTTTCATTTTACCGATGATAGGTTATATACTTTCATAATCGGTTACATCAAAATAATTGTTACATCACTAGCAATAGCCAATACTAAGTGCTTCTATGTCAGTCTTGTCAATTAGTGATTTGCGTCCGTAAACATTCCCCGGAATCGGGGTTGGTCATATTTACAGTGCTCGAGATAAGACGCGTATCTGCGTAAGTACGCATATATTTCACCAAATCTCATTAAAAATAAAATGAATGCATACTAAAGCACATTAACACATTTTTGCGTACACGCTTAATAGCTTAGACAAATAACAGTGCGTCCAGTCACACGCATTGTACTGAAAGATTATCTTGCACATTGCATATATACTCAAAATACTCTTAAGACATCACACAATGCCTGCTTAAATAATCACCGTATTTCAATTGACTGAACCATGAATACCACACATGCATGCATAACTCACTGAAGAAAATTGAGTAACTTGGAAATATGGAACAAGATTTCAGATGAGAGCGAGAAACATGTCGGGAGAAACATGACTAGATCAGCATGATATTCTTCTCTTTGGTGAGTTTTAAGTATGCGCGTGTGGTATTTAAGTAACAGAATATAATACAATGAGAGCTATGATTCTCACAGCTAAATAAATTTGACTTCAATGCAGTGTTTTGAATATCTAACGTTCAATATTGAATATTGCTGCATTTAATGATGCTTGCCAAAAAACTGAATATTGCTGCATATGATGGTTGCCAAAAAAAAGATAAAGAACCTATTCTTGTATTTGTAAAAGGTAGTGCAAAGTGACTTTAATATCTGATAACGGGGTGGTATTCCAGTAACAGCACTGTAAAGTTGAGCATTGAGCTAACTGCTAAAAATAGACATCGTCATTATATGACGGAACGGCATTAACCAATAATTTACCGGTTCCAGGACCATATATATGGTCAAATTTCATCCAAATGCAACTGTCCTTTCTTTCATTTTATTTTCCAATCCTAAGAAAGATAAAAATATCGGACAGGGAAAGCAGCATTCAAGGAACGACAGTCAATCACCAAACACAAAAACAAACACGGAAACAGACAAATGAGAAGACAAAAGTAATAAAAAATGCAAACGACATCACAAACACTAAAAGGTTGACAATAGGGCTACCGCCTTGGAACGGTCAGTGGCAACAAAGGCCACTGGGGGTTTAAACCGGTTCTAGGGTGCACTAAACCTCACACTTACCCTAATGTCATCCCATTAAAACAGGACAGTGTAAATAAAGAAATCCCCGCCATGATCTAATCTCTAACCAACAAGGCAGCATCAATAGGCAATATAACACAAATATGCTCGTGTAAATATAATATAAAAACAACAATAGCATAGAAAGCCACAATGAAGGTACTCATTGACTTGGCAGAAGTCAGAGCAACAAGAGAATAAACCATTAAGGGCACGACAGGAAAGATCATGGACAAACATCAAACGCCACCGTCCCAATGGGCTTTAGGTAGGCGTCATCATAGGGTCCACAGCCTGTCCGGTCATCGTACAATTAAAGAGGAAAGCATAGTGGCGAACTGTAAAAGGGTAACTCTATTATGCAAGAAAAACTACAAACAGAACAAGAGTTCTAAAAATCCTTGAACAGAAGCAATAAACTTAATTTGACCAGAGGTCGTGCATGATATCTGCCTTGTGATATTAACACCTTCGATATGAACAGCACTTTATTTAATATACTTCTGTCTACAGTCCATGATTTGTACAAACATACTTCATTCATTTTTTTCCATAACATAAGGTATACCAGTGAATTAATAACTGGGTAGACGAACTTGAATGCAGACGAGACTTCTTGCAGTCATTTAACATAACTCAGTAATATGACCGAGAATACATTTGAGATGTCCCGGTTGATATTTTATTTTAATTTTGTATAAAAGCGTGTAATTCAAACACAAGCATCAATTTATTACTATTGAAATGATAAGGTAAATAAAGAGTTTAAATAATCATAACAAATCGATCGTTAATTGTGACGTACAATCATTGGCAAGTAATGACGACAAACTATAACAACAAAGAATTCGTGCAAAAATGGAGCAAGGAAATTGACACATTTCCTCCGTTTTATCGTGTGTTTTTTTCTGTCTAAAATGTTAGTATTCATTGTTTTTGTTTCAATACTGTTATTTGTATACATTTAATCACACATATATATATAGGAAAAAAACGTTATTTAAAATTAATTCGTAAATGGCCCCTTCAATTACGAACTCGCAAAAGGCGTCGATAATTAGGAATTATCGAGTAGTCGCAATTGCAGTGCTACATCGACAGCTGGACTTTCGTACATTAGGTATACTCTTCTTTTGTGTTTATAATAAACGTATCTGACAGCTTTTAATTATACATATCTAACAACTACGATAAAGGTTTACTAAGTTTGATAAACATGTACCCTGGTCTCTGTATTGCTTGCCAAGTATATTTTATTATTTACTATGCATACTAATATGACAACTTCATATGCATTATGTCTAAAGATATGTGTGGTCCTAAAAAGAGCTTTCCATTTATTTATTTTCTTATTAAAACTGTTTAAACTAAATCCCATGGATACGGTAGGTCAACTAGATTCCTTTGGCATGATGGTGGCACGCTCGGCGTGGATGGCGCACAAATTAGTGTCCTCGAAAGACCAACCAAGTAAGCTATTATAGCCTCACTATTTTTATTTACAGCATTTACGGAGATGATAAAATCATGTTTGATGTCGAGTATTTGTGTCTTACACTACCGTCGATTTTAAATTAAATCACCCGATATATTCGTGTTAATTTCAAACAACCCACTCCGGTAAAAGGTACAGCGATGCGTTACAGCCAATGTTGACATCGAATTGGTATGTACATGTACACACCGTAGGTTTAATCCCCGTTCTGGTCACACCAAAGAGTGATAGGACTAGTTGTCCCGGTGTCAGATGATGATGCATGGGGTTAAACGCCGCTTTTAACAATCTTTCGGTCATATTATCACGTGAGGGATGGCGTGGCGCAGTCGGTAGCGCGGCGGATTTGTAACCGGAGGCCCCGGGTTCAATCCTCCGTGGTGCCACTGAGATCCGTCGGTGTGTTCTTGGGCAAGACACTTTTCCTAAGCCTCGTCCGTCGGATGGGGACGTAAACCGGGCGGTCCCGTGTATCGGTCTATCAACCGAGCACGTTAAAGAACCATAGGAATCTATTCGATAATAAGAGTAGGGCAGGTTCCCGGATTCCTATGTATCCTTCCCCTCTCTCTGGGGCGGCTCTAAATAACCTGTACTGTGTTGATGAGCCGTTAAACAACATTCAATATATATTATCACGTGGTTAAATGATCCTGTCCTCATAGCTGTCCATGATTAAACCGTTGCTGAGTAAAATATGCCATTGGGCTTATCCTTGACTTGTTCAAAGCAAACTAATTTTGCATATAACTATATGTAAGTGGGAGTTTCAGAATCTGCTAACCATTCAGTAATCAGGAGAAATAACTGGTTATCTGATTCTGTCCTCATACGCATTCTTCACCAGAGGCTGTGAAAATTGTGGTTCATTATGACGCACTTCCGTATTATTCACACCCAATGAAAAGTATGCCCAAATTTACAAATACCTCAGAATTGATACATCTTCGGATAAAATGTGTTGCAAGAGTTCTTGTGATAGGTTCGCCTGTGAACTTGACCATCTCTAAATACGGCGGATGGCACTAGTTTGAAACCCATGAGGGTTACTGTAGCGTAACTTGATAATCAAAAGGACTTTTGTTGAAGGAAGGAAGGAAGGAAGGAAGGAAGGAAGGAAGGAAAGGAAGGAAGGAAGGAAGGAAGGAAGAACGGACGGACGGACAAAGAAACGAACAAATGAGTGATCAATCAACGAAGAATCAAACAAATGTAAACAAGCGAGCATTGGAACGAACGAACAAACTAACGAACGAAGTCTTTAAGAAGTCAGAACACTTAATGTACACTCGTACTGTAGAAACTGACAGCTTTTAAGAAATCATTCTTCAAACGAACGAACGAACAAACGAAATATATAAGAGGTCATACATGTACCACTTAATGTATACTGTAGTAACTAGCCGCTTTTACGGAATCATTCATCTACTCAGTGAGTCTGAGAGATGAATTCTCCTAAGCATGATACATGTATAGACGCACTTCCGGACATTTCATATTTGCGAGTTGTGAAGAATGCGTACGCAATTTTCACAAATATGAAAAAAAAATGCGGTTTGTGACATATGAGGCTCCACATGGCTGTCCATGATTAAACTGTTGCTGAGCAAAATATGTCACTAGGCTACCCTTGCACCAATACTATCCGGAGTGGGAGGGGAGGGGACTTTCAGAATCTGATAACCATTCAGTAATGCAGAGAAGGAATTGGTTAGATGATTCTGTCCTCGTGGCTGTCCATGATTAACTAGCAACTCCTTGTGTGTGGTACCACTATAACAGCTGCTACTGTGTAGGATGATTATCTACTAGTTTGTATAAGAGTTGACATTATATTTGCATAGGAGCACGCATCTGTGTAGAAAAGTAAGTGTACTTTCATAAAACAAAAAGTTGTGGTAGACACTAAACCAAGTCTTTCTAATTGAATAACTATTCTAATTTATTATTTTCTACAACTATCTTGAAAACAATGCATCAGCTTGTATTAATTGCATAAATAATTCAAATTTGCGCTTTACAAAAATAGTGCGAACATCAAGTTGCGCACTGCAAATTTCCATTTAAAATGTTCTTTGCGCGTTTTAAATCTTAAGTTTTAAAAATCTCAGGATTTTGTGTTAAAATTGTTTGGCAGGCCTGTAAATACAGTTATTATGACGTCATGTGTTATTTCGTTCTCCTCCGTACGGCAATGAACAAAGGAACTGTCTCTACATCAGGTATTTTCTTTTGCAGTTACGGAAGTCGACGAGGCAATTCCGATGCACCCCGACATTAACGGAAAAGATCGAACGATGAGTCGGCCATCATTAATCCGTGAGTTTTTGTATTATATTATTTATGCCTGTATTAACAGACATCGTGACAACACAACATACTCAACTTACCCCTAGTAGATTTTAGTTTAAACATATTTATTTTACATCGATTGCGAAACAAGTTATTGCAACTTAAGATTAATCACTGTCGATGGCTTCCTGGGTAGAACCAGTACTAAGCAATGTGGATTAATTATCTTGTTCAAGGATAAATACCCGAACCCACGACCTCTCGATCTGGAGTTCGGCGCTCTACCACTGAACCACGTACTCCGCTAGTAGATGCAAATATAAGTCTTAGACCTAGATCTGCACAAAAAAGGTTATATGAGGCCAATATGAATGAACATTCCAGTTCTTAATTGACGTTCGATTGAATGTATCTAGTTAATGAAGGATTCGTCATTTCAGTGTTTTTGTGTTGGTGAGCCGTAAAAACTTCATTCCAAGATCACACTTTCTGTTACTAACACACATAGCAGTTCTGTTAGCTCTGACCAATTGTATTTTCCCTTCACGCACATATCATATGTACCTTAAGTATAGAAGTGGGCATAAGAAACGTCTTATTTTAACACTTTAAAATTGTTTCAAGTAGTTCATTAACTAAATAAACCAACATACCTACTCATGTACTCCTATATAGCCAGGAAATAGCAAATAATAAGACCACTATTAATCCACTGTACTACATGTAGTGTAAACCATGTTAAAACTTCGAGATATAAACACTAGTCTAATGTCACGACCTCGTACTATCTTCAGACATTTGCCAATTTTGAACCATTTGTCATTTAGATGTGTCAATTTATTCATGCCGATGGCCTTATATTCTACTATATCACACTTAATTTATACGTTAACATGGTTTTCGTGACCTTTAAGTTTGGTTCAGATCTGCTAAATTTAGCCGTAGGGCTGACATGGCGCAGTCGGTATCGCGGCGGATTTGTAACTGGAGGCCCCGGGTTCAATCCTCCGTGGTGCCACTGAGTTCGTCGGTGTGTTCTTGGGCAAGACACTTTCCCTTAGCCTCGTCCGTCGGATCGGGCGGTCCCGTGTATCGGTCTCCGAGCATGTTAAAGAACCATAGGAATCTATTCGATAATAAGAGTAGGGCACGGTTCCCGGATTCCTATGTATCCTTCCCTCTCTCTGGGGCGGTTCTAAATACCATATACTGTGTTGATGAGCCGTTAAACAACGTTCAGTTAGCCGAAGCGGGCAATGAAACAAATGCCAGACTGCTCATGTGTACTGCTGTTTAAAGCGCATTGATGTACGTATCAATTGTTGTCCAAGGCCGGTGACTTTCGGCTAGGTTTATCTGTATATGTTGAACATTATAATTATAAATGCTTACACAAACAAAATGTAAACCGATAACAGTATTGGCCGCAAGCATGTTTACATTAATGTTATTTAGTTAAGTCCTTTTTCACCGTATGAAAAGGTCATTAATTGAAATTAACACAGTTTTATTTCTTGCCTAATTGAAAGGAATTAAAAGGAATGTAGCGACACAGCCAAACATCCTTTATTATTGAGAGTTCTGAAAAACTTGGAAAAAGGTGAAAGAATTTTCAAAATCGGATGATAAACAAAAAAGATATGACCATTTAAAGGTTGTTCTAAAATGAATATGGGAGCCGCCATTTTTAGAACTATGACGTCATAGTTCCATATTACCATATATGGAATATTGATAAATATAATTTAAAACGTAGAAAATCACTGCAAATGAATGCATTTTTTTTTACTGGTCATATAAAGCATTTTTGCCATTAAGTATTACATATTTTTCATACAGTTGCTGTCATTTTTCCCTATATCAGTAAATGTTCATATTTATAAATATTCCATATATGGTCATTTAGAACCGTGATCATTTGAAGTTTCTGTTGAAACGGATATGGAAGCGGCCATTTTGAGAGCTATGACATCACAACTTCTTTGTTTATTATCCGATTTTGATAATTCTTTCACCCATATTCAAATTTTTCAGAACTCTCAATAATAAAGATGGATTGGCTGTGTCGCTACCTTCCCTTTAACGTGAAACACAACTGAAGACATTATATTTTAATTTCTCATTTAATAGTTAATGTAACTGGAACGCTAATCATGTCTCTTAGTACCGGTGTAGCATGAGATCAGTCAGCCCATGAGATCCGTCAGACATCGGGATTATTCTGATTATTCGGTATTTAAACTTAAAGTGACACATGACCGCGTGAATATTGATATTTTAGCTCACGGCGTCCCGTTAGTTTTTTCTACATAACGTGCATTTGTTCAATCATTAATATTGATTATATGAATATAGTATAAAGCAATTTTGTTTTTTGCATATTATTAATTGTTGATCATATTTCACCAATAATATATTCAAACATATGGTAGAATAACGAAGACAAGTTGAGAACTCAAAATTCTATTTAATATACTCAAGTGATATGAAAACGCAACACGGGAATTTCCGCTATATATTGTATATACTGCACACTTAATTGCACATAATATTCCAAAGAAATCCCAAGATGTTTTTTAAAAAGAAAGTTGCAGTTAACTAGAGAAAGGACACAACTGTGATGTTGTAGACGTTTTAATCACATTACACTTTGTAACAAGAACTTCATAAATGCTGAAGTAGCTGTTTGAAAAATTGAGCTAGTTCAGTACTGTATTTAACGTAAATAGTTTGCAAAATGTTGCATCCTAAGTTTGCTCACATGATTGAGCCAAACGCGTTCTCTGTGAATAATGAAACATTGAAGGAATACTATTTGCTGTATTATTTGTTGTTTTAGTATTTTTCCCAAAAGGTAAGGTCTTACGTAGCCATGTACCATTCGATTAAAAGCAGCATATTGTACATACAATATAGAGCGGAAATTCCCGTGTTGCGTTTTCATATCACTTGAGTGTATATGTAAGCAGGTTTTAATTTCAAAATGATAATGGATTAATAAACCGAGAGGCTAATTTTAAGCTTGATAAAAACTTAAAGATTGCCGTGTGTCCCTTTGAATGTAGATTTTAAACAATACAACCTAAAAAGAACTTCGAAAGTTTGGGTATGCTTCTTTTCCTGAACATACATGATGCGTATTACGTGGTCCGAGTATTAACTTTCATACCCCATCTAACCCCTTCTTCAAGAAGCGAAAACGGGGTTTGATAGGGTATGAAATAAAATTAATTTTGGTTTAAACAGTTTGCATATTGTAAAATTAAAACATTTAATAGGTAATTTTAAGCAGGTTATCGCATTCTTTCAGACAAAAATAATGTTTTAAACGTGTATTATTGACGAAATATCCGTTATAAAATCCTGATAACGTAAACTTTCCCATCGCTTAAGGCGGGACCACATTATGACGGTTTATTCGTTTTATTCCCAATCTGTGTACTTAATTACTACCATGATACCTTAATATCTGTTACTCCAGTATATATTTCTTAATTTTGGTAGATAATTTACAACGTTACACATAAATGTCATAGCAACTTGAGATATAACTGCTTTTAAGTGTCTAAGCTGACACGTGTTTTTAAGTCGTTTAAGAGTTACGGCATGCATGTTATGATATATTACATTCTGTAAGCTACAGACATAAAAGGATCAGTTTACGTCTGCAACATAATGTTTACATTTTAAAACACATTAGACACAATGTATTAAAGGCTCTTTAAGTCTGTATTAAGCATTTAAGTCATCAATTTTATTATATACTTTCCAGAGAAATAGTGGATTTTATGATTAAAATAAAACCTTTTATCACATACTTCTCTATAAATACGTCGTTTTTGAATATACGATACGACATAGACCTAGCTAATCATATCAATCAGGATTTAGTTGTCGGGCAATAAAGCGTAATCACACGCGTGAAATAAAGGGTAAAAAAATTGTCATATCACGGAAATAACCGAATGTTCTTTATGACGCTTTCAGCGGAGTGATACGAAAATTACCGATTAGTTACGATTGTATACGATTTGTCACGCGTGTGGTTTGTCGTTTGCATTCCATCCTGTTTTCGCGCCAGATTATTGGCTATACATCTATATCTACATGTGTACGTTGAGCTGTCATCTTTGACCATAAGTCTTAACTAGTAATGTCAAGAAAAGGAAATAAAAGAGATGATAGATAGAAGTAAAATAAAAATGTAAATAAGGCATTATACACGGACCCATTTATAAGAAATTCAATGATATAAAACCATCCGTGGACGAAATAACCACTTGTGACCATTTATTTACTGAATTAGACACTTTCAAATTCAATGGTATTCATTTTAAATCAAATTTCGGAAAACAATAACTGTCGTGTACTCTTACGCGGCAGACGTGAACACATCAGAATGGGATTATACTAGTATCTATCAATAACATTATTATTTTCTCCCTGGAAAACAGCGATGTTTTCTCCCTGGAAAACAGCGTAGTAAGTTAGCTGAAGTTGACAGTTCAACAAAGTCATTGCTGAAATATATGATTAATAGAATAAAAAAAAAATATTTTCATATCACACCCTATATCAGGCCCTCGATCCATATCAGCGTGATATGGTGTCTCAGGCCTGATATAGGGTGTGATATGAAATACCCATTTATTATTCTGTATATATTTTCATTGTTTATATTTCAAATGTGAAAATATAATATATTATCACTCAAAACGACGTCATGCAACTGTTAAAGTTGTTTACGTTGTTCACGTTATTGACGTCATTGTTTTGGCGCATTATATATTTTCTGCATACATTTCCAGGTTGTGAGTATATAATTAATAGAATATTTGTTGGTTTGTCGTGAATATAGGATTTATTTTCATCTCGAAGTGAGAAAACTCAAATATTTTAACTCGTGCTAAAGCACTCGTGAAAATATAAGTTTTTTCACTTCTCGGTGAAAATAAATCCTATATTCACTAAAAACAAACAAATATCCTGTATATATTTTAATTCAGTATCACGTTGAATTTAAATCTGCTTGCGTATAATTAAGTTTTCAAGTTTACATTATACTGCCAAATGTTTAAATATGTTATTGGTGAAATGTACTCAACAGCTAGCTATTATAAACAGTATAAGGTCAAAAAAAAACACCCGTGTTTCTGGTTACCCGACCGTCCCTATTTTTAGATGCCGACCCTACATTTTTTTATTATAAAAAAAAAGGACGAAAAAGCCGGATACGAAACGGTAATGTATGAAAATATTGAGAACAAAACATGCGCAAAAACATGGCCGCCTCCATGGTGCACTGCGCGTTCGTTTTGGCATACAGGAAGTAAATCACTGTGGTCGAAAGGAGTTCCCAAATATATAAACCCTAACTTTTTTTGTGATAAAAGGCATTCTTAATATTAATTATTGCAAAAATGCAAGTCATGTAGAAAAATTAACGGCAGTCGGAACAAGATTGCCCTGTGTTATTATTATTATTATTATTTGCATGATTTGAAGAGTTGTAGTTACACTAAATATAGAATGCACGAGTAGTATACTAGACTGACGATAATCTAATAAAATGGTTTCGACCTACACAAGCTACATTGTGATTTGTTGATGTCTTTTTTTCCTGAGTATTTAAACAAATACGTGGAAGTTGTTGACACCGAAATGAAATAAATAGTCTTTAGTTGAACGTTAACAATACTATTATTATGACCATCTCGTACAATAAGTACTGTCTGGCCATACGTGACGATATAAAGTTTTGTGGTTATTTAACAGCAATTTAATATAAATTATACCCTTTCGCGTGCTGATGACGTGTTTTGAAATATTATATTAATTTAAAATAAATGTTAACGTTTTGTGATGAATGCTTGTGTTATTATGTCAACAGCCTCAACGCTTAACCCTCTTCATAATATAATATATATATATATATATATAATGGAGAAAATGTTGTACAAAACCACTTACCAGCGGATTCGAACCAGCACCTAGGACACCAACTTTAGCACAGCGCCTCGCAAAATAGCCGGCACCTTAGACCACTCGACCACCTAGCCAACATAAATAGATTGGTTTCGGTGGACGGGTCATACTAAAGTCGTACTACTGAACGTGTCGGATATCTTCCTGCCTTTCCGTCAAATAACGACAACCATAGCGTATAATGTATACTATAGAGGAACTATATACTGTTCTTTCCTTGAAATAAGACCATTATATTTTTGTGACAAAGGCGTATGTGGGGGAAAATGACTGATCAGCAGCCAAACATTGTATACCCTGATCAGCCTGCGAGTGATCTGGGACGCAAATGCTATTATAGTCGTGCTTAGCGAGCTAAGGCTAACGTACCGCATTACAGTGAATGCACTGTTACATTGGTGGTGGACGTGCTTTATGAATTCCTAGGTCTAGTATATGTTATGTCACAGCTACCGTATTGCAGTGATATTGAAAAACTCGTTGACAGGGTGGAGAAAATCACGTGACTGTTTGATCGGTTTCACAGCAAAGAACACGCTCGACTTTGGTAATTTTCTTCATCATAACTTTCTTAATATTTAACACATTTTGGTCCGTTTAGTTGCACATACCCCTACAATGTGGGCTCTTTCCTTCGCCGCAAAAGATAATCCGGTTCATTCAGTACACCATTAGATTAGCCCTCCCAAAATGTACACGGTCACAGATTTCTTTCACTTTCATGACTTTGGGAGGGATAATCTCAGAAACTACTGGATGAGTCGAATTGCCTTTTGCGGCGGAGGAAAGAGCTCACCTTGGATATGTGCGTAAGTTGAATAAAATTCGTTAACTACTCACTATTAAGAAGGCTATGAAGCAAACACCTATCTTACTCGAGCCCTTCGTTTACACTTTTTTGCCGTGAAACCTATCAAAAAGTCACGTGGTTTCGCCACACTGTTTGAACTCAGTTTACTAGAATGGAGGATATTTGAAATTCGGAAATATGGCATGTTAATTTCCCATTAAGGAAACCGTTTTTAAATACGACATAATTATTGGCTCCCATTGTGCATGTGCCGCGTATATCGTGCATCATGCTGATGATGATCCCTTTTACGATTATTCGGGAATAGCGATCCGTTTAATTAAGAAATAGAACATAGTTTACTGTGAATTATCGTTTAATATATCACGGTTTGGAGTTCAATTGTAAACAATAATTTCACTCGCCCTTCGGGACAATTGAACGATAAACCGTGATATATTATAGATAATTCACCTTAAACGATGTTCTATTTCTATTCTAATACCCCTAAAATGTGAAAATAACGCAAACATCTGAAATCTATCGTATTGCTTTACTTGCAGTGATATATCGTTCAATATAACGAGATATTTTAAACTATGCTATATAGTGCGGGTGTATTAGAATTTATTATATATCTATCCCTATATAAGACTATGCTTAATATGTGACCACTGAGGCGTGTCGAAAATTGACCTCAGGGTCACCTTTAGAACAAACTAGTTAGAGGACCATAAGACGATGTTACATGCAAAATATCACAGCTCTATATCTTGTATTTTTGCAGAAGATTTTGTAAGATTTGTTAAATGAAACTGATAAGCCCCATCGCGGGGGCATTTATGACCTCAGGTGCACCATTCGAACAAAGATAACATATAATGATGCTTCACATAAACTTATGATCATCCGTGGTCGAGTGGTCACAGACTTGAAAGCACATGTCGCTCACCGCTATGGGTTCGATTCCCCATGGCGCCCGTGCTCGAAAAAAATGCCCGGGTTTGCACCTGGGGTCTTCCTCCACCAATAAAAACCTGGAATGTCGCCAAATGACCTTAGCTGTTGGTGCAACTATAAAATCCAGTTTAATGAATTTATATAAGATTTGGTTGAATTCCGACAATCGGTTTCTGAGAAAAAGTCTTTTGAAGCAAAAGATAACGACGACGATGGACGACGGACAGACAACGGCCTTCGGCTCAGGTGATCAAAAACACTGACAGATGACAACGATTTTTGAATTTTGAAGTTCCGATGAGTTTCTAGCATTTGAGATTGACTAAAACATGGCCGAGAACTATTAATTGTTAGTACGGGTCTTTAAAGAAAATCCATATATACATAGTTGTTTTAACATATTGTTGTAATTTTGTACAGGTACCAGTATTCAAGCCTGGTTACTGAGGACATTATGTCTGTCTTCGGTTAGCACCATAAATCTAGATGTGTATCTCTCTACAGGGCTAACTCGGGCTAATGCTAATGATCATAATTTATGGGTTAGCATCCCTTGTTTGGAGATGCTCTATGAACCAGGCTAATGCTAATGCTACATGAGTTATGTGTTAGAATTCCTTATT